>CANJKZ010000733.1:0-22500 GCA_947471745.1 Closterium sp. Naga37s-1 | reverse complement strand
GCCCGTTATCGGCCCCCTGTCGACCCACTATGTGTGGCAAAGGTTGGGTGGAACTAGGATGCTTTTAGCTGAACTTAGCGGCCATGAAAGTTTCAGGTGTATTTTTCCTTGGTGTTGTTGTTCTAGGCCGCAATGGCAGCAACCACGGGTAGCTTAATCGATCCCATCAGTCCCCCTCAAACCTTCTCAATAGCGTTTCACGCTTACAGGACAAATGCTTTGGCTGATCCTATTCATCCTGGCTGCTCCCTCTCATCTCTGTTTCATCCCCCTGACAGGCGCCTTCGCAAGATGCAGCCGCAGCAGCCAGGTTACAGCACAACGCGGCAGTACCTGGAGCTATTAAGCGACCTCCCCTGGGAAATTTCGTCTCCCGTTACTGCTGCTGCTGGTGGTGGTGGTGGTGGTGGTGGTGCTGGTGGTGGTGTTGGTGGTGTTGGTGGTGGTGCTGGTGGTGCTGGTGCATTTATCGAGCAACACTGATGCCAGATTCTCCTCTTCTTCTGCTGCTCCATCCCCCCTTACAGACGTCTTCGCAAGATGCAGCCGCAGCAGCCAGGCTACAGCACAACGCGGCAGTACCTGGAGCTCCTGAGCGACCTCCCCTGGGGCATATCGTCTCCCATCACTGCTGCTGGTGCTGCGGCTGGTGGTGGTGGTGCTGGCAGCAGCAGTGCACTGATCTTCTTATCCCTGCATCTACCTCTCACCTGTATTCCCCCTGATAGGCGCCTCCGCAAGATGCAGCCGCAGCAGCCGGGCTACAGCACAACCCGTCAGTACCTGGAGCTTCTGAGCGACCTCCCCTGGGGCATATCGTCTCCCGTTACTGCTGCTGGTGCTGGTGGTGGTGGTGCTGGTGGCAGCAGCAGCGGCGCGCTGATAGACGTGGCGGCAGCGAGGGAGCAGCTGGACAGGGAGCACTTTGGGCTGGAGAGGGTGAAGCAGCGCATTCTCGAGTACATCGCCGTCAGGAAGGTGAGTGAGTGCGGTGGAGTGCGGTGGGATGGGGTGAGGTGGGTGGCATCACCAGCAGCGCGGTGATAGACGTGGCGGCAGCGAGGGAGCAGCTGGACAGGGAGCACTTTGGGCTGGAGAGGGTGAAGCAGCGCATTCTAGAATACATTGCTGTCAGGAAGGTGAGTGAGTGCGGTGGGGTGCGGTGGAGTGCGGTGGGGTGGGGTGAGGTGGGGTGGGGTGCGGTGGGGTGCGGTGCGGTGGGGTGGGGCAGCAGCAGCAGCAGCGCGGTGATAGACGTGGCAGCAGCGAGGGAGCAGCTGGACAGGGAGCACTTTGGGCTGGAGAGGGTGAAGCAGCGCATTCTAGAATACATCGCCGTCAGGAAGGTGAGTGAGTGCGGTGGGGTGCGGTGGGGTGGGGTGAGGTGGGGTGGGGTGGGGTGGCAGCAGCAGTGGCAGCAACAGCAGCAGCAGCAGCAGCAGCAGCAGCAGCAGCAGCAGCAGCAGCAGCAGCAGCAGCAGCAGCAGCAGCAGCAGCAGCAGCAGCAGCAGCAGCAGCAGCAGCAGCAGCAGCAGCAGCAGCAGCAGCAGCAGCAGCAGGAGCAGCAGCAGCAGCAGCAGCAGCAGCAGCAGCAGCGCGGTGATAGACGTGGCGGCAGCGAGGGACAGCTGGACAGGGAGCACTTTGGGCTGGAGAGGGTGAAGCAGCGCATTCTCGAATACATCGCCGTCAGGAAGGTGAGTGAGTGCGGTGGGGTGCGGTGGGGTGGGGTGGGTTGGCAGCAGCAGCAGCAGCAGCAGCAGCAGCAGCAGCAGCAGCAGCAGCAGCAGCAGCAGCGCGGTGATAGACGTGGCGGCAGCGAGGGAACAGCTGGACAGGGAGCACTTTGGGCTGGAGAGGGTGAAGCAGCGCATTCTCGAGTACATCGCCGTCAGGAAGGTGAGTGAGTGCGGTGGTGTGCGGTGGGGTGGGGTGGGGAGGGGTGGGATGTAGCGACATGGGTAAGGTAACTAATGCTGCTGCTGCTGCCTCTTGTGTCCTGTCCCTTCCTGTTGTGGCAACCCTCTGTGTGCCCCTCCCTCCTCTCCAGCTCAAGCCTGACACTACAGGCCCTGGGCAAGACCTCTCTAGTCTCCTCCAACCCGCCTTTGCAGCTTAGCCCCCTTTGTGTCTCCCTCTTCTTCTTGTGCTCCAGCTCAAGCCTGATGCTACAGGTCCTGTGCTGTGCTTCGTGGGGCCCCCTGGCGTGGGCAAGACCTCGCTTGTCTCCTCCATCGCCAAGGCCCTGGGACGCAAGTTTGTGTCTCCCTCATCTTCTCTCCTCTCCTTTGGTCTTTCTCCGGTCCCCTGTCCTCCCCTAACCTTCCAGCTTAAGCCTGACGCCACCGGCCCTGTGCTGTGCTTCGTGGGCCCTCCTGGAGTGGGCAAGACATCCCTAGTCTCATCCATTGCCAAGGCCCTGGGACGCAAGTTTGTGGCTTAACCACATTGTGTCTCCCTCTTCTCCTTTCTAACTCACCTCCCCTACTCTTCAGCTCAAGCCTGACGCCACGGGTCCTGTGCTGTGCTTCGTGGGTCCTCCTGGCGTGGGCAAGACATCCCTGGTCTCTTCCATCGCCAAGGCCCTTGGGCGCAAGTTTGTTCGGATAGCGCTGGGAGGGGTGAAGGACGAGGCGGATATCAGAGGGCATCGGCGGACTTATGTTGGGAGCATGCCGGGGCGACTGATTGAAGGAGTCAAGGTGAGAGCAGGGGAAGGTAGGGTGGTTGTGCGGCTGTTGGGTGCAAGTTTGTGCGGAGCGGATAGTGCTGGGAGGGGTGAAGGACGAGGCGGATATCAGAGGGCACCGGCGGACGTATGTTGGGAGCATGCCGGGGCGACTGATTGAAGGGGTCAAGGTGAGAAGGTTCGGGGGGGTTTAGAGGGGTTTAGAGCGGGTTGGAGGGGGGTAATAGTGAATTGCTGGGAGGGGTGAAGGACGAAGCGGATATCAGAGGGCACCGGAGGACTTACGTGGGGAGCATGCCTAGCCGACTGATTGAAGGGGTCAAGGTGAGAGCAGGGGAAGTGTGGATTTGTGTGCTAGTTTGTGCGGATAGCGCTGGGAGGGGTGAAGGACGAGGCGGATATCAGAGGGCACAGGCGGGCGTATGTGGGGAGCATGCCTGGCAGGCTGATTGAAGGGGTCAAGGTGAGAAGGTTCAGGGGGGTTTAGAGCGGGTTAGAGGGGGTTAGTAGTGAGTTGCTGGGAGGGGTGAAGGACGAGGCGGATATCAGAGGGCACAGGCGGACGTACGTGGGGAGCATGCCGGGGCGACTGATTGAAGGGGTCAAGGTGAGAGCAAGGAGGGGGGAGATGGGGTTAGAGGGGGCTCAAAGGGAGTTTGTGCGGAGCAGATAGCTCTGGGAAGGGTGAAGGACGAGGCGGATATCAGAGGACGTATGTGGGGAGGGGAGCATGCCGGGGCGACTGATTGAAGGGGTCAAGGTGAGAACAGGTAGGGGGGGAGAGGGAGTCAGACGGGGTTCATAGTGAGTCACAAGAAGGGGGATGAGGCGGATATCAGAGGGCACCTTGCATTCGTCCCACTCTCTGTCTCTCTCCGCCGCTCACCAGCGCGTGGGGGTGAACAACCCAGTGATGCTGCTGTACGAGATCGACAAGACCGACGCCAATGCCAGGGGCGACCCTCTCAAAGACAACGCCCCTCTCTTTCCTCAACCCATCTCATTCAACCCCACACCCTCCCCCCATCCACTGCCCTCTCCTGCTACCTCTCACCAGCGTGTGGGTGTCAACAACCCAGTGATGCTGCTGGATGAGATCGACAAGACTGGGGCTGATTGACAAGACGGGCGCCGATGCCAGGGGTGACCCTGCTGCTGCCAGAAAAGCCCACATTCCCCTGTCCATCCTCACCCTCGTGCTGCATTGCTCTCTCTCACCCTCCCATTCACCCACCAGCGTGTGGCAGTCAACAACCCAGTGATGCTGCTGGACGAGATTGACAAGACTGGAGCCGACGCCCGGGGCCGGGGTGACCCTGCTGCTACGGCCAGCAACGCACTCACAATTCTCTCCACATACCCTCCCATTCACCCACCAGCGTGTGGCCGTCAACAACCCAGTGATGCTCCTCGATGAGATTGACAAGACGGGCGCCGATGCCAGGGGTGATCCAGCTGCGGCGCTGCTGGAGGTGCTGGACCCCGAGCAGAACAAGTGCTTCCAGGACCAGTGAGTGGGGCAGATGGGTTGAGAGCGGTGAGAATGGGCTGTGGTACAGTGTTGCTGATGCGCTGCTGCAGGTGCTGGACCCCGAGCAGAACAAATGCTTTCAGGAGCAGTCCTTCCTTCTTTTGCCAAATTCCCTGTCCCCCCTTCCCCTGTCTCCCTTTTTTTCCGCCCCCCCATCCTATACACCAGCTACCTGGGGGTGCCCTTCGATCTCTCGCGGCTGGTGTTTGTGGCCACGGCCAACCGCGCAGCACCCATCCCAACAACTTGTTTCAATGCGCTGACCCTCTCATCTCCCTTTCTGCCGCTCCCCCCTCTCCGCCCCAATCCAATCCACCAGCTACCTGGGGGTGCCCTTCGATCTCTCGCGGGTGGTTTTTGTGGCCACGGCCAACCGCGCAGCACCCATCCCAAACACTTGTTTCCCTGCTCCTTCCCTCACGTATCCTTTTCCTCCCTCCCCCCTTCCACCCTTCCTCCTCTTATCTCCAGCTGTCTAGGAGTCCCCTTTGATCTCTCGCGGGTGGTGTTTGTGGCGACGGCCAACCGTGCAGCACCCATCCCAGCCGCTCTGCTGGACCGCATGGAGGTGATTGAGCTGCCGGGCTACACCCCCGAGGAGAAGCAGCGAATCTCCCCTTCTCCCCCCCATCTCCCCCCCACCTCCCCCCCATCTCCCCCTGAGGGGAAGGCACCCAATCGCCCCTTCTCCCCCCATCTCCCCCTCAGGAGACGCACCCAATCGCCCCTTCTCCCCCCATCTCTCCCACCCCTCAATCCACCAGCTACCTGGGAGTCCCCTTTGATCTCTCGCGCGTGGTGTTTGTGGCAACGGCCAACCGCGCAGCACCCATCCCAGCCGCTTTCTTCCATTTCAATCACTTCCCTCCCTCTCCCCTCCTCTATCCACCAGCTACCTGGGGGTTCCCTTTGATCTCTCGCGGGAGGCGTTTGTGGCAACGGCCAACCGCGAAGCACCCATCCCAGCCCCTTTCTTCCCTCGCCTAGTCTCCTGTCCCTCCCTCTGCTGTCTCCCCTTTTTCCTGCCCTCCCCCAACCCAATCCACCAGCTACCTGGGGGTCCCCTTTGATCTCTCACGAGTGGTGTTTGTGGCGACGGCCAACCGCGCAGCACCCATCCCAGCCGCTCTGCTGGACCGCATGGAGGTGATTGAGCTGCCGGGCTACACCCCCGAGGAGAAGCAGCGAATCTCCCCTTCTCCCCCCCATCTTCCCCCATCTCCCCCCCATCTCCCCCCGAGGGGAAGGCACCCAATCGCCCCTTCTCCCCCCATCTTGCCCCCAGAAGAGGCACCCAATCTCCCCTTCTCCCCCCATCTCTCTCACCCCTCAATCCACCAGCTACCTGGGAGTCCCCTTTGATCTCTCCCGCGTGGTGTTTGTGGCAACGGCCAACCGCGCAGCACCCATCCCAGCCGCTCTGCTGGACCGCATGGAGGTGATTGAGCTGCCGGGCTACACCCCCGAGGAGAAGCAGCGAATCGCCACGCGCCACCTCATCCCGCGCGTGCTGGAGCAGCACGGCATCACCAAGCGCCACCTCCACATCTCCGATGTGAGATATGACTCTCTACTTTTAGGGTTGCTTGCATTGTATTGTAAGTAAGTCCTGTGGATCCCAAGTTAGATAGTGCACTGAATCGCCACGCGCCACCTCATCCCGCGCGTGCTGGAGCAGCACGGAATCACCAAGCGCCATCTGCATATTTCTGACGTGAGATTCGATTTGATTCGCTGCTTTGTGGGTTGCATTGTATTGAATGTGACTCCTGTGGATCCTCAGTTAGATAGTGCAGCGAATCGCCACGCGCCACCTCATCCCCGCGTGCTGGAGCAGCACAGCCACCTCCAATCACCAATCACCACCTCCATGTCTCGGATGTGAGATTCGATTTGATTTTACTTGCTACTATTCTTGGCTTTAGTGCGTGCGTTGTGAACAGTGCTTTAACTCTTGGTCGATGGACCAATCCAGACGTCCTTCTCTCCTTAGCTCTTCCCCTTTCCCCAATTCCCCCTTTACCCATCCCCTTTCCCTTCTTCGCCCCCTCCATCCCCCGATTCCCTCTTGCACCAACAGCACGCGGTGGAGTTGCTGATAACGCGCTATACTCGTGAGGCAGGAGTGAGGAATCTGAGTCGCCTGCTGGCAGCACTGGCGAGGCACGCTGCTGTGCAGGTGCGTTGACTTTGGTTGACTCTGGTTGACTTGCGGCAAGGGAAGTTAGCACCACCCTGGCCCCTGGGACTGCTGGCGATGCTGCCAGCACTAGCCTACTTCAACACAGCACGGCTTGCTTGACATTTCACATGTTGCACCACCACCTTCCACCTTCCGATTTTTGAGGCGCCTCAAAAATCTTCAACACAGCACGGCTTGCTTGACATGCTGCACCACCCCTCCACCTTCCACCTTCCACCACCGCCCGCATTGAGGTCGTTTTTGAGGCGCCTCAAAAACGACTGCTGGCGATGCTGCCAGCACTAGCCTACTTCAACACAGCACAGCTTGCTTGACATGTTGCACCACCCCTCCACCTTCCACCACCGCCCTCCACCTCCAGGTAGGTGGTCCAGTCCAATCGACGCATCCGATTGGCTTGGGATGGGAGGTGAGCGGGTCCCCCCTTGCCCCTGGCTCTGCCCCTGCCTGTACACCCAGCTCTGCTGCTGCCACCTCACTCTCATATTTCTTTTGAGACGTCTCAAAACAAATCTTCATACACGTGGCCCCTGCCTGTACGCCCAGCTCTGCTGCTGCCACCTCACTCGCATATTTTCTTCCCTCCACTCCAACCCCCCACCAGGTAGCCCAGTCGAATCACTGCATCCGCGTGGCGAGGAAGGTGAGCAGGACCCCCACTGCCCCTGCCTGTACACCCAGCTCTGCTGCTGCTGCCACCTCACTCTCATATTTCTCTTCCCTCACCCCTTCCACGACCCCACCACCCACCACCCACAGGTGGCCCAGTCCAATGGCTGTATCCGCGTGGCGAGGGAAGCGAGCAGACCCCCCCTGCTCCTGGGACTGTCCCTGCCACTGGCACGGCCGGTGCACCCAGCTCTGCTGCTGCTTCTCCCACGGCTGACCCTCATGATTTTCTCCTGTATCGCCTCCACCTACCCCTTCAACCTCCACCCCACCACCCACAGGTGGCCCAGTCCAATCGCTGCATCCGCATAGCGAGGGAAGTGAGCGGGACCACTGGGACGGCTTCTACCTCTGGCTCTGCTCCTGCTGGTGCACCCATCTCAGCTGCTACTATCAACACGGCTGACCCGCTGGCGGCAGCAGCAGCAGTGGGAGATGCCAAGGCGGAGCTCGAGATGGAGGTGGAGGCGATAGGCATGGAGGTGAGTGGATACCGGTCCAGTTCAGTGGAGTGCGGTGCAATGCAGTTCCATGTTTTCCACGAGTAAAATCTGTCTAGAGTGGTGGCAGCAGCAGCAGTGGGGGACGCCAAGGCGGAGCTCGAGATGGAAGTGGAGGCGATAGGAGTGGAGGTGAGTGGATACCGGTCCAGTGCGATGCAATGCCGTGCACCGCACTGCTGCTCAGTTCCATGTCTTCCACTAGCAGAGACTAAAGTGGCCACAGCAGCAGTGCGGGACGCCAAGGCATGGCTCGAGATGGAAGTGGAGGCTATGGGCATGGAGGTGAGCGGAGACCATTACAGAGTGGTGGAGCGAGGTGCAGTGCGGTGCAGGCAGTGCCAAGGCGGAGCTCGAGATGGAAGTGGAGGCTATGGGCATGGAGGAGGTGAGTTTTGAGAGATCTCCAAATTCAGGCTCTGGCAATTGGCGTGAAGGTGGGTTGAGATGGGTTCAAGCGGTGCAATGTGGTTCTGTGTGTCCTGGTCAGGTGGTTGCATGCTGCACTCTGTGATCTCTCCACTCCTCTCCACTCCTGTCCACTCCCCTCCGCCACACTCTATCAATGTCAGACCGCATTCGTGCAACTGTTATCCGTTGACCCTCCAGGTGGCAGCTTTTGAGACGTCTCAAGATCAACCTTTGATCACGTGGTTACAGATGACCACGACCACCGTGTAATCTCTCTGCAACTGCCTCTACCATTCTCCACTCCCCTTCACCCCACATGTCTCCAATCTTTCCTCAATCCTGCCACTCCCGCAGGGCAAGGAGGTAGGTGGTGGCAGTGATGGCGGACTCAGACCCAATCGAGGTAACAGAGGATATTCTGTGCTCCAGCTCCCTCCTCTTCACCTCTCTGCACAGCTTTCCTTCTCCCTCCACGCCACTGAACCCCTGTACCCCTCCCACCCTGTCAGGGCAAGGAGGTAGGTGGTGGCAGTGATGGCGGTCTCTGACCCAATCGAGGTCACGGAGGCGATTCTGGAGAAGAATGGATGTTGGAGTGTTCCCTCCTCTTCACCTCTCTGCACCGCTCGCCTTCCCTCTCCACCCCACCCTGTCAGGGCAAGGAGATGGCGGCCGTGATGGCGGACTCAGACCCAATCGAGGTCACAGAGGAGATGAGACGCTCTAGTAAATGTTGCAGCTCCCTCTTATTCAACTCTCTGCACCGCTCTCCTTCTCCCTCCACGCCACTGAAACCCTCCCTTCCATTCAGGGCAAGGAGGTGGCAGCAGTGATGGCGGAGTCTGACCCTATAGAAGTCACAGAGGAGATGCTGGAGCTGCTGTAGTAGGTGTTGCCACTCCCTCCTCGTCACCGTTCTGCACCGTTCTCTTTCTCTCTCCGCGCCACTGAACCCCTCCCACCCTGTCAGGGCAAAGAGGTGGCAGCAGTGATGGCGGACTCAGACCCAATTGAAGTCACAGAGGAGATGCTGGAGAAAGTGCTGGGGGTGAGTGGTGTGGTGGCATGGCAGCATGGCAGCATGGTGGCATAGCATTATGGAATTAGGGTTGATATTAGATTTGGTGTTATTGGGCACCGCAAGCTCAAACCGCAGCATGGTGGCAAGCTCATGAATTCAGATCCTTGGGCACCGCAAGCTCAAACCCAATTGAGGTCACAGAGGAGATGCTGGAGAAAGTGCTGGGGGTGAGTGGGGATACCATGGGATTGGCATTTAGGGTGGTGGTGGCGTGTGAGTGGTGGCAGCATGGCACGGCATTGGCATTGGGTTGGTGATAGCATGGCAGAAGGGTAGGTTGTGATGTGTGTGTGACGTGTGGCCGCATGCTTGTATGGTTTGTATTAAGATGGGTACAAGGGTTGCATATGCATTATTGGGGGTGGCGGTTGGTCCGGTCCGCTCTCGTGTACCCATCTCTCGTGTCCGCTCTCGCGCGAGGCAGCAGAGAGGTGGCAACACCGGGAGTGGCAGACTGGCAGTTGGTCTGGTGTGGACGGCAGTGGGGAGGGGCGAGGTGCAGTTTGTTGAAGCCCTCCCTCCTTTTACCATCCCTCGCCCTTCCCCTCTCCCCTTCCCTTACTCTGCACTACACCAACCCCGCCCCCTCTGTCTCCACGTCTCCCTCCCCTCACCCCTCTTCCCATCTCAGCCTCCCAAGTTTGGCGGCAGGGATACCGGGAGTGGCGGTTGGGCTGGTGTGGACGGCAGTGGGGGGCGAAGTGCAGTTCGTTAAATTCCCTTTTTGCCCCTGCCTTCCTTTCCCCTGTTTCTCTTCCTTCCGTTCTCCCCTCTCCCTTCTCCCAGCCCCCCAAGTTTGATGGCAGGGAGGCAGCAGAGAGGGTGGCGACACCGGGAGTGGCGGTTGGGCTGGTGTGGACGGCAGTGGGGGGGGAGGTGCAGTTTGTTGACGCCACAGGGGAAATAGGCCCCTTTCCGCTCCTCTCCCCAACACCCGTCTCTCCCCTCTCCTCTACCTTGGCCCTCTCCCCATCTCAGCCCCCCAAGTTTGACGGCAGGGAGGCAGCAGAGAGGGTAGCAACACCGGGAGTGGCAGTTGGATTGGTGTGGACTGCAGAGGGGACCGAGGTGCAGTTTGTAAAAGCCTCTTTTGGCCCCCTCTTTCCTTTCTCCTGTTTCTCTTCCTTTCCTTCCCCCCTCTCCCTTCTCCCAGCCACCCAAGTTTGACGGCAGGGAGGCAGCAGAGAGGGTGGCGACACCGGGAGTGGCGGTTGGGCTGGTGTGGACGGCAGTGGGGGGCGAAGTGCAGTTTGTTGAAGCCTCTTTTGGCCCCCATACCCCATCCCCTCTCCCTTTCCCTTACTCTGCAACTTGCGACACCAACCCATTTTCCCTCCCTTCTCCCCCTCTCCGTTTCTCTTCATTGCCCCTCTCCTCGCGTCGTGTCTCAGCCTCCCAAGTTTGACGGCAGGGAGGCAGCAGAGAGGGTTGCAACACCGGGAGTGGCAGTTCAGTCACTCGCTTCTCTCACTCTGCCTAACACTACCCCGTTTTCCCTCAATGCAGTTTGCTGAAGCCTCTTTTGCCCCCTCTTTCCTTTCCCCTGTTTCTCTCCCGTCTTCCAGCCCCCCAAGTTTGACGGCAGGGAGGCGGCAGAGAGGGTGGCAACACCAGGAGTGGCGGTTGGGTTGGTGTGGACGGCAGTTGGTGGCGAAGTGCAGTTCGTTACATTCCCTTTTTGCCCCCGCCTTCCTTTCCCCTGTTTCTCTTCCTTTCCTTCCCCCATCTCCCTTCTCTCAGCCACCCAAGTTTGATGGCAGGGAGGCAGCAGAGAGGGTGGCAACCCCAGGGGTGGCGGTTGGGCTCGTGTGGACGGCAGTAGGTGGCGAGGTGCAGTCCGTTGAATCCCCTTTTGCCCCCCTCTTTCCTTTCCCCTGTCTCTCTCCCTTCCCCTCTCTCTTCTCTCCTCTCCCCTCTCCCCTCTCCCCATCTCAGCCTCCCAAGTTTGATGGCAGGGAGGCAGCAGAGAGAGTTGCAACCCCGGGAGTGGCGGTGGGGCTGGTGTGGACGGCAGTGGCGGGCGAAGTGCAGTTCGTTGAAGCCTCTCCCTTGTCTCATCATTCATCCCTCTCTGTTCCCTTACTTTGTGCGACATCATCCCCGTTCCTGCCCCATCTCAGCCTCCCAAGTTTGACGGCAGGGAGGCAGCAGAGAGGGTTGCGACGCCGGGAGTGGCGGTGGGGCTGGTGTGGACCGCAGTGGGGGGGGAAGTGCAGTTCGTTGAAGCGACAGACATGGTGGGGAAGGGGGAGCTGCATCTGACAGGACAGCTGGGGGACGTCATTAAGGAGTCAGCCCAGATTGCACTCACTTGGGTGAGCTTATAACGAGCATGTGTATGAAGCTGGAGGGGCATGAGCGGCAGTGGGGGGGGGGGGCAAGGTGCAGTTTGTAGAAGCGGCAGACATGGTGGGGAAGGGGAGCTGCATTTGACTGGACAGCTGGGGGACGTCATTAAAGAATCGGCCCAGATTGCTCTCACCTGGTGAGTGAGTTTATAACGAATAGAAGTGTGAGACGAGGTTGGAATACAAGGAATGGACGGGTGGGGAGAGACATGGGCAAAAGTGGGGGGCGAGGTGCAGTTTGACTGGACAACTGGGAGATGTGATCAAAGAGTCTGCCCAGATTGCTCTCGCCTGGGTAAGCTTATAACTAGTATGTGTATGAAGCTGGAGAGGCATGAGCGGCAGTGGGGGGCGAGGTGCAGTTTGTTGAAGCTACAGACAGCTGGGGGGTGTCATTCAAGACCGAAAGGGTGGGGAAGGGAGAGCTGCATTTGACAGGGCAGCTGGGAGAGGTGTTCAAGGAGTCCACCTAAATTGTGCTCACTGGATAAGTTTAGAATGAATATGAATCGCATTAAGTGTATTTGGTTGAGTTCATATGGGTGAGGTTTCCAGGGATGGGAGGGTGGAGAGGCATGAGCAGAGCCGCAGTTGGGGGCGAGGTGCAGTTTTTCCAAAGCGACAGAGACGGTGGGGAAGGGGAAGAGCTGCATCTGACTGGGCAATGTGGTTAACAATGTTGTCTGCATCTGGTTAAAGCCCGCGGCCCAAATTGCGGGCCGCGCGGGTCAAGCTTTTAAAACTTGACGAACTAGTGTTTGCAAGGTTTGAAAAAAAAGCCAGCCTGCAATTTGGGACTTTTGGGAACTGAACCAACCCCCAGGGCGAAATACGAGGGCGGGCTGGGTCGGCGAAAAAAACGAAAAAAGCGAATTCGGAATCTTTCGCCAAAACCCAGACCATCAAAACCCCCTCGCGTCAACCATTGTAATGAAATGATTTTTGTGTCAATTTTTGAGGCGCCTCAAGAAGCTGCATCTGACTGGGCAATGTGGTTAACAGTGTTTTCTGCATGTGCGCCATTGTAATGAGGTGATTTCCGTGTCAACTCAGAGGTGCAGTTCTTTACCCCAATCCCCTGCCTTCTTTCCCCCAACCCGCTCAGGTCCGTGCCAGGGCAGCCGAACTCTTCCCACCACCACCCTCCACCTCCTCCGCCCCCTCCGCCCCCTCCTCCTCTCCTCCGCCTCTCACCTCATCAGACCACCCATTCAATGACGCCACGCCGTCTCTGCTGACCACCTCACCCCTCTCTTCCTTGTCTCCCCTCTTCCTCATCCACTCTCCCTTTTCTGCCCTTTCTGTTTCCAATTCCCTCTTTATTTTTTCTCAACCCCCTCAGGTCCGTGCCAGGGCAGCAGAGCTCTTCCCACCAACCCCTACCTCCCCTTCCTCTCTTCCTCATCCCCTCTCTTTCTCCCCTACTTCCCCAATCCCCTCTCTTCTTTGTCCCATTCCCCCTCAGGTCCGAGCCAGGGTAGCAGAGCTCTTCCCACCACCCCCTACCTCCACCCCTCCCTCCTCTCCTCCGCCATTCACCCCATCAGACCATTTATTCGATGACTCTGCTCCTGCTCCTGATCACCTTCCCCTTCCCTCTCTTCCTCAACCCTGATATTTTCCCCCCTCCTTTCTTCACAATGCCCTGTATACGTCACCCCGACCCTCTCAGGTCCGTGCCAGGGCAGCAGAGCTCTTCCCACCACCCCCTACCTCCACCCCTCCCTCCTCCTCCTCTCCGCCTTTCACACCATCAGACCATCCCTTCGATGACACCACACCTGCTCCCGACCACCTCCCTCCTCTCGGCCCCTACGGCGCTGTCTCCTCCTCCCCCGCCTCTCCCCCTACTGTCGTCCCCACCATCCATCCCTCCTCCTTTGCTCCTCCTGCTGTCTCCGCTACTCCTGCTGTTGCTGCTGCTGGTACTTATGCCACTGCTGCTTCTCGCTCTGCTGCTCCGTCTGCTGCTGCTGCAGTTGTTGCTGCTTCTCCCTCGGCCGCTGCTGATGCTTCTGCTTATGCGAGCATGGCCTACCCGAGCACTGCTGCTATTACCAACGGCAAGAGCAGCAGTAGCAGCATCCGCCGTGGCAGCAACATCGCATCATCAGCTGGCCCTGTGCCTCTCCCTCGCAATCTCATGGAGGGGCGAGACATTCACATCCACTTCCCCGCAGGTAAGGCATTGCACGCACTTGTGCTCTGCTGCAAGAAGCCACATGAGGACTGCTATAATGGCAACAGCCACATTTGTTGCCAGTGGCAAGAGCAGCAGTTCCCCCCATCTTCCTCCTCCTCGACCAACCCCGTGCCTCTCCCTCGCAACCTCATGGAGGGACGAGACACTCACATCCACTTCCCCGCAGGTAACACTTGCGCTTTCCAAATTGAACCCATTTCTAACTTCCAACACATTACATATGCTGCCTCCGATCTCTTAGGTGAGCATATGTAATCTCTCCAATCCGAATTTGTATGGCTTGCTGAGTTCAACTTGCAACTATTTTTTTAGAATACTCAAAAAGCTGTTTTTTTAGAATTCTCTGCTCTCCAACCTCTGTCTGCACTGCAACATGCCAGAAAACCACTTGCTGCGTTTTTCAAGCTCGGGTTCTCTTGCCTTACCACTCACGCACTCCAGGTGCTGTGCCCAAGGACGGCCCTTCGGCCGGAGCTACGCTGGTAACCGCGCTCGTGTCTCTCCTCAATGGACTGATCTCCCTTGTGTTGCCTTCCCTCCCACTCACTCCAGGTGCTGTGCCCAAGGACGGCCCATCGGCTGGTGTTACGCTGGTAACTGCACTCGTGTCTCTCCTCTCCAACCGCTGTGTGCGGTCCGACACGGCTATGACCGGCGAGCTCACACTCAGAGGCCTGGTGCTGCCTGTAGGAGGGGTTAAGGAGAAGGTGAGTTCTCATCAGTGCACCACTGTCTCTCCTCTCCTCTCCTCTCCTCTCCTCTCCTCTCCTCTCCTCTCCTCTCCTCTCCTCTCCAATCGCTGTGTGCGCTGGTGTTACGCTGGTAACCGCACTCGTGTCTCTCGTCTCCAACCGCTGTGTGCGCTCCGACACGGCCATGACTGGGGAGTTGGGGGCGTGAAGGAGAAGGTGAGCGTGGTTGCAATGGTGCGCAATGGTGCAAATGAGAATGGAAAAATTCTCATAATCTCCTGCCTTGCATTTCCATCACAGTTGCACTTGGCCGCATGCACTCACTCCGCCTTCCTTCATCTCTCAGTCATATTCCTGCCTCTCCCTCTTCTTTTCTGCCCGTTCTCCTGCTTCCCTTGTTCTCCTCTTTTTCCTTTTTCGCTGTTCAGATTCTCGCTGCCCATCGCTGCGGCATCAGGCGAGTTATTCTGCCCGAAAAGAACATCAAGGATCTCCAGGAGGTGCCAGCTGCTGTGCTGGCATGCATGGAGGTAGGCTGACGTGGCATGTGTGTAAGTTGGATGATGTGGCATCATGCATGGATGTAGGATAACAAGGCATGTGTGCAAATGGGATGATTTGGCATCATGCCTGGTGGTAGGATACTATGGCAAGCATGGCGGTAAGATGCCATGTCCTGTGCCAAAATGGGTTGACTAGGCATGCATGTGAGTGCTGCTTGCCTGCAGAGGGAATGATTTTGTGTTAATGGGGGCATGAATGGTCGCATTGCATCCGTAAGTAGGTTTGGATATTCCGCTCTGGGTAAGAAAGGATGTACAGGTGTCGGTGAATGGCTGTACTAATGAAGCGAGCATTGGAGGTGGTGGTGCCCTGAATGCATGCCATTTGTCCTGGAAATGTGTCCGTTATATCCTCGTGGTCTTTTTTCATGTCAGATCCTTCCAACAAAGCGAGTTGAAGAAGTGCTTGAAGAGGCGTTTGAGGGTGGCAGCCCCATCGGCCCTCGCAGCCGTATTTAGCAAGCTGTTTCCGGTTTCTGTAGCCTGGGTCAATTGCATGCTCTAATCTATGGAGCACGAAAGTGAAAATGATAATATACCGGTGCTACATCCTATCTATACAATATTTTTATTGCTCAGACCTTATGCCTTAAGTGCAGTGCTCCTTTTTGTTGTGATTTTGATCCAGGGTGTGTAGTTCGTGAATTGTTAGCGAATGCGTTCGTTGTATTCTCGCAACCGCAAATCCAACCACAAGGTCGGTTGCGCCGTTCCCCCATCACCCAATCACTGTGCGTGTTCGCCGATTCTCCCCACCCGCATCCCCCCACCTTTCCGCTTTCCCCGCCATGCCTCAGCGCCGATTCTCGATGCTCCGCTTGCACCCACAAAAACCGCAACCGACAACAGTAGATTCCTTTTCCTTAGCGAATCTGGGACTGACTGCTGATCCCGCAACTTACGCCGCGGCTTCAGGTTATGCGCTGTAGATTATTCTACGTACACTGTTAGCCTGTCACCCAGCACTTGCGGGGTCCTCCAGTCTCTTTCGCCTGTCTCTGGGAACGCTTAGTCAGTTTTCTCCCATCTTTCGTCCTGTCTCTGCCAGTTCGCCGAGTTAGCTACTACTGTTACCCCACACTCCGTATCTTGTACGAGTGTTGCCGTTGACGTTTCGTCGCATTGGAGAGACAGCCTCGGTAGACGTTGATACTTTAATTGACACGTCAAGATGAGTCCGAATGACGTGGCCGAGAAGCTGGCTGACGCCTCGTTGGCTGACGCCGCGCCAGCAGCCGACGCCGCTGCCGCCGCTTCCGCGAAACCCGAGAAAGCCGCCAAAGCGAAGGGTGCTGACAAGGGCGCCGACAAGGCCGCCGCCGCCGCGGCTGCCGCTGCGAAAGAGGCGGCGAAGATCGCGCCGGAGATTCAGGCGTTTTTCAAGAGGAGGATCGAGATGTTCGAGGCGCTTCAGAAGGAGCAGGCAGAGCAGAGGGCGAAGATCGCTGGCGATCCGATCAAGTGAGATCAATTCGTTTAGTTTGTGACAATAACTCGCGTGACAGTAACGATAGAGGAAAATGAATAGTTAGGTGGACGAGGCCGCGCAGAGAGAGAAAACCGCTGGCGATCCGTTCACTTAAGGTCAAAGCGTGACAATGCTGAAAAGTCAGGAAAAAGGAAGCAAATCGGGTACCACTGAGGGAATGCAGGGTTTTATGGAGGTTTCTCTTGCACCTGCTAATACTCATCCGATCCAATCCGTGACTCCACCCACCCCACCCCTTCCACCCTCCCCCCACCTCCCTCCTTCCCACCTCTTCCCCTCTGCCCCCCCCACCGTTTGTGTCACGTTCGCTAGGATCACCCTGCCCGACGGTGCTGTGAAGGAGGGCAAGAAGTGGGAGACCTCCCCGATGGACGTGGCGAAGGGCATCTCGCAGGGACTCGCCAACAGCGCCATCATCTCCAAGGTGAGAGAGAGGTTGACGTCCAAGTGAGAGTGCTATTGGTCGCAGTCAAGTTGCGAGTGACGGTGGTGTTATGTAGGACTGATAGTGGGGAGCCTCTCCAATGGACGTGGCGAAGGGCATCTCGCAGGGGCTCGCCAACAGCGCCATCATCTCCAAGGTGAGAACAAGCTCCTTCGAGTTGAGCACCCAGGTGAGCAGCAGGTTTGGTCGCGGTGAATACATGCACGAGTGGCAGTGCTGTGATTTGATCCCAAGGAGGGCAAGAAGTGGGAGACCTCCCCAATGGACGTGGCGAAGGGCATGTCGCAGGGACTCGCCAACAGTGCCATCATCTCCAAGGTGAGAGCTGCTTGGGGGTCGGAGATACATTCAGGTGAACATACAGGTGAGACTAGTGGGAGACCTCCCCAATGGACGTGGCGAAGGACATCTCGCGAGCGAGGCACGTTGTGGGACATGTGTCGGGTTTCGGAGCGTGACTGCTCGCTGCAGCTGCCCTCTCTTGACCAAACCGCCTTCTTTCAATCCATACGTACGTGTGTCACTCCTCACTCACTACCTTCCTCTTCACAGGTGGATGGCGTGTTGTGGGACATGTGTCGCCCTCTGCAGGGCGACTGCTCGCTGCAGCTCTTCCCTCGTGACCAAACCTCGCCAACTCCTCCTGTTGAAATCCTATTGTTCATGTCCATCTCTCCCTTTCCCCTCCCGTTGACAGGTGGATGGCGTGTTGTGGGACATGCGTCCCCCTTGGAGGGGTCCTGCTCGCTGCAGCTCTTCCCTCTTCCAACTCCTCTCCTCTCCCTCATTTCGTTTAATATAACTCATGCTTCTCGCTCCTCCCCTCCCTCCCGTTGACAGGTGGATGGCGTGTTGTGGGACATGTGTCGCCCCCTGGAAGGTGACTGCGCGCTGCAGCTGTTCACGTTTGAGGACGACGAGGGGAGGGACACCTTCTGGCACTCCAGCGCTCATATTTTGGGAGAGGTACGCGTTATATGCAGTACTTGTACGCGTTATAGGCGTCCCTTGGTCCCTCCTGGTAGTCACGACAGTAGCCCCTAGGAGCCCCCTGGAAGGTGACTGCGCGCTGCAGCTGTTCACATTTGAGGACGACGAGGGGATGGACACCTTCTGCCACTCCAGCGCTCACATCCTGGGGGAGGTACGCGTTATAATGACTACTTGTACGCGTTATTGAGCAGTATCTTACGTGCTACTAGAACAGTTCGTAAAACGGTGCAAGCGTCCTTTTTAATTGCCCTCGTTGTATCTGTGCTACCTTTCTCTCTCTCCTTCCTTCCCCCAGGCTCTAGAGCAGGAGTACGGGTGCCACCTGTGCATTGGTCGGGCGTCCCAGCCTCCTTCTGTGCTCTTATCCTCTTGTTCCCATCCGATATGCGTTCCCTCTTCTCTTCCTCCTTCTCCTCTCCTCTTCTCCCTTCTCCCAGGCTCTGGAGCAGGAGTACGGGTGCCACCTATGCATTGGGCCGTGCACGACACGAGGCGAGGTGAGGGGCGTGGGGAAGCGGGGAGCGAGGAAGGGAAGAGGAAGGGAAGGGAAGGAGGGGAGGGAAGGGATGCAAGGGAGGGGAGGGAAGGGTAGCAAGGGAGGGGAGGGAAGGGAGCAAGGGAGGGAGTGCGGGTGCCACCTGTGCATTGGGCCGTGCACCACACGAGGCGAGGTGAGAAGAAGTGGGAGAAATGGGAGGAATGAAGGAATGAATTACAGGAAGGGAGAAAAAGGGAGGGAAGTGAGGAAGGCAGGTGTGGGGTATAAGGTCGTTGTGCATTGGGTGCACCACACAAGGCGAGGTGAGAGAAAGTGGAGAGGAACGGGAGGAGGGGAAGTTAAGAGCATGGGGAGGAGGATAAATAGGGAGGTAAGAGGGTGCAGGTGCCAGCAAGCCACCTGTGCATTGGGCTCATAACAAAGGTTTTACTGCGACTCTCACCCCACCCATTTTTTAGAGAGCGCACTCTCAGCAACGAGTATTTCAAGGCCATTGATGGCAAGGCGGAGAATGCTCACTTGCACAGTGCTTGTGCTATCCTATCTATCTCCCCTACGCACCCGCTCCTGCTTCCTCCTCTGTGACAGGGATTCTACTATGACGCGTTTTATGGGGACCGCACGCTCAACGACGAGCACTTCAAGGCCATTGAGGGCAAGGCATTGAAGGCTCATGTCCTGCTATGTTTCCATCCATCTCTCTCGCCCCCTCTGTTTTCCTCTCCATACACAGGGGTTCTACTATGATGCGTTTTACGGGGAACGCACGCTCAACGACGAGCATTTCAAGGCCATTGAGGGCAAGGCGGGCAAGGCAGCCAAGGAGAAGCAGGCGTTTGAGCGGATCGAGGTGACGCGGCAGCAGGCGCTCGAGATGTTTGCTGATAACCCCTTCAAGGTGAGAAGATGAGCTGGTGAAAGGTGTGTGTGTGTTAGACGGCTCAATCAAACAAGAATTGGAGAAGCAGGCGTTTGAGCGCTCGAGGTGACGAGGCAGTAGGCTCGCTGATAACCCCTTCAAGGTGAGGAGATATAAGGTTCAAAAGGAGTTGATAAGCTGTTCAAGGTGAGGTGATAAGCTGTTGAAAGGTGCGTTGTGAGACGGCTCAAAAGGCGGGCAAGGCTGCCAAGGAGAAGCAGGCGTTTGAGCGCATCGAAGTCACAAGGCAGCAGGCTCTCGAGATGTTCGCCGATAACCCGTTCAGGGTGAGAAGACTTCTGTGTCAGCTCAACTTAAGGCCATTGAGGGCAAGGCGGGCAAGGAGAAGCAGGCTTTGTGCGTCGAGGTGACGCGGGTGGCAGCAGGCGCTTGAGATGTTTGCTGATAACCCGTTCAAGGTGAGAAGACTTCTGTGTCAGCTCAACTTAAGGCCATTGAGGACAAGGCAGGCAAGGCAAGGCAGCCAAGGAGAAGCAGGCGTTTGAGCGGATCGAGGTGACGCAGGCGGCAGCAGGCGCTCGAGATCATCAACGACCTACTGCCTGCTCGATCATCATCGCCTCTTGGAGGACAAGCCCATCACGCTGTACCGCTGCGTGTAGAAAGAACATTCTTGAGACGTCTCAAAAATGTTCTTTCTACACGTGCATCGAGGTGACGCGGGGGGGGGCGGCAGCAGGCGCTCGAGATCATCACCTACCTACTGCCTGCTCGATCATCATCTCCTCTTGGAGATCATCAAGGACCTCCCAGAGGACAAGACCATCACCGTGTACCGCTGCGGCCCGCTGGTTGATCTCTGATGACCTGTGCCTAGCATCACTCACACTGTCCCATGTGAGACCCTACCCTGACATGTACCCTATACCCTCAACCCCGTGTTCTCTCGTCCCCCATCAGGTGGAGATTATCAAGGACCTCCCAGAGGACAAGACCATCACCGTGTACCGCTGCGGGCCCTTGGTTGATCTGTGCCGTGGCCCCCACATCCCCAACACTTCCCATGTCAAGGCTTTCGCCTGCCTCAAGGTGGGTCTAGAGCGGTTCAGAGTGGTTCAGTGTAGCGGTACAGAGAATTTGGTAGTTGATCTGTGCTGCAGCCCCCGCATCCCCAAAACTGCCCACGTCAAGGCATTCGCCTGCCTCAAGGTGGGTGCAGGGCGGTTCAGAGTGGTTCAGCAAGGTCCAGAGATGTCCAGAGCGGTTCAGAGGGATTGTAAGTGGTTGCGTTGCCCACGTCAAGGCCTTCGCTTGTTTCAAGATGAATTAGGGCTTTGAAACTTCTCACTCTCCCCTTTCTCTCTCTCCCCCCTTTTTCCCTTCCCCTGTCGCCCTGCTGTGGGTTCTGAGCAGGCATCAGCATCGTATTGGAGGGGGCAGTCAGACAGAGAGAGCTTGCAGCGAGTGTACGGCATCTCGTATCCCGACAGCAAGAAGCTCAAGGTGAGACATTCTCAACACACAGACGCACACACTTACACACACACACACACTTACACTTACACTTACACACACACACACTTACACTTACACACACACTTACACTTACACTTACACTTACACACACACACTTGACAGAGAGAGCTTGCAGCGAGTGTACGGCATCTCATATCCCGACAGCAAGAAGCTCAAGGTGAGATATTTCTGTGGAGTTGGGTTACTGGTCACCTCAGGCCAACAGAGAGAGCTTGCAGCGAACATACGGCACACACACAGCCTCTTTCTTTCGTTCTCCCACCACCCATCACTTCCCCTTTCTCCCCGCACCTCCACCACCACCCACCACTAGGAGTACCTGCACGTGTTGGAGGAGGCCAAGAAGCGATACCACCTTATCATTGCAATCACTCGTTATCTCACCCCACCCCTCTCCACCCCCTTCCACCCCTCTCCACCCCTCACATTGCACCAGGAGTACCTGCACGTGTTAGAGGAGGCCAAGAAGCGAGACCATCGTGTTGTTGGACTTGCGCAGGACCTCTTCTTCTTCCACCCGCTTAGGTACCGTCATATCAGTAACATCATCTAGGTGACATGAATTCATGTGGCAGCAACAACATTGATGGTAACTGGTTTCAGCTTATACCTTTCTTCAGACCACCGCATGGTGGGGCTCCCACAGGACCTTTTCTTCTTCCACCCGCTCAGGTACTGCTTTCCACCGATTCATTTGCTTACCATCGTCCGAGTAGACACCATCGAGGTTTCTGCTAACTGGTTTTGGCTAGTACCAGTTACGACCTGCTCATAAGACATCCCCTGTCTCCCCCCCTCTCTCCCCCCCCGAAATCCACCCACTCGTATGCCGTCCTCCACCTGCTCATAAGACATCCCCTTCCTCCACTTTGCTTTTTCCCATGGCATGCAGCCCTGGAAGCTGCTTCTTCCTGCCGCATGGAGCGCGGATATACAACAAGGTGGTGGGGTTCATCCAGGGCTGACCCACCCACTCCCATCTACTCTCCCCCTACATCCCCTCCCCTCCCTGCCTGCCTGCAGCCCTGGAATCTGCTTCTTCCTGCCGCATGGAGCGCGGATATACAGCAAGCTGGTGGGGTTCATTCCAGGGCCCATGGAGTGTAAAAGTCTTTCTTCCCGCTCACCCCCGTCTACTCTCCTCGTTTCTCCCACCCTTTTTCCCTGCCTGCAGCCCCGGAAGCTGCTTCTTCCTGCCGCACGGCGCGCGGATATACAACAAGCTCGTTGGGTTCATCCAGGGCGAATACAGGAAGCGAGGCTACCACGAGGTGAGGGGGGGGGAGAAGATGGGAGGGCGAAGATATGGGAGGGAGGGAGGTGGTGGGAGGTGAGAATTAGTGTTGTGCTGCTGCTGCTGCTTCCTGCCGCATGGTGCGCGGATATACAACAAGCTGGTGGGGTTCATCCAGGGCGAGTACCGGAAGCGAGGCTACCACAAGGTGAGTAAGGGGGAATGGAGTGAGGGGGGGTGGAGTGGGAGGGCTCCTGCTGTTTGCTGCTGCGCCCCTCGTCTCCTCACCTATGTTTCCTCCTACCCTCCTCTTCCCACCCCTCCACAACATCATCAGGTCGTGACGCCTAACATGTTCAACATGGAGCTGTGGAACATCTCAGGCCACCGGCCATGCAGCCATGCATCTCAGGCCACCCGGCCATGCAGCAGCATCTCAGGACAACCGGCCATGCAGCCATGCATCTCAGGCCACGCGGCCAACTACAAGAAGCCTGTGCAGGCTGTGATTCTATTGCGCCCTGTTTCTCCTCG
>CANJKZ010000732.1:0-170946 GCA_947471745.1 Closterium sp. Naga37s-1 | reverse complement strand
ACACAACAGGAAAAGACACCCACACCACAAGGTTTGGGGTTTAAGAAAGCGAGGAAGTTTGTAGAGTGAGGATAGAGGAGATCCACCGAAACACAAGAGGGAGGAGAAGCGGAAGGGCTTCAGAGATCGGGAGGCAGGCACTGAGAAAAGGGGGGAGGGTAGACGGCGTGCGAGGGAGGCAAAGAGAGTGGATGGGAGGAAGTGCAGGTGACAACACAACGTACAGAAGTCATGGTGCAGAGATGGGTTAGTGCATGAAGTAACACACAGCAGCAGAAATTAAACTTGAGACGTCTCAATTCCAACCTATATCACAAGGTGGGGTGACAACGTAACATACAGTAATCATGGCGCAGAGATGGGTAATGCATGAAGTAGCAGATAGCAGCAAATGAGATGCCTGCATCACAAAAAGCACCAAGGAAGTCGACAGGGAAAGGAGAAGGAGAAAGAGACTGCGTTGAGAAGTGGGAGGACACGCAAGGCCTACTTGCTTCTTTTCATAAGAGAGTGGAGATACTACACGAAAAAAGAAGCAAGCAAGTAGGCATGAGTAACCACGCACCGACGAAGCTGCCAACGAAACCATCAAAGTGGAAGTACCAATAGTCATTGATTCGCGTGATTCCAATGGCCACTCCCCCCACCAGCGGCAGCGCAGACGTGTGTGTATATATTCCATACATATATTACGCACCTATAAGACTGCCAACAAAGACGTCAAAAGGAAAGTGCCAGTAGTCATCGATGCGTGTGATTCCAACAGCAACCCCCCCCACCAGCGGCAGCGCAGGAGGCAGCAGGCGCCAGAGGTGAGCGGAGGAGGAGGAGATGGAGTGGAGCTTGGCTGCCAGAAAGAGAGAGAGATAGGCCAGGCCTGAAAAGGACACTGCATTTGGAACAGGAAGGGGAGGGGGGGGGGGAGGAAGGGGGAGGGGGGGTCTGAAAGGGGCTGGGGATGGGACAAGGAGGGAGGATGCGTACATTCAATTGATGGTTCACAAATAACAAAAGAAGGCGGAGGTCTAAGAAAAGGTGCAGGTCAGGAATTGTAGGTCATAAAGAGGAAGCACAGGGGCGTATGAGATGAGGCACACACCTACCTGGACGCATGGCCACTTGGAAAGCTCTTTCTTCCTTCACTAACAATGGACGGATTGCCGTTACACAACGCATTGCCACTGCTGCTGTACACCTGAAGAGGAAGGGAGGAGGGCGAGCGAGGGGAGTTGAGATGTTCGAGTGTTCCTCCAGTGATTTACAGCAAACGTTTTCTATCACAGAGTACATGTTAAGAATATTCTTACGCAAGACATGGAAACATGGCAACCTGGTAGCGGCAGGGTGGTAGCGGCAGGGTGGTAGCGGCAGGGTGGCAGCGGCAGGGTGGTAACGGCTCACACACACACACACGAGACGGGGTGCACAGACAGTTAAAAGGAATGTATGGACGAGGAAAACGGCACGAAAACAGCAGCTGACTTGACTTCGAGGCACTTCAAAATTCGACAAGGAAACAAAAAGCTGCTAGCTTGACTCACAGGGACTCCCGAGGGAAAGCATCTGATGAAGAAATCGGGGCGGGGGCGGCCGACGGAGACCTTGAGAGCATCGGTGATGAGCAGCGTGGAGAAGAAGGCGAAGAGCAGGCCTGGTGGGGGTGAAGAGGTGAGGGGGAGGAGAGATTGCAAGGACTGGATGTGAGAGGGCAAGAGGTGAAGAGGGATCTTTGAAAGTTCTCCCAACCGAGACATTGAGAGCAGCGGTGATGAGAATGGTGGAGAAGAAGGCGAAGAGCAGGCCTGGGGGGTGCAGAGGAGGGGGGTAGGAGAGATTGCAAGGACTGGATGTGAGCAGCCTGGAGCAGCACACCTAGCATGGTTTGGAGTGGCTTGTCAGTCAGCTCACAAGACGACAAGTTCAGTGCGCCGCACCTAGCATGGCGTGGTGGAGTGGATGTCCACAATGTCCCATTGACCTTTGACCATTGGCCGTTGACCTTTGACCATTGACCATTGACTTTTAACCATTGAGTCGACTCACAAGCCAACTCAGCGCGTCCCAACCCAGGGTGGAGTGGTGGATGTCCACGAGGTCCCTGCGGAGTGGCTTGCAAGTCAACTCACAAGACGACACACTCAGCACAACGCACCTAGCATGGAGTGGTGATGTCCACGAGGTCCCTGCGGATGGTGTAATGTACGAGGAACGCGATGGCAGCAGGACCCAGGGCGATCACCTGGTGGATACATTGTTACAGATTTACAGGGATACAGACTGACAGATTTACAGGGTTGCAGGGAGGTGAGAGTGAAGATGGCAGGCAGCGAACTCAAGCGGCTTTAAGTCTAGTGGAGAGTCACCGCTTGGTAGACACAGGGTTACAGGAAGGTGTGAACGTGGCAAAACGTGATAACTCGAGCTGACGCAGAGCTGTGAGACCCACAATATTGCTGCTGCTGCTGCTGCTGCTGCTGCTGCTGCTGCTGCTACTCATACTGGTGCATTCAACATTCAAGCATGAGCTAGACACCAAGATTCAGAATTGAGAGAAAGTCCGGATGCAGAATCTAGACACAACTTGCCAGATTAGAGTATTGCACACTGAAAACGCATTTAGAAAATTAGAACTGATATATGTACGCAATCTTACCGGGACAGCCCATGACGGGATGGTGTTGTCCAGTAACGGGTACATCAACCCTTCCATGTCCTCGGAATCTACGAATCTCGGAAACGGCTCGATGAAATTGACGGCGATTGCTCCGGCGACAATAAGCAGCAGCACACCCCAGTCGACAGCATATTTATAAAAGAGGGCTTTGAGGGACCCGCGCCGCCTTGTGGCCTGACCGTCGGTCGCCACGTCAGACATTTTGCGTCAAACGTACGTCAAAACAGATTCTTTTGAAAAGAGGCGGGTACTCTAGCTACATGCGAAACCAGTCTTTTTAAGCGCCTCAGAAACTAGAGGCGGGTGATTCAACTACATGCGAAACCAGTCAGGCAGGCAGGAACGCGGGACGGAGATGACAGACAAGACGCTAAATGCCAAACAAAACGCAATACGAGGCGAGGAATGACCGACCCTGTACGGCTCTCAAAACAGAATCCACACCGTCATCGCCCAGGCTCCTCTCATCCTAGCCATCCTTCGTGGTGGCGACAGGACTCAGGTGGAACTGGGAGTGGATGGAGAACAGCCATGAATTCTGCTGCGCAAGCAGCCATAATAATGATGGAGGAAAGTACAGTTGCCCAAACTTGAAGGAGCAGCAACAAACAGTGAAACAAGAAGTGCTTGCGAAAGACTAAACCATTCTTGCGAACATTGTAACAATGATGCGAACAAGCACGAACATCATCGCCCTAAGTCGCCACATTTGTTAATTCGCTGGTTTCTGTTTCTTGTGGATTTGCGATGTCTTAGAAGCTTCTCCGATACAACTGCGCGAAATCGTAGAAGCTTTCAGTTCCGCCAGCTCAGCTTACACTACAAGCTTGTCGGTGCATACAGTGTGCTAGGTACAAAGCTCAGCATAATTTAGAAGCAAACGCTAGCTCCTTGTCAGGGAATCAATGCCACATGAACAGCACTGCATTTAACACCTCAGAATCTTTCTCGGATAGGGTTTCCTTTTCTCTCAGCTTTACCAACTACAGTATTTCACATCAGAACCTGTTGTATCCTCTACACTCCACTAGGTTCAGTGGGCTCTCCACTGGCTTCATTGGGCTCTAGGTCCGCAGCAAGAGCTCTCTTGCCCCCACAACATGAAACCTGACAAGTTTCCGCATCTGGGCCGAGAGACAGAAGCGGAATGTCACCTGATCATACAACCAAAGGGTAGATGCCCGGAGCAAGAGGAGGGTAGCAAACGGTTTTGGAACAAGAAAGCTAGTTGCGTGATGGGTGGCAAAGCAACGAAGTCTGGTGCAAGGAAAAAAGGTGAGGTATGAAGTTCATGGAGAACGAGGGACAAGCTAAAAAATTTCAAATATATCAATTAGGTCAAATGAGTCAAGATGCACACTTCTGGTTGGAGAGAGCAGGGTAGTGCAGGAAGAAGCAGATGCCTTTTGAGGCACCTTAAAAGAAGACATGTCAAATAAGACAGTGCAAGACTTACAGTTCTGGTTGGACAGTGCAGGGTAGTGCAGGAGTAGCAGATGGCTGCAACCACCATACCTGCACAGTCAAGGGTAGTAGACGATGTTTGGAGAGGTGGAATGCAACAAACAAGTGGGCAGGAGGTAAGGACGCAAGAGGGCAAGGCACGAAGGAGGTGAGGAGGTAAGGAGGCAAGGCATGGAGCAGAAGAAAAGGTCGAGGAGATGCCAACAGCGCAAGCACCTGCCTGGACGACAACCGCCGTCCTACACTGGCCGTGGGGATGTGGTGGATCCCTACAACCCTCCTCTGAACTCCTGCCCGAATGCACCCATGCAATCATGCCCTCTTGCTCTCAATGCACCCATGCTCTCATGCACACAGCATTATGGCAATGAAGACGTCGACGGGGAAGTGCCAGTAGTCATCCACTCGCGTGACACGAAGAGCACATAGCACGTGCAAGGGGGGTCGGCCTACCTGTAAATGAGCCCTTACCGATCAACCCTCCCATGAACACGCCAAAGGGGAAGTGCCAGTAGTCGACGACTCGAGTGATGCCCACAGAAGCAGCACCCGCCAGGCAGCATGCCGACGGTACTAGCCGCCACAGCTGGCCCCTCCCCCTCGAACCCGAACAGGCACGTGCCTAGAAGTGAATCAGCCCTTACCTATCAACCCTCCCACAAAGACATCAAACGGGAAGTGCCAGTAGTCCACGACTCGAGTGATGCCCACAGAAGCAGCACCCGCCAGACAGCATGCTGACGGCACCAGCCGCCACAGCTGCCCCCTCCCTCTTGTGCTGAAGGCCTGCAGCTTGGCTGCCAGGAAGAGTGCAGCGTAGGTCAAACCTGAGAAGGACACTGGGAAAGAGGGAGGGGGAAGGGGAAGGGGAATGTGAACTCAGGCACCAGATACCACAGCTGCCCCCTCCCTCATGCACTGAACGCCTGCAGCTTGGCTGCCAGGAAGAGAGCAGCATAGGTCAACCCCGAAAAGGACACTGGGGAAGGGGAAGGGGATGGGAAGGGGCGAGTGGGAAATGAAATCAGCCACCAGCCACTATAGCTCGCCCGTTCCTCCTGCACTGGACGCCTGGAGCTTGGCTGCCAGGAAGAGAGCAGCATAGGTCAAACCTGAAAAGGACACTGGGGAAGGGGAAGGGGATGGGAAGGGGGAAGTGGGGAACAGGAGGGGCAGAGGAAGACGAAATGAGGCCCCTTCCGCCACAGCTGCCCCCCCCCTCATGCGCTGAAGATCAGCACTGAAAAGCGCTGCATAGGTCAAACCTGCAAAGGACACTGGGCAGGGGAGGGGACGGGAAACGGGTGGGTGGAAGGGAATGGGAAAGTGGGAAACAAGGAGGAGAGACGGTATGCAAACGATGGGTGTACATTTTCCAGAAGAGGAGAGGTGGAGCATAGGGGTTGCACTAGATGGGAAGGTAAGGGATTGCATGTGGAGAGATCGTTGTGGGAAGAGGAGAGGAGAAGGGGAGAGAAGAGAGGCGAGAGGGAGAGTTGGAGGGAGAGGAGGGGAGGCGAGGGGGAAACGAGGGGAATGGAAGGGGGAGAGGAGGGGAGCGGGGGGGAGTGAGGAGGGGAGGGGAGGGGAGAGAGGAGCGGAGGGGAAGGAAGAGAGGAAGGGAATAGAGGGGAGAGAGGAGGGGAGGGGAGGGGAGAGAGGAGGGGAAGGGAATGGAGAGATGAGGGGAGGGGAGGGGAGGGGAGGGGAGAGAGGAGAGGACGGGAAGGGAGTAGGAGAGGAGAGGAGGGAGGGGGGTTGGTCTCACTGGAGGTGTGGCCGCTGGGGAAGCTGACTCTCGACTCCATGACACTGGAGGACGAGCCGTTGCACTGTGCGTTGCCATCGCTGCCGTACACCTGGCAGGCAGTGCAGTAGCATGTGTTGGGGAGGGAGAAGAGAGAAGGGGAGGGGAGGGAGGGGAGGGGGGTTGGTCTAACTGGAGGCGGGACTCTAGTTTTGAGATGTCTCAAAGCTGAGTCTCGACTCCATAACACTGGAGGACGACCCGTTGCACCTGCCATGCCATGGGGACGAGAAAGGACAGACGTTGAGCAAACCAACTTGGCCTGAGCGTTGCACTGTGCGTTGCTCTCTGCCGCACACCTGCCATGCCATGGCAAGTTTGAGGGAGAAGAGATGGAGTGAAAGAAGGGAAGATGAAAGAGGCAAAACTGACAAGCACTGCACTGTAGTAAGCGCTGCATTGACTGGTGCTTTGAGAGGTAAACTGTATGGCATTGAGTTCCCAGAAGGCAATTTCTGGATGCACTGTAACGTCTCAGACGACACTTGCGTGACTTGCAGCACCTATCACCCCGACATCATACCCGTGGCCATGGCTCGGAAAAAATTGATAATGGGAAGAACGAACACGTGTGCCCAGATTGTGCATTTGCTCAAGAGCTGGACTCACAGGAATGCCCGAGGGGAAGCAGAGGATGAAGAGATAGAGTGTGGCCGGGTTTTCTCCTGACTTGACTGACAAGTCAGAAGCAATCTTGACTGGTGCATTTGCTGAAGAGCTGGACTCACAGGAACGCCCGAGGGGAAGCAGACGATGAAGAAGTGTGGCCGGGGCCGGCCGATGGAGACCTTGAGAGCGTTGGTGAGCAGGAGGTGGTCGCACAGTTGAAGACATAACCTGAAGGGGAGGCAGGGGAAGAAGCAGGAGAAGTCGGGTGAGGGATTGGTGTGGGGACAAGCGCCGGGGCCGGCCGATGGACACCTTGAGCGCATTGGTGAGCAGAAAGGTGGTCGCACAGTTGAAGACGAAACCTGACGGAGGAGGGAATGCGAAGGGAGGAGTGTTGAAACTTGAAAATGAACTTTGTGAGGTGAGCGAGGCCTGGGAGAAGGGATGCGAGTTGAGGGCAAGAGAAGGAGCTGATGACGAATTGTTTGGGCAAGTGCGAAAGACACCTGCCTTTGTGTGCCGTGAGCGGGTTGGGGGAGGGGGAATGAGCCACGACATGGGCTGCTTGGAGGTTATATCAGAAGCGACAAATCACAACTCCGAGGGACAAAAATATCACAACTGACCGAGGAACGAAAAAAGCACAACTGACCTGGCTGATCACGAACTGACCGAGGAACGAACAATACACAACCGACCTCACTGATCTCGACTGACTGAGGCACAACTGAACGGGCTGATCACGAACTGACCTAGCAGAGAGCTGTGGAAGTCGATGAAGTCGCGTCGTACGATGAATGCCACGGTCATCGCCAGCAATTGAGACCCAAACACGTACCACCTGAGCTTTGAGTCGACTCAAAACGAGATTGCTTGAGTCGACTCTAATGTCACCACTGACCTAGCAGCGAGCTGTGGAAGTCGATGAAGTCGCGTCGTATGATGAATGACACGGCAATCGCCAGCAATGGAAACCCAAACGCGTACACCTGACGACGATGGAGAGAGACGTAAGAGAATAATAGGGATCGATAACATTGCAAAGCGGATTTCTTCATAAACGCACTCCCGTCCAGTCTTGCCGACTAGCCCAGCACTTTTGAGCATTACGAAACTTCAAGGCCTTTTTATTTTGGAAAAGTGAGGTGGAATGCTTTCGCCGTCTACCTATAATGCCAGTGGAAATAAATATCTTTAGAAGCTAGACGTCGAGAGGGTAATTCAGCTCACCGGGACGGCCCAAAATGGTACCGAGTCGGGCTTTAACGGGTACATGTACTTTTGCATGTAATCGGCGTTAACGAATTGCTGGAACGGATGGATGGAGTCAATAGCGATGGATCCTGCGGTGATAAGGATAAAAACGATCCAGTCCAGAATGTGCGGACGGAAAACGTCCCACATTCTGACAGACTTCGGTGTAGGATTGACGGACGTCTGAGACGGTCGTTCGCTCGTTGCAGCATCGTAGCCTGCCATAACGGCGTGGTTGCTGTACTGGCTTGATTCTCTGACTGTAGGTCTGGCTTACGTGGTACTTCTCTGTAGGTAGAAACTTGTGCTAAGCTATGGAAGAGTTGATACAAGCTCTGATTGCAAGAAGAACAAAGAATTGAAAGTGTTGCCGCGAAAAGTCACCGAAACATGGAAGAACAGGCTCCGAGATTCTCAAGCAACAATGGCGTGAGCAAATGAGCCAGGAACAGTTGGGAAGTGACTTGTGAATCTCAGGTTGTTGTAATGCGATGCATATGGTCGCTTGGAGGGCCGGACTGGATAGAGCCAAAAGCGAAGGAGAGTTGTGAAGAGAGTGGGATGAGAGTGGGAGATAGGCTATCCCGTCACGGCAAAGGAAATGACGACACGATGGCTGGCAGTCCCTAGGTTCGGCCTTGGGTGTTCCACGACACCGACCAAGCCGAACCACCTTGTTCACCGTGCTCGTGGCTCGCATGCTCGTTCCGCACCTCTTTTCCGCTCTGGAGCAACCTCGTTCGGCAGAACCAGGGCATCGATTGCATTTTCTGCAGAACTTCCAGCCAGCTCACAACACATCGAGGCGAATCGCCTGAAGTTGCGGCACGAAATTATTGGCCCAAAACGCGATGACCTCCTCAATACAAGAATATCTAGGATAACGCTAGAGACATTGTAGTGATAGCATATAACCTGAAGCACGGTATGCCCTCAGATACTAATTTCATTCCTATGGGACCCAACCCATTTAAAGCAAGCAATAGTCTAAAAAAGGAATCAGATATGCTCTCGGACACTTTATAAATGGCAGCAGATGGTGATGTATATGTACAGAAACAGACCAATGTTCCAATAATTCAAGACACTGTAGATTTTAAGATTTCTTGGCATTGTCTACACTACATTTATTATGTGAACGTGGTAAAATCCTTCTCTTCGCCCTTTTCCCAGCCTCAGCCTTCCCAATTGACCCTCCCTCAACTCCCTTACATCCTTCCCCACCACTCCGCGCCTCTTCCCGCCCCGCTATTTTAGCTGCGCTCCTTCTCTCCCCTTCCTCCGCAGCCCCCACTCACGATTTCTGTTCCACTCATCAACCACCCAGCAGATAATGCCAGGTCAGCCCTAGAATCTCTTAGCATTTATCACCCGAAGGCACGTGGACTATTTTAGGAGCGCTTTGCGGCACTGCCTTGCTGCAACTCAGTCCATGGAGCTCGCAGTCGGGTCCGCGCCGCTAGCACGGCAAGTTACCGGGCTCTGCAGTGCGGCCCAAACCGCAAGCGTGAAAACCGCGAGAAACAGTTCCGCGTCCGCTCCGCGATGGACAGTCTCGAACCGCGCTCCGAGCAGCCGTAGAAGCCTAACGTGCCGCGCATCGATCTCGAATGGCGCCAGCAGAAATGACGTGTTAGGGTTTGATCCGTCGGTACTCAGTCTCGGCGGCGCGGGATTCGACGTGGCGGGTGCTAGCCAGTTCCCCGCGACGCGAATGAGCGCGGAGCAGACGATGCCACGGCTCCAGGACATGGACCCCGCTTCGATCCTCCTGAGCCAACGGATAATCTTCCTCGGCACGCAGGCAAGTTTCACTGAAGCTTGAGTTTAGAGTCGACTTAAAAGTCAGGCCGCGTCGATCCTTCTGAGTCGGGGGAATTTCTCGCACGAAACGCAGGCAAGTATACATAAGTGCGAGTTTAGAGTTGGCTCAGTAGTCACCCGGCGTGGATCCTCCGGTGCCAACGAATAATCTTTCTTAACGAGGAGGCAGGCTTGAGTGTATACTCGACTAAAAAGTCAGGCCGCGCCGATTTACCCTGATCCAGCTGCCTCTACTCCTCTCTCCTTCCCCTCTTCCCCCACCCTCCCCGCCACCCTCATCTTTCCCCCCCCTCCTCCCCCCTCCCCCCCCCCCCCTCCCCCCCCCCCCCCCCCCTTCCCTCCCCCGCAGGTGGGCATTTTTTTCCGCGGATCTGCTAATCAGCCAGCTACTGCTGCTCGACTCGCAGGACCCGACGCGCGACAATCAAGCTCGTCATCAACTCGCCCGTGTCCGCCCTCTTACTGCCTCCCTCAGGTGGTCAAATTTCAGCGCGTATGTCGCAATCCAGCACTCCTGACGTCTGCCTTCTTCCCCCCACCCCATTCCCCCCTCCCCCTCAGCAGGCGGACGATTTCAACGCGGATCTTTGATAGTCCAGCCAGCTACTGCTGCTCGACTCGCAGGAGCCCACGCGCGACATCAAGCTCCTCATTAACTCGCCCATCTCCGCCCTCTTACTGCCTCCCGTCCCCCCTTACTGCCTCGCCTCAGGTGGTCGATTTTCAGCGCGGTTTTTCATTGATCTCGACTTCCTGAGTCTACCTCTCCCCCCTTGCCCTGTCCCCCTTTCCTCTTCCGCCCTCTTCAGGTGGACGACTTCAGCGCGGAACCTCATTATCAGCCAGCTGCTGCTGCTCGACTCGCAGGACCACACGCGCGACATCAAAGCTCATCATCAACTCCCCGGGCGGCTCGGTGACGGCGGGCAATGGGCATCTACGGACGCCATGAAGCTGTGCACGCGCGGACATCTCCACGATCTGCTTCGGCCCTCGCCGCGTCCATGGGCGCGTTCCTGCTCGCCACGGGCACCAAGGGAAAGAGATTTTGCATGCCCAACGCGCGCGTGATGATTCACCAGCCGCTGGGAGGCGCGCAGGGGTCGGTGCGTGCCGGGGTGGAGGGGGGGAGGGGGAGGGGGGGAGGGGGAGGGAAGGGAGTGGCGTGGGGTAGAGGGGAGAGGGGAAGGAGTGCGTGAATGAGGCGGGAGGGTGGGGAACAGCAGGCATGTGCGTCTATGACGGCACTCCTCTCACTCGTACTGCACTCCTCCCATCTCCTCCCCCCTCTACTCCAATCCCCCCACCCTCCTCTCGTGGGGCTGTGCTGCAGGTCACTCCTCTCGGGCAGAAGATGGTAGCCCAAGTTGCACCTCTCCAACTCCTCACATCCATCCCACTCACCCCTCTCGGGCAGGAGATGGTAGCCCATACCGACTGCTTTCAAGTTGGTCACTGCACCGCACCTCTCCAACTCCTCACATCCATCCCACCCCCCTCCCCTACCCGACCCCCTCTCTCCCCCCTCTCAGCCCGTTACATTGGGTTGCAGGGTGCGAGATGATGTACCACATGGTGAAAGGTCTCTCTTAGCCCCCCCCCCTCTTCCTGATAACCCCTCTCCTTCCCTCCCCACCTCTCCCCCACCCCTCCGACCCCTTCCCCCCGCAGGCCATAGACGTGGTGCCTGCAGGTGCGGGAGATGATGTTACCACAAGGTGCATGCAAGGTCCCTCTAAGTCTTCTTCCCACTTCCTGGTAACCCTCTCCATCCCTCCCCTCCCCCTCCCCCCGCCCCCTCCACACCCCCTCTCTGCAGGCCATAGACGTGGGGCTGCAGGTGCGGGAGATGATGTACCACAAGGTCAAGCTCAACAAGATCCTCTCTCTCGTCCACCTTCTCTCACCTCCCTCCCCCTCCTTCCCCGTGTCCCCCCCCACCTCACCTCAACCAACCTCCCGCCTCCCCCATCGCAGGCCATACCACGTGGGGCTGCAGGTGCGGGAGATGATGTACCACAAGGTGAACGGTTCCTTTAAGTAGTCTTTCCTGTAACTCCTCTCCACCCCTCCCCACCCCTCTCGCCTCCTCCGCAGGCCATAGACGTGGGGTTGCAGGTGCGGGAGATGATGTACCACAAGGTCAAGCTCAACAAGATCCTCTCACGAGTCACCGGCAAATCAGAGGAACAGGTGCGTTGTCCCTCTCCCGCTTCTTCCTCCGCTTCCTCCCCCTCCCTTCCGCCCCCCTGCCTCTTCCGCCTGCATTCAACAAGATCCTCTCGCGAGTCACCGGAAAGTCTGAGGACCAGGTGCGTGCTCTGCCCCCTGCCTGCTCGCCCTCTCCACGCCTCTGCCTGCCTCCACTCCCCCCTCTGCCTCCTCCTCCCTGCTCAACAAGATCCTCTCACGAGTCACCGGCAAGTCAGAGGAACAGGTGCGTTCTGTTGCCCTTTCTCCCCTGCCCTCCACCTGCGCGCCTTTGCCTTCTCCCCCTGATTCCTCCGCTTCCTCCCCCTGCCTCTTCCGCCCGGATTTAACAAGATTATCTCACGAAGTCACCGGAAAGTCAGAGGAACAGGTGCTGTGCGCTGCCCCTTCCCCTCCCCCACCCCCCTCCTTCTTCCTGCCTGCCTCCCCTCCTTCAGCCTGCCTCCCTCTTCCTGCTCCCGTGCCTCTTTCCTTGCCTGCACCCTTCCTGACTCTCCCCATGCCACTCCCCTTCTTGACCCCCTACCTCCCCCCATATGCCTCTCCCCTTGCCTCTCCCCCTGCCTCTCCTCCTGCCTCTCCCCCTGTCTCTCCCTTTGCCTCCCCCCCTGCCCCTTGCCTGCTCTCTTTCCTGCTCCCTTTAATTCCTTCCCTGACCTTCTCTCCCTCCTTTTAATCGTTGGGATGCAAGTACCTTCTCCCTCCCACACAGCAGATCCCACTCAGTGTATTCCATTCATGTAATTAGTACCCTCCCATTCGTACAGTCTTCCGACCCCTGCAGCCCCTTTTTTCTCCCTCTACAAACCTTCCTTTGCCTCCCCGTTCATTCCATTCCACCTCCGCTTTTGTTTCGTCTACCTACGTTTCCACCCTTCATCCCACCTGTCCCCCTTCAATCCCCCAACCACAGATCGAGAGCGGACACAGATCGAGACAAATTCCCCGAGTCCATGGAAGGCGGTGGACAACCCCTTTTTGACCCCTTTTTGACCTCATAGAAGAGGTTAGGAATGCGGTTGTCGAAGCTGGCAATGCGATCTGTGGTAGAAGAGGTTAGGAATGCGGTTGATCGCATTGCCAGCTTCGACAACCGCAGTCCTAACCTCTTCTACCTCTCCTTGCCTGACAACCCCTGTCCTTGACAGGGGCAACTTCATGAGTCCATATGAAGCAGTGTCCAAAGGGCGGGTGGGACGGGGTGATGGGGGCCGACAAGACGACCCAAACCTGGCCAAAACGCACATCCTTCTTGATCTTGATGCCAGTTTCCCCCTGCCCTCCAAACCCTAAGCCTGTCCCTCATTGCAGATTGAGATCGACACGGATCGCGACAATTTCATGAGCCCATGGGAGGCAGTTGAATACGGGCTGGTGGACGGGGGTGATGGGGGGCGATAACCCGAACCCGGCCAAAACACACACCCTTTTTTACCTTAATACCAGTTTCCCACCTCCTCCTAACCCTAAACCTGTCCCCTATTGCAGATTGAGATCGACACGGACAGGGACAATTTCATGAGCCCATGGGAAGCAGTGGAGTATGGGCTGGTGGACGGGGTGATGGGGGCCCACAACCCCAACTCGGCCAAAACGCACACCTGTCTTGATCTTAATGCCAGTTTCCCACCGCCTCCCTGAACCTGTCCTCCATTGCAGATTGAGATTGACACGGATCGCGACAATTTCATGAGCCCATGGGAGGCAGTTGAATACGGACTGGTGGACGGGGTGATGGGCGCTGATAACCCCCAAACCTGGTGGCGCCGGTGGGGGAGGTGAGGGAGCCGCCCAAGACCAAGGTGTGGGACCTGTGGACCATCAAGGAGGCCAAGGAGAGGAAGAACCTGCCGGGGGAGGACCAGCTGCTGAAAAAGTAGTGGATATGGGGATCATGATTAATGTCGTGGTATAATTTGTGTGTACTGTATCCGATAGTAGTATGTCAGCCGTAGTTCTGTTTGCAGGGAGTTATTGCTGGAGTGTTCACTTAGAACATACTGGAAATCGTGCATACGCATACACACAATTGCACTAGTGGCTCTGCCTCCAATCATTGGTGTATCGTAGAATGGGCTAGCCTGAGCTGCTCTGGTGGGGAGGTGAGTGTCAGTCAAAAGCAGGAACAAAGAGGTTGAAACGTAAGGAGGTTGAGAATCGAAAGAGGGGCACTAGATAGAAAAGCCAAGAGCCCAAGTTATACGCGCAAGAGGTAGGCAAACATGGTGCACCACCAACAGTTGAATAACTACCGTACATTAACATCTACGTATACTGAAGGCAATTTGTATGTATGTACATATATTTCAACACACCCCTAAATTGGCTACAGCAAGAACGAGAGACTTGAGAGTAGAGATGGACGCGGAAGTTGTGGCGGTTGGCGCTCAGCGGCGGCATGTGTGGGAAGAGGCGCAAGACGAGGGGAAATAGCGAGAATGAGGAGGAGGAGGCGCATGAAGAGAAGGGAGAGGCGTGCGGGTGGGTGTAGGTTAGGCCGTGTCAGCGTTGCAGGTCGCGACAGCGCGTAGACTTGTCGCAACGGGAGACCCACTGCTGGAGCCGCTCCTACTATTGTTGCTGCTGAGTCACCGTCGCACCCCCAATACCAGCACCTCCTGCGGCAGCACCCCTATAACCAGCACTCCAAGCGCCAGCACCCTCCGACGTACCAGCACCTCCACCTCCTCCACGACCACGACTAACCCTGCGCCGTAACGACACACGAGAGGGGGGAGATACGGCTGCGGCCTCCGCTATAACAGTAGGCTCAGCAAGAGCTGTAGAGGCAGCTGGAATAGGGAGTTGGGGCGGAGCGCACCCCTCAAAGATGGGGGGGACTACCGCACCAGTAGTGAAGGCGATGGTTGCAAAGGCGGGTCTCGATTTTAGTCAGACGAGTTGCAAAGAGATCGATTGTGAGGTCCATGGGGTGCATGGTGAGGAGGGCGTCGCGGGCAGGCGCGAGGCGGTGCGGGAGGCGTGTCGCTAGGAAGTGCAGGGTGTGATACATGAGGGGGGGGGGGCGTGCGTAGCAAGATGCTCAGTAGTGCAAGCGACGTGGAAGCTAGCGTCAAGCGAGCGCATGTGGGTAGTAAGGTCAGCGACTCTGGGTAAAGCAGAGAGATCAGGGAAGAGGAAGGGCATGAGGAAGTGCCCCAGAGTAGCAGAGGAGGGGGTGGAGTAACGAGCAACAATAGCATACAGACAACTCCTTCGTCGTCGCGACTGGCGAAAGTGCACTCGCTCGGCCGGCAGGGAGGAGATTAAGAGCAAGGCGCGCGCTAGTGTCACGCGACACCCAAACCGAGTGCGCAAGCTGGGCCACGTGGTGAGCCTGTCAAGATAGCGAGCAGGAATGATGGCATTGAATGAAATATGGGTACAAAGTACTAACCCTAACTTGGGTTGTACCCCATATGGGCTACCCCACTATAGCCTACACAGAACTAACACATATATAGTTTGACACACCCCCATAGGCAAAGTGGGGGAGAACAAGGGGTCACAAGACCAGTCAAGAAAAAGGAATGCAAGCTCAGGGTGGATCACGACGTCACCACCACACTCCGAGCACAAGCAAGAGGGCCACAAGGCCAGTTCACATGCAGAGGTATATATGCAACAACAACAGTACAGTGATCACTACCTAGCAAGAGTAAACATGCAGGTATATATATATAGATCACAGTACAACAAAGTCTACAGCAAGTGAGGAAACGTAGGCACCAGGCCTAGAGCAGTGCAGAATCGCTGATGATCACCAGCTGGAAGGGCCTTGGTGAACACATCAGCCGTGTTGGCCCGCGTGGGCACGTGAGGGACACGAAGCTGACCACGCTGCTGCAACTCTCGAGCAAGGAAGTAACGCAGAGCGATGTGCTTCGTTCTGTGCTCCAGTCTGTGGTCATGGCACAAGGCAATGGCAGCCTTGTTGTCGACGTACAGAACTGGAGGAGAACGAGGCCTCTCTCCCAAGTCAGTCAGCAGGTAGGTGAGCCAGCGTGGCTCCTGTGCAGCCATGGCTGTGGCGTAGATCTCAGCCTCACAACTGGAGCTGAGAATAGAAGACGAGCGTGTAGACCGCCAAGAAACAGAGCCAGAGCCAAGGCTGAACGTGTAACCCTGTGACGACCGCTGCGTAGCCAGGTCGTCAACCCAAGAAGCGTCTGAGTGCCCAGTGAGGACAACTGAGCTCCGCCCTCCAAGCACGAGCCCCATGCCCGATGTACTGCACAAGTAGCGCAGTACCCTCTTTGCAGCATCGAAGTGCACCTTTCGGTGCCTACCAGGAGCCCACGTAGCGTGCCAAAAGGCCAAGAGGGTACGCAAGGTCAGGACGAGTGCAGGTCATCAGATACATGAGGCAGCCCACTAGCTCTGGGTACGGACCACTCGGCTCTACGGACTCGTCCGAAGGTGGAGCTGAGAGCGAGTGACCTGTAGCCAGGGGAGTGGACTGTGGCGAGGACCAAGTGAAGCCGAAGCGCTGAAGGACCTGCTGCACCATGTGTGACTGAGTCAGTGTGATGGTGCGCCGTGCTCTGTCCCGGGTGATCTGCAAGCCAAGGTAGCTGCGCAGCTCACCCAGGGTCTGTGCACGTGGTGTCTCTTCTGCAGCTCCGACTTCACAAGGGCGAGAGCCTCAGTGTCAGCAGTGGCAAAGACCAAGTCGTCGACGTACACGAGGATGTAGAACGGCGGCAACGAACTGTCGGTGCGCAGAAACAGCGACGGGTCAGCAGTGGAGAAGGTGCAACCCAAGAGCCGCAAGTGTCGTCCTCAGTGTGTCGTGCCACTCGCGCGGCGCCTGACGGAGACCATAGACTAGCCGCCGGAGGCTCCACTGGGTACCAGGAGGGAACGACCCAGTGAAGCCAGGTGGGCGGCGCAGCCAGATCTCCTCGTGCAGGCTGCCCTGTAAGAAAGCTGTGCTGAATTCAAGAGAGTGAAGCTTGGAGTCACGCTGAGCGGCGACGTGCAGCAGCAACCCGAAGAGTGGTCATCTTCGGGGTGGGGGAGAAGTTCTGGAAGAAGTCAACTCCCTGTCGCTGACTGAAGCCTCGTGCAACGTAACGAGCCTTGAAGACAGGCGGAGAACCCGGCGGCCGCTTCACCCTGAAAATCTACATGTCATCGACTACGTTCGCCCCAGGAGGGGGAACAGCGTCGACGTAAGTGCCTGTGGACTTCCAGGATGCCATCTCTGCGTCCATGGCTGTCTGCCACTGAGAGGAGTACTCAGCCGCGATCGCCTCAGTGTAAGAGCGGGGGTCGGGATGTCAGGAGCATCCGGGTCTCCCTCAGGGGCAAGCAGCATGGCCACGAGATGAGGCGCAGCGGTTGCAAGACATTCAAAGTCCTCCTTCCTGTCCTCAAGGACGTCCGTGCCAAGAGCACACTCACCCCCGACGGACGGAGGACAGACAAACTCAGACTCAGCAACAAGACTAGCGGCGTAGTCGAGACGACAAGCGGCAGCAAAGTCTACAAGCTCGGCAACTAGGGCAGACGCAGCAGCCGACTCAAACGACGGGTCAGTGACAACAGTGGCTAGCAGACGCGTGACAGTAGGACTGGCAGCACGAGTAAGGTCTGGCGGCGGGTCAGCAACGTCAGGAAGAGAGGACGCAGGAGGAGACGGCAGGGGAACACGCTGTGGAACAGAGGAAGGACGAAGTGCCATAGTGTGCGTGCCGGGGACAGGAGGAGGACGCTCACGAGGAACACGACGACCAGTGCGACCAGTGCGAACAGGCGAGGCAGGACGGGACGCAGGCTCGCGACGCTCTGTAAGCGAGTCTGTCAGCTCAGTGTAAGGAGAAGGAGCAGGCAGTGGTCCGCCGGGCTGTAACGGGAGGCCAGTAGAAGACGGGAGGCTAAGAACCTGGCGAAGCACGGAGTCAGGCGGTGGCAGAGACGACGGTGACGGCGGAGCGAAAAAACAGTCGCGGCGGTGCAGTGCCACCAGCACCAGTAGCTCCAGAACCTCCAGCAGCAGCACCTCCAGATCCAGTGCCTCCAGCAGCAGCACCCCCAGAACCGGCACCTCAAGCTCCAGGGTCTCCAACGCCAGGGGTCGACAGCACCAGCTCTAGGGCCTCCAGCCCCAGTACCTCCAGCAGCAACACCCCCAGAGCCGACACCTCCAGCTCCAGGAGCAGCACCAGTCCCGGCAGCTCCAGTACCTCCAGTACGAGCACCTCCAGGACCAAAAACACCAGCACTCCCAGCGGCTCCAGCGCCTCCAGCAGCTCCAGAACCTCCAGCTCCAGTGCCTCCAGCAGCAGCACCCCCAGAACTGGCACCTCCAGCTCCAGGAACAGCACCAGTCCCGGCAGCTCCAGTACCTCCAGTACGAGCACCTCCAGGACCAGAGACACCAGCACTCCCAGCGCCTGCACGACAAGCAGCTCCAGCAGCACGACTCCTCAGGCGGGTACGCGACGCAAGCCACTCTCGTGCCTGCTGCGGTGAGAGAGACCCGCGTCGGGAAACGAGACCCAGAGGAACGCCGCCAGCACCAGTACCTCCAGCAGCGCCAGAACCTCCAGCAGCAACACCTCCAGCTCCAGTGCCTCCAGCAGCAGCACCTCCAGCTCCAGCGCCTCCAGCAGCTCCAGAACCTCCAGCTCCAGTGCCTCCAGCAGCAGCACTCCCAGAACCGGCACCTCCAGCGCCAGGGTCTCCAACGCCAGGGTCGACAACACCAGCTCCAGGGCCTCCAGCCCCAGTACCTCCAGCAGCAGCACCCCCAAAGCCGACACCTCCAGCTCCAGGAGCAGCACCAGTCCCGGCAGCTCCAGTACCTCCAGTACGAGCACCTCCAGGACCAGAAACACCAGCACTCCCAGCGCCTCCTCGACAAGCAGCTCCAGCAGCACTACTCCTCAGGCGGGTACGCGACGCAAGCCACTCTCGTGCCTGCTGCGGTGAGAGAGGCCCGCGTCGGGAAACGAGACCCAGAGGAACGCCAGCAGATTCAAAACCCCCCGACCTGGCACCCACCGGCTCAGCACCCCCAGGCTCCGCACTCATAGGCTCAGCACCCCCAGGCTCCGCACCCCCCAGCACCTCACGGACAGGCTCAGCACCCCCAGGCTCCGCAGCCGCAGGCTCAGCACCCCCAGGCTCCGCAGCCGCAGGCTCAGCACCCCCAGGCTCCGCAAAGAGGGGCAGTTGTGGTGAAGAGGTGGTAGAAAGGAACCGACTCGTCAAAGGTGACGTCCTGAGAGGGGAAGACACGGCGCGAGGTGGGGTGGTAAAACTGCCAGCCAGGCGCGTCAGGGACAAAGCCAAGGAAGACACAGGGAATGGTGCGGGAGGAGAGCTTTTCCGCGGACGTATCGCGGACAAGGGCACGAGCACCCCAAACCCGGAAACGCGACGCATCGCCAACCTCCCCCGTCCAACGCAGTGTGGGCGATGTCTCCGGCAAGGAGACACGGGGCCAGAGGTTGAGCTGCTGCGCGGCGTACCGGACCGCAAACGGCCACAGGAAATGGGGAGCCGCCGCATGGATCAAGGAGGTACGAGCGACCTCCATGACTAAGCCAATGCGGCGCTCAGCAACCCCATTTTTCTGCGGTGAGCCCGGAAGCGTGAACGACTGCTCGATGCCCTCCCCCTGACAGAAGGCCCGCAAGAGGTCGGAGGTGAACTCACCACCTCTGTCAGAGTGCAGACGCAGGACAGGAAGGTCCTGGCGGAACCTGCGGCGGAGCCGGAGACGAACTGCTCAGATCCAAGGGATCAGGACAACGAGGACCTCACCCTTGGTGCGCAAGGGGAAGACCGTGGTGTAACGCGAGTAGTCGTCGACAACCAGCAGACAGTACCGCTCACCGCCCTGTCCACGAACGCGGGCTGGGCCCCACACGTCCAGGTGGAGGGTCTGCAGAGGAGCCTCTGTCGGGGGAATCGAGGAGGAGTGAGGAGCGGCGCGCTGCCGCCCCTCGATGCAAGGAAGGCAGGGCGGTGCAGGCGAGGCAGGGAGGGGAGGGAGAGACTCGGGAAGACCAGTCACAAGGAGGCGACGGTGCATGCCACGGAGACGTGGCAAGGAGGGGTGACCCAGGCGGTGGTGCCAGATAAGAGTCTGGTGCGACAGGGAGCGACACTCACAAGGGGAGGCTACCAGACCTGACTCAGACACCTGACCGACAGCAGCTACCTGAGGAGACACAGTCGTCAGTGTGTAGAGATTCGGCCCTGGCCGACGGGTGAACGTGGCCAGGTGACGGCCAGTCCTGGAGCACGTACAGATCGCCACACGCTGTCCTCCAGGGGTAAAGGTGTCAACCCAATGATCCTGGAGGACGGCGTTGCTCACCAAGTTCGTCGAGAGCGAGGGGAGGTGGAAACCTGACAGTGAGCCAGACGGAACCGCCGGGCACGGAAGCACAGTGGTGGACCGTGCAAGAACTGGGCCCCCTGAGGGGTCAGCCAGGGACACTGCAACAGGTGCAGGGAGTGGCGTGAGTGTGGTGCTATCGCGAAAGAAACAGCGGGAAGCACCGGAGTCAAGCGTGAAGGTGTGCAAGGCCTCAGCACGCGCAGTACCTGAGAGATCAGACGCGCCAGCACCTAAGGCAGCAGCCTCACTAGCACCTAGAGCAGCAACCTCTATACCGGGGTCGTACTGCACACACAGGTAACAGTCACTCTCAGCACCACCAGGCAAAGGATACATAGCAGTAAGGATAGCGTCATAGTCTAAAGCAAAGACATCAATGCCCGACCTAAGCAGCTCAAGCCAGTGGGGGGTCTCAGCCTCGTCGCCAAACTCTGCGTGCCAGGCGTCACTCAAATAGGCGAAGCAGCGCGACTGTGCGTGACCAGGTGTCCCACAGGTCTGACCAGCTCGACGACCTGTGCGAATGACGTACGGGCAGCGACCAGGACTCGGAGACGTCCCACGCTGGTAAAGCCACTCACGAAGCTGCTGGGACGTAAGGGTAGGACGCCGCCGTAGCTGCATCTGGCCACTGCCAGAAACTCCGCACCAAACAGCGCCACTGTGACTGTTACTACGGCCGCCACCACTCCCACTGCTGCCACCACCGCCGTCACCACTCCCACCGCTACTACAGAGTGAAGTCATGGCGGGAAAGCTAGGAGGAGCGCGACCTCTAGGGCAGTACGGAGTGAAGGCAGTTGCAACGAAGAGTATCAGTAGCAGTAAGAGCAGCAGAGCGGCTCGGTGAAGCTAGGCTGCATCACCTCCAGCACTCCTAGCAGCACCTCTACCAGCAGCAGCAGTAGCACGAGCAGCAGGGCGGATCGGGTCTGGTAGGGCGGCTCGGCTCGGCCTGGGCGGCGCGGGCAGCAGGGCGCGCGCTGTGCAGGGCAGCAGGGCGCGACGCGCGTGCTGCAGTAGGGCTCGACGTGCAGGGCAGCAGGGCCGCGACGCGCGGGCTGCAGCAGAGCGCGACGCGCGGAGCAGCAGCGCGCGACTCGCGGGCTGCCGTAGGGCGCGACGCGCGGGGCAGCAGCGCGCAACGCGCGGGCTGCCGTAGAGCGCAACGCGCAGGGCAACAGCGCGGGGCGTAGGGCAGGGCGCTGGCGCAGAGCAGGGCGCAGGCGCAGGGCAGGGCGCTGGCGCAGGGCAGGGCGCTGGCGCAGGGCAGGGCGCTGGCGCACGGGGACGCGTGGCAGGGCAGGGCAGGGCGTGCGCTAGGCAGCGCGACGCGGGGCAAGGCAGGGCGTGCGCAGAGCAGCGTGACGCGGGGCAGGGCAGGGCGTGCGCGGGGCAGTACGACGCAGGGTAGTGGGGTAACGCGGTAACCGCAGTCGGTCGCGAAGTATGGTGGGCCCGGAAAAAAAAAAACGGTCCTACGGACCTACTACTCTGATACCATGTCAAGATAGCAAGCAGGAATGATGGCATTGAATGAAATTTGGTTACAAGTACTAACCCTAACTTTGGGTTGTACCCCATATGAGCTACCCCACTATAGCCTACACATATATAGTTCATATATAGTTTGATAGAGCCTCCTGTTGCTCCGAGGTGGAGAGGTGCTTCCATATGTCTTCATCGGACTCTCAAAGTTTCAGAATTGTTGCAGCAGTTTACAGGGCATGGCAACACCCGCGGCCCAAATTGCGGACCGCGCGGGTCAAGTTTATAAAACTTGACGAAGTGGGCTGTGCAATGTTTGAAAAGTAGCGCAGCTGCAATTTGGGACTTTCGAAGTCTGACACACCTGCTAGGGTAAAAACGCGGGGCTGGCTAGGTTGGGCGAAAAAAACGAAATTGACGAAATAGGAAACACTTGCCAAAACCCAAACCAGTAAAACTCCCTCTCGTCATCTTTTAAAAACTTGTGCAATTTGGGCCAACGGCTTTAAGTTACAAGACTTATGGCATTCAGGGTGTGTTACACATTTTGGTAACACCCGAGTTCACCATTTCAGCCGCTGACTCATCCACCGAGCTCGGATTGGTCTGAAAATTGGTGTGGCAGTTCTTTGCCGCATTGTGCAGATGGTCACCAAGTTTCATGACAACCCAGCATCGGAGCAGCATGTGACAGCTGTCGAACGTCACTATTTCGTTGTCATGGGTGCACTGTTGGCAGCATTTCCTTTACCAACCTTTCATTGTTGTCATGCCAATGGTACAGGGACAGAGAACGAGACAAGAAGTACAAATGGCACTCTACAATTTCAGCCTCAATCTTGTTTATTGTTCACAGGGATTGGTAATTCAATGTGACAAGAGGAGCACAAGTTGTCATCAGACGAGAACGGAAGGAGACAACTGCAACAGCTGCTCCACCTGTTATGGCCATCTGAGTGCCCTGTTAGTGGCCCTGTTCGCCAGCACTTCTAGAAATCGACAGTATTAGGATGGCCGTGGAATCAGGAAATGGTGGCGGAACTTGTTGAATAGGTTTGGGGGGTCTGGCCACCTCGCGAAATTTCCCGCCAGAAAAGGGAATGGTGGCAACGGAATTGGGAACCACCTTCCCCACCGTCCAACTTCCTAACACGATTTTTTTGCTCGAACAATCGACTGCCTGACCGGGCGCTTAAAAAAATGAACATAGGGTAAAAAAACGTGAAATGTGGGCAGAGGTGTGTTCGGAAGGGCATATGTTGACGCCAAATGTGAGTATAAGGGAGTGTTGAATTATATTGCATATCTTATATCTGCCTACAGCTAGCTAGTGTACTAGTTTAGTTATTAGCATCAACAGTTGGTGGTGTACCCTCTCTTTTCCTTGCCTATATCCTTGTACTGTTTCTCATTATTGAACCTCTTTGGCCAACCCAAACTCCCTCGATATCCATCTCGCTATGCTACTCTCTCCCTCCAAGCTCCTAATCTCCTAAGTACTATTTGACAGGGAGGGCATGGATGTCCCTTCTTATGATCTGTTTGTGGTTATCCTTAGCTACCAATCCCATCGCCATTCACTTCAATCCTGCGTGGAACGGGGATGGCGATGGGATGGCATCGGCCGCTACGTTTGGCTGGGGACGAATATGTTCCCCACTTTCCTACTTCCATGATCCCGTCCGAACTGGTGGGTGTTCGACACGCAAATATGATTCTGTTTGGTTAGACGGAATCGTAGGCTCGGCATGATTTTTTGGGGCTAACGGACCGAATCAAGAATTCGTGACAAACATTCTTGATTCCGCCCAATTCGCTGTTAGAGGTGCCAGCGAACACCACCAGTATGTTCCCCCTGTCTCGTACGTAACTGTAGCACGACGCCATCAAATATTGTCATCTAGCATCATAAAAAGGGTTTTTTAGGGTCCCCAACTGTAGAATCAGCCAAGTTAGTACCGTATGATCAATCGTTAGAATGCGTTTACGTTTAGACTTTTCCGCCTGTCAAGAAACACATTTCTATATTACTGCCCTTTGCATTAACATAGTTTAGTGTAGCCTAATGTTGGTGGTGCACCCCTTGCATGCTTGCTATATCTTGTAACTCTTCTCTTAGTGAACCTCCTCTTTGGCTTGCTCAACTCTCTCGATACTCACGCTAGTACCCATAACCCTAGCCATGGTTCCTAAGTCTAACTAGTTCCTTTTGACATGCTACCAGAGCGGGTCTCGAGCCAGGAAAGTTCATTTTATGGGCCCACCACACGCCATGGCGCGCCCCATCGCGCAGCCCGTAGACCGCCTCGAGAGCGCCCCGACCATGAGCTCGTCGTGCTGCCTGCAGCCCGCCGCCAGCGTGCTATCCGCTGCTTCAGCCCGTCAACCACGCGCTGCCCGTCGTCGCTTCGTCGCCCCGTCGCCCGCGGCTGTGCTGCCCCACGCGTCGCCCGCCCATTGGCCGCCGTGTCCTGCTCGTTGCGAACTCCGGCGTGGCCCCCGTTCCAGCCCCCCGTCCCGCCCTGTCGCGGCCCTAATCGCGACGCTTGTCGCGCCCGTTGCGCGCGCCCGTTTCGCCCGACCCCCGCTGCTCGTCTCACCCCCCCCACCCTTGTCGCGGCCGTACGTGTCTACAGCGACGGTCGCTGTTGGGGGGGGAGGGGAAAGAAACGGGGAAGGGGATGGCGGCCATGGGAGGAGGCGGGAGTGCAGGTGGAACTGGCGAGCTGTGGGGGGAAGGGTAAGGGAGTGGGGAGAGAGTCTCTGCCGCGCCAACAGCCGCCCCTCCTCCTCTCTCTCTCACTGCCGTGCGTGCAGCAGTGGGGGGGGGAGGGTTTGGGGGTGGCGGGTGTGAGCAACCTGCTGCAGCCCCTCCTCCTCTCTCTCTCACTGCCGCACGTGCCGCTGTGGGGGGAGGGTGAGGGGATAGCGGAAGGGGTGCGGTTCCGGGTGGCGGCTGAACAAGGGGGTGAGGTTTAGGGGGGTGGCTGAAAGGGGGTGTGGCTTTGGGGGTTCGTAAGACGGGTTCGCCACGTGGCTCCCCCCCCACCTCCTCTCCTCATCCCTCTCTCACCTCCCCCTTTGTTACAGGGGGGTTCGTAAGAGGGGTTCGCCGCGTGGCTCCCCCCCACCTCCTCTCCTCATCTCTCTCTCTCACCTCCTCCTTGGTTCTTCTCTCCTACTTCCGCTGCGCACTCTGTTTGGTGTACCCCTTCAGGGGGCGTCAACTTCACATTGTTATTGCTGCTGGCAGTTATGGGGGCGTGTCAAGAAACATATTTCTATATAACTGCCCTTTGCATTAACATAGTTTTCTGTAGCCTAATGTTGGTGGTGCACCCCTTGCATGCTTGCTATATCTTGTAACTCTTCTCTTGGTGAACCTCCTCTTTGGCTTGCTCAACTCTCTCAATACTCACGCTAGTACCCAGAACCATAGCCATGGTTCCTAACTCTAACTAGTTCCTTTTGACACCGCCTTCTTGCCGTCCATATCTATTATGTAAATTTTGTCGCCATCAGTTGCGTCAGTAGCCACGCAAAAATTAGTTAGATCGTCGCGAGCCGCGTGTACTAAGGCCTCTTGTCTCCATGAAATCAATCTCGGACGGAACCATACACGTAGTAAATCTTCACCTTGAGCCCTTGTGACGAGCGTAAAGCAAGAGAAGCGTTTTCATGTGAAGCTTGAAGTAGCAGAGAAGCCATTTTTTGTATTTCGCGTATAAGTTTTTTCCCTTGATAGTAGTCGGATGGCAGCGAAGGCCGACATTCTGAAGGCATTATGTTGAACTAATTTCTTGTACTTGCATTTCCAGCCTTGGCTTGAACTTGTATGTAGCTTATGATGTCATCTTTGATGTCATGGAACTTGCATGCAGTTTAAGAAGTCAGATACGGTTTTTATTTTTTCCCAGGAGAAGCAACGGCGACCAAATGTTCTCTGTATGAACACGACGTTGGTGCCGGAAGCAAGCTCCTGCTGAGTAGGTTCTGAATCTAAACTAATGCATGGAAGGTTGACATTGATAGCGTTAAGTTGTTGCCAGGAGCCATGGCGGAGAGGTCGCTAGGTGACTCAGTGTGTGTGACTCGGTGGTTGCAAGGGTTTATTTCCTGTCTAGGAGGAAACTAGACAGGGTTGCAAGGAGCTTCTTTGTGGTGAAACTAACATGAGAATTGCAACAGCTTCAGCATCCGGTGTCTATTGTATGGAGTATGAGGCTGAACGTTTTGATCTGTGAGAAATAGCTTGTATGGGGTACCACCGCACAATTGATACATATGGTTCCTTCGAGTCGGCTTCAGCTCGTAGCGCACTCGTATACGCGGTCTGTAAAAAAGTGCGGTGGAGCTTGTCCTTTATGGGCGTGAAATGCAACACTTCAGGGCGCGTTCTGATTGCCTGGGTTTCGGGTCATGTACGAGGTCGTACTCGTGGTTCTGCGTTGTGTTCCGAACCCCTCTGGTGTAGGAAAATGGGCCACTTGAGGCCTCGTGCGCTGTTCATGTTCGTTAGTCCTGACATGCGTCTTTCAAGAATGTGATTGCACGTGATTCAGTTACCGTGAACCACACATTCGCTCCCTCCAGGCTTCCCCGTCCATTCAACTCCAGACCAGACCAAACCAAAAAGTTTCAGATGCAACATGGGACGAAACAGAACGGCTTTGAACTTAGTACGCTCCATTGTGTGGACCGAGTGCGCCAACATCATTTTGTCGCACGGCCCTAAAATCACCGACATTAAAAAAAACCCTTGTTTGTGAATCAAATGATGCAACACGATTGGCTAACGAACCAAGAAACCAGATTTCTACGCGAAATAGCTGCAGTCGAGGGTTTGCTTGCATGGGTTGCAGACTTGCAATGACAGAATGCAACCACTTTAGATCCCCTTCTGACTCATCCTTGCCACATTTTCCTGCTGTGCTCAGCTAGTGTAGGGATAGCAGTAGAGTTAAGGTTAAGGTTAAGGTTATATAAGGTCGTAACCATGTACAGCAAAGCATAGAGTAGCTAGAAATATGGTCTACACAAACCAACAGCCCAGAGGCGTACGTAGGAAAACACGTTATTCCCCTATCCAATGGATAGCCACCAGCTCAGCTGGGGAGCTCTTCTATGCTCAACAAAGGGTGGGAGGGCTAGGGGGGGCGGAAGGGGTCCCCAAGCAGCCAGGAAGAGCGGAGGTCTGGGTGGATAGAAGGGGTTCCGTTGTGGTCGAAGACGAGGAAGCGAAGTCGAGTGGCCAGCTTAATACGAGCGGCTGAGCGTTGTTGTTTTTTCACTGATTGTTTCTTCCTGCGCCATAAGAAAATTTTAAAAGCAATGAGGAACTTTGCCAGTATGAGCTGGAGGATTTCAAACCGGGAGGAGGGCGAATCTTGGAACTTGTGTTCACAGCGTGCGTTCCAAATAGCTTTTGTAGATGCCCCAACCAGAAGGCTCCAGGGGGCCACCTGGCCGGCTCTGGAGGCGAGCGGGAAGAGCAGGAGCTCAGGAGGAGGAGAGCAGTGGAGGTGGCGACGAGCGACGGAGGAGAGGGCGGAGATCACTGCGGGGGCCACCCCGCACTCGTAGAAAATGTGGGATATGGTCTCTGTGGGAGCGGCAAGGCAGAGTGAACAAATCCCACGGTCTGCGGCGAAGTTGAAGCGTGAACCCGAAGGAAGAGCGCGAGTGTAGAACCGGTACAAGACGTCGCGTTGGAGGCTGGGTTGCTCCCGTAAAAAGGCATGGGAGAGGTCGGGGAGGAGGGGAGGAGGAGCGGGGAGGACGTGGATCCAGCGGGCGGCGTGGTCGAGGGGAAGTTGAGCGTAGAGCCGGCGACGAATGTCAGCTACGCTTGGGCAGCCGTCCCGAAGGATGTCGAGCCGCGCGCCGAGCCCTGCACCTGTATGGAAGGGGCCTGCAAGCCAGGACCCAACAACGTGTACCGCAGAGAGGGCACCTATGTGGAAGGTGCCATCTCCGATCGACGGTCGGACGATGAATCGGTTGGGCAGGACATGGTAAAGGGAGACTGAGAGTGACGACGGAGGGGAGAAGGCCGTGACCTGGAAAGCAATAGTGGGAGAGGTCTCGGAGTCATCTTTAGGGACGAACCACTCCCCAGGGACTGCCGAGGGGGGAGGGGGGGAGCGAAAGGCTGACCACCAAGGTTTGGGGATGGCACGGATGAGTTCGCGCCAGACTCTTCGTCCAGAGGAGGAGTTGGCTATGGGAAACAGTGAGGTGAAGTGTTTGAAGGAGACCACACCAAACGAGTGGAAGATAAGAGAGATCAAATGGCCGACACGGACCTGCTTAGATAGGAGGAAGTGTTCACGCGTGAGAATTCCGAAGGGCTTCCCGTTTGGTTTGAGAATGAAACGATTGAAGGCGGTAGGCTCGCCCATTATACACATAGGGACAAGGCGAGGTGGAGCAATGTTCGGAGTGATCTCTATTAATGCGTGTAGTTCAGCGAGTGCTCGACCTGGGATTATCGTTGGCAGAATGCCTGCTTGAAGGATGGCAGGGTGCGCGAAGAGACAGTGTGTGCCAAATGGGAGGCAGACGGCGGCTCTGGCTACCTCACCATCAGAAGAGGTCTAAGACGTCTAAGCGTTTGATAACGTCGGGGGAGGGGGGTTTGAAAGCGGCCGGGGAAGGAGATGATACAGTTTAAGAAGACTGACGCAAGTGACTTGCGGCAGGTGGCTGTGGCACGAAGGGCGGCGAGGAACTTAGCCGTGCGTTGAACGCGAGAGAGAGTCGTGGACCAGGTAGTGGCGCCTGGTTGTGCACGTTCAACGTAGATGCCAAGAATGCGTTCTGCCTCTTGAGGAGTGCGAATGGGAATGGGGCTAGCCAGAAGGATTTGTTCCGGGGAGATGTGAAAAGGAATTATTGAGCATTTGTTCCAGTTGGGGTGTTCTCCTGAGACTGCGGCAAAGGTCCGGAGGTGTATGAGTGTGGTCCCAAGCTCTCTAGCAGAGGAGAGGAAGATGGTGACGTCGTCAGCGTAGCAGGCCATGAGACGGTGCTGCGTCGTAGAGAGGGGGAAACCCGGGAGGAAGAGCGATAGGTAGCGCTGTAGGATTTCAATGACACACACAAAGAGGAGGGGGGCGAGGGGGCATCCTTGTCGGACCCCGGTTCGGACTGGGAAGGTGGGTCCAGCGAGGTTGTTAACAGAGATGCAGGTGGAGGTGCTAGTGTGCATGAGGCGAACCCAGGCGATGAACTGCTCGGGGAGTCCCACCCTGGCAAGCGCTTGGAAGAGGAAAGCTCGATCGACCAGGTCATAGGCCTTGCGGAAGTCAACCGTTAAGGCGAGAAGTGGGGTTTTCGTGATTGTGCTCCAGTCGAAAATGTCGAGTGTATCGTTGATCGTATCGCCAATTTTCCTGCTTTTAATGAAAGCGGTTTGGGAGGGGTGGATAATCAGGGGAAGAGCGAGTTGCAGCCGATTGGCAAGGCATAAGGCTAGCACCTTGTAGTCCGAGTTCATGAGGGTGATAGGGCGGAGGTTGTCGATCATAGAGGAGCTACCCCTCTTGGGAATAAGGACTGTGCGGCCTGACAGCATTGACGGCGGGAGGGTAGCGGAGATGTGCGGTGAGGAGAAGAGTGAGAGAAATGCGGGGGCGAAGCGGGTCTTGTATTGTCGGAAGAGCTCGCCCGGGATGCCGTCAGGGCCGGGGGTTTTGCCACGGGAGAGCTGGTTTAAGGCCTTGCTAATTTCCATTAGGGAAAAGGGAGCTTGCAGATGGTTGAGGAGTCTGGGGGGGAGTGAAGAGGGGGGGATATGAGCCCAGAAGGCAGGATTTGGCACGTCCGAGGTTGCCCCGCTGTAGAGAGACTGGAAGAATTTGGTGCATTCAGCGGTCATGGCTCGTAGATCTGAGATGGTTTGTCCATCTGGTAGTATAAGCGAGGAGATTAATGAGTCTTTGATGCGGGAGTTGAGTCATGCCAGCAAGGAGGAGGTTCCCATCTCCCTATGGCCCTCGACTTTGAGCTTTGCTTTTAGAGCGAGCTCGGCGGTTTTGGATGCCTCGTATTTTGTTAGTTGAGTGCGGGCTTTGAGGAGCTGTGTGGTCGCATCATGGTCAAGAGGGGAGAGGGCAGATTGGAGCTGAAGGTGGCTAATGAGTTGTACTAGGTGGTTTGTAGTGCTTGTAACCCTTTTGCGAGGGATAGCAGTAGAGTGGTCCTTACCCTCAGGGTTTGCTCTGCTGCTGGTTTGCAGTGCCTGCACTGTTTTATCAGCAGCAAGCTCCCTGTCATGATGCTGGTTTGTTTGGGGATCCTGTTTCTGGATCTAGGGTTCACCACTTCGCAACCTTTTCTTTACCCAGATCCGTCGTTCCCTCCAGATTTCCGCTTGTGAAATATTTTTTTTTTTTTCGAAGGGCGGCTATCCAGTGGATGCGAAAGCAAATACTACGGCAACGACCACAATTAGGAGGGGTGGAGGAATCTCGCCACCGTCGCCGCACTCTTTCCATGAAATTGGGCGGTAAGCGCCCAAAGAGAGACACAGTTTTCCTTTTTGGACGGCAAAGAGACTCGTTGCTGAGCGAACTTGCAAACTAACCTGACAGAACGACCGAGCGGCTCGTATAAAGTTCCTGCTCTGAGCTGTCCCTCCGAGTGGCAGCTCGTTGTCCGTTCTTGCCGCTGCTACTACACCCTGCCGATCCCAGCTGACTAACATTGTTTGAAGCAGAATTTTGTCTGACATAAGCAGTAACTGTGATGAGCCGCATCTGCCATGTGGCCAACGCAGGGCGGTTAGTCGACTCAAAAGTCAGTGAGATAAGCACTATCTAGTAGTACATCAGCAACGGCAAGATCAAGGCTGGTTAACGCCGACACTGATGGCATCGTTACAGTCACCACAGTCCGTTGGCATGATGCCACGTGGCTCCTCTCCGTTCTCTGTCCCCAGTATCCGTCCCGGTAACACGGTCGGCATGCCACTACCGTTTTCCTCACATACTAGTAACAGTAGGGAAGATGCTACTAACGCAGCAGCGCCGGCAGCAGCAGCAACAGCAGCGAACGAACGACCCACTCCCTTTGCATCAGGAGCAGGCGCAGCAGCAGGAGCATCACATGCCGGGGGGGGAGGTTCGGGAATTCAAGGCAGCAGCATCTCTGCATGGGGCCTTCAGTCATGGCCTCCTGGTGGGGGTGGTTACCCTGGTGGGGGTGGTTACCCTGGTGATGGTGGTAACCCTGGAGGTGTTACTAATAGCTTCTGGAGTGGTGCTGCGCCGCAAGCATGGGCGATGGGAGGTGCTCCTCCAATGGCGGCGATGGCAGCAGGGATGGGCATCGATGCAGCTGTTGCCAGGTAGGGTTTTAGAAAGGAAGGGAGGAAGGGACGAAAGGAGGAAGGGGGAGGAGGGAGGGAGCGAGGGAGGGATGGGAGGGAGGGGAGGGAGGGGAGGGAGGGGATGGAAGGGAGAGGGGGGAGAGAGGGAAAGGGAGGGGAGGGAGGGAAAGGGAGGGGAGGGAGGGAATGGCCTGCTGATGCTCGTATCTTGATCCTTACCCTTCCTGCACCTCCTCCTCCCCACTCCTTCCCTCTCCGCCTTCCTCTCCCCCCCCACACCTCTTCCTGCTCCTCGTCTCTCTCCCTCGCGCCCTTCAGCCCCTCAGTAAGTCACATGGGGCAGCGAAGGCCATCCAGCCGTTCTGTTCCGGGTTCTTCCCCCCACCCTATCTTTCCCCAACCTCCCTTCAGGCACTCGTCATGGCACGATCGGCAGCAAAGGCCATCCAACCGTTCTGTTCCGAGTTCTTTCCCCCACTCTCCCCTCTGTCTCCCAACCTCCCTTCAGGCACTCGTCATGGCACGAGGGGCAGCAACGGCCATCCGACCCCTCTGTTCCCGGTTCTTCACCCCCTGCGTCTGCCACCGCTGCTACCGCCAGCACCACAGCCACGACCATCAACACCACTAGCAGCGCCGGCGGTTCAGCTGCCGGTGCAGCGCCTGCCGCTGCTGCTGCTGCCGCTGCTGCTACTTCTGCACCTGCAGCTGCTCCTGCTGCTGCTCCTCCTCTTCCTCCTGCTGCTGCGGGCAGTGCGGGCAGCCTGCCCCCAGTGGCAGCGTCGGCACCGCGGCTGAGCGCACCGGACGACGGGTACCACTGGCACAAGTACGGACAGAAGTGCCTCATGGAGCGCGAATACGCCAGGTAAGGGTGCAACTGGGTAAGGCAGCAGTTGGTGAGACTTAATTCCATGTGAGACCAATTGCAGGTGAGGCTGCTTGCAAGTGAGCGCACCGGACGACGGGTAGTAGGGTACCACCGTACCACTGGCACAAGTACGGGCAGAAGTGCCCCATGGAGCGCGAATACGCCAGGCGAGGCCACTTGGTTTGGATGTGCAGCAAGAGTGTCCGTTGCACGTGTGTGTGTGTGTGTGTTTTTTTTTTTTTTTTTTTTTTTTTTTCTCCACCCCTACACCCTTCCCCTTTTCTCTTTCCCCTGAATGCTGCACCTCTCTATCTATCAGGGCTTTTTTGGGTGCGCCAGATACACCATTGGTTGCACCGCAAAGAAGACCATCGACCATCCCCTCGTGCGAGCAGCAATTTCTGAAGCATCTAAAGAACCCTCCGTCGCCTCCCCCTCTCCTCCCTCCCCCTTCTCCTCCCCCCTCTTTCCCTCTCTCCACCAGGGCGTATTTCCGCTGTGCCAAATACACCATCGGCTGCACCGCAAAGAAGACCATCGACACTCCCCTCGTGCGAGCAGCCATTTCTGGAGCGCCAAAACCCCTCTCTTTTCCTCCCTCCTCCTTCTCTCCTTTCTCCTCTCACCCACCTCCTCCCTCTCTCCATCAGGGCGTATTTCCGGTGTGCCAAATACACCATCGGCTACACTGCACGGCATAAACGACCATCGACATTCCCCTCGTGCATTCTTAAATTACCTTACGAATCCTTTCTTTTCCTCCCTCCTCCTCCTCCTCCTTCTCTCCACCAGGGCGTATTTCCGCTGTGCCAAATACACCATCGGCTGCACCGCAAAAAAGACAATCGACATTCCTCTCGTGCGAGCAGCCATTTCCGGGGGGCTGAGGATAGTCTACTCGGGAAAGCACTGCCATCCTCCCGCACGCAACATCCCTTCCCTCCGGTTGCCGTTCCCGGCTCTGCCACTATTACTGTCTCTGCTTCTGCTGTCATATCTGCTCCTGCTAGTGAATCTGCTGCTGCTAGTGATCCGGCGTCTCACAGTGACGGTGGCGCTGCTGCTGGTGATGATGGTGCTGCTGCTGCCGGTGGTGGTGGTGCTACCACTGATGGTGCAACCGCTGCTGCTGGTGGTGGTGATGCCGCTGCTGCTAGTGCTGCGGCTGCTGGTGTGTCCACTGCAGCTGCTACTGATTCGACTGGTGCTGCTGATGGTGTTGGTGGCCAGATTGCTGATGGTGAGAGTGTGAAGCGGCCAAGGACGGGCACGAGAAAGGAAAGGGGAAGAAGGGAAGGCTGGAGAGGAGGGGGGGAACGAGGGGAAGAGGCGAGGAGGGAGAGGAGGGAGGGAAAGGAAGTGGGTGTGGGAAAGGGAGTGGTAGAGGAGGGTGGGAATGGGCGAGGGGACAGGATGAATGGTGGCAGAGAGAAGGAAAGGGGAGAGGAAGAAGAGGAGGGAAGGGTGGGTGGTGGGAGGAGTGAGATGTGTGAGGATGGTGTGGAAAGAGATAGAAGCCTTGATAGGAGTGAGGGTGGTGGGAGGAGTGAGGGTGGTGGGAGGAGTGAGGGTGGTGGGAGGAGTGAAGGTGGTGGGAGGAGTGAGGGTGGTGGGAGGAGTGAAGGTGGTGGGAGGAGTGAGGGTGGTGGGAGGAGTGAGAGTAGTGGAAGGTGCGAGAGTGGTGGGAGGTGTGGGAGTGGTGAGCGGGGGCGGGAGGAGGGAGAGCGATGGGAGGAGGGAGAGTGATGGGAGGAGGGAGAGCGATAGGAGGAAAGAGAGCGGTGGGAGGGGAGAGAGTGGTGGGAGGAGGGAGAGCCCGTACATGGAAGAGAGTGAGAGGGAGGAAGAGATAGGGACAGCCAAAACGAAGGGCGGAGCCAAGGGGAAGGACGGAAGCGGGGAGGGTGGCGGCATGGGGGAAGTCGGAGGCATGGGGGAGGGCGGCGGCACGGGGGAGGGCGGAGGCTTGGGGGAGGGCGGAGGCTTGGGGGAGGGCGGAGGCTTGGGGGAGGGCGGAGGCTTGGGGGAGGGCGGAGGCTTGGGGGAGGGCGGAGGCTTGGGGGAGGGGGGACCCATGCATAGGGGCCAAGCCATGGGGGAGGGCGGAGTAATGGGCGGGTATTGGGCAATGGGGGATGGCGGAGCAACACAAGGGTTGACAGGGATGGATGGATGTAGAGAGATGGTAGGAGGAGGGGAGGTGAAGGAAGAGGAGGACAATGAGGATAGCGATATGGTGGGGCGGGGGGGTTAGAGGGGGTGGAGGGGGGAGAGTGGAGCGAGGGAGTGAGGGGAGAGGAGTGGGGCACGGGAGTGAGGGACGGGGAGTGGGGCGGGGGAATGGTAGTGGGGTAGTGGGGCGGCGGAGTGAGGGGGAGGGAGTGGGAGGTGAGGCCCAGAAGGGTCTTCTATGGTCAGAGCTGCCTCTCTTCTCCTTCCTTCCTGCCTCTGCGGCCTCCCCTCCTGCTGCACAGCAGGAACAGCACCAGCAGGAGCAACAGCAGCAACGGCAGGAACAACAGCAGCAACAGGAGCAACAGGAGCAACAGGAACGACAGCAGCAACGGCAGAAACAACTAGGGCGGCAACAACAGCAACGACAGGAACAGGAACAGGAACAACTAGGGGAGCATTCACAGGAACAGCAGGGGCAACAGCAGCATCAACAATGGCAGAAGCAACAGCAATACCAGGAACAACAGCAGCAACAGCAACAACAGGAACAACGGCAGCAGCAACAGCAGCAACAACAGAGGCAGCAGCAGCAACAACAGAGGCAGCAACAACAGCAACAGCAAGAACCACAGCGGAGGCAACAGCAGCAAGAACAGCAAGAACAACACCAGCAACCGCAACAGCAGCAACAGCAGCATCAGAATTCACAGCAGCAACAACAGCAGGAAGCACAGGAGCGGTCGTTGATGCAAGAGGCGCTTCTACAGGACCCTTCGTTTGTGTCACATGTGCTCTCCGTGGTCAGGCGCGAGGTGGCTGCAGCAGCAGCAGCTTCTGCTGCCGGTGCTTCAGGTGCTGGTGGTGCTGCTGCTACTGCCACAGGTGCTGCTTTAGGCACATCAGTTGTTGCAGGAGCTTCAGGTGTTTCAGGTGCTTCAGATGCATGGGTTCGGTCTACTGCTGAGAGGGTTCTTACGTCCCTGGCACTATCAGCGGCCGCATCCCCAGCACTGCCAGCAGCAGCAGCACTACCAGCCGCAGCAGCAGCAGCAGTAGCAGCAGCAGGAGCAGCAACAGTGGCAGCACTGGCACCAGCATCAGTACCAGCACCACCAGCAGTAGCACCAGAAGCAGCAGCACCAGCAGTAGCACCACCAGCAGCACCAGCAGCAGCAGCACCAGCAGCACCACCACCAGCAGCACCACCACCAGCACCACCACCAGCAGCAGCACCACCACCAGCAGCAGCACCAGTAGCAGCAGCGCCAGCAGTGCCAGCACCAGCATATCCAGCAGTTCCAACCCAGCCGTTCCTTCCGTCCTTCAACCTTGTACCAGCTCCCTCCCTACCGCAGCCTCCCATGCATCCCCACCCCCCGACACAGTCGCCCATAGCATCCCCAACCCCCCATACAGCCTCCCATGCACCCCAACCCACTCGCTGCTCTTAACCCACTCTCTTGGCCTTCCCAGCAACCTCTCCCCCACTCCACCTTTCCTAATCCTTTTGGCGCATTCCCCTCCGCCACACCCCCATTTCCCTCCTCCACACCCCCATTCCCCTCCGCCACACCCCCATTTCCCTCCTCCACACCCCCATTTCCCTCCTCCACACCCCCATTTCCTTCCTACACACCCCCATTCCCCTCCTCCACACCCCCATTCCCATCCTCCACACCTCAATTCCTCTCGGCCTACAATCAAGCCCTTCAGATGTATCTCACACAGCAAGCACCCATCCCCTCTCCATACCAGAACGTGACTCCTGTCTCCCAGTCTCTGCTGCTTGCCCAGCAGTCACAGTACCAGCAACAGCAGCTGCTGCAGCAGCAGATGCTACGACAACAGCAGATGCAGCAGTTGCAAATGCAGCAGCTGCAGCAGCAGCAGCTGCAGTACGTTGGTGGTCTTGGTTTCAACCCTAACACTGTGCAGGATTGGCTGCTACATGCGCACATGGGGAGCCGTAATGATACAAATGCATCTGCTGGTTACGATGCGGCTGGAAATGTTACAAGTGCAACAGCTAATAGATTCACCCAAGCCCAAAGCGGATCCCGTCAAGGTGAGCCACCAGTACCAAGGAATGAGGAGGGAGAACATGTGTTAGAGCAACCGTCATTGGAAGCAACGCCAGGAATTAATGGTGATAGGGAAACGGGGGCGCAAGATGATGGATTGGACCTAGTTCTCAACCTTTAGTTGAGTCAGTAGTTATAAAATCCCTCGGAAATTACACAGCACAAGTTTAGCTAGTGGTATGGCAAGTGGTATTGTTGTGGGATCAATAAGCAATTGATAGAGTTTAAGCATATTGTTACACTGCTTCAAAGCCTCGATTCGGTTTTGTTTATTTTTCCACTCTGTAAAATACACTCAGCCCTTATTAATCCACCAGAGCGCGTCGGCTTACCGTTGATATTTTCGCCAACACGTCGCGTTCTTTCAGAGAGAGAAGCGCGCCGCCATCGGTCTTGCCTTCTCCCAAGCTGCGGGGAATTCCCAAGGGGCACCCTCCGAGCATATGCGTGCGGCAGACCCAACCCAACCATCTGCGCTTGCTGCTGTTTGCATGCGGTTGCGAGGATGGCCCCTCCGCACACACAATTCACTCGGGGAGCGTTGACGAAAAAGGTAGAACACTTGAGAACTAACAGTTTTTCCACTGGTACTTTTCCAAGAACTTCTTCACAGGAATCACAAACATTTCCCAAACAAAACCCCACATTGAGAGAGGGGGAATCGAATGTTTTTTCACACTGCTCTGAAATGCTTAGGCTCTCATGAAAGGAATCTAAGGTGGGAGAGTAGCTTGTTTGCGCACTCCGCCGTGGGGGAGTTCCGTCTTATCGGGTCCTGCGTGCCTTTCCCTCCTCCCACCTGACAAGACAATTCCCTAGGAGGTGGTTTTCACCAAATAGTTTCGACTAGCTCAAGGCGCCGTGGTGTGTGCTTTTCCGTTTCTCTGCACTAGGCCTCGTGTAGGACTGTCCGTTCGTTCGTACTATTTCCGCTCGGTGCGTCTCTGTACTACGGTTTCCGGTCAAGTTTGCGAGCTCACTAGGCTGAGAAGTTCAGAAACCAGGAGCCCTAGGTGACAGAAATCGTAATTTTCACCAGACATCGTGATTTCCAGACTTGCAACAGTCGCCTGTAGTTTCTAGCAAGCTCGTAACAGTTGCCTACTACATCATCGGCTGATTGATACACAGATACTCTTTCCTACATAAAAAAATAAAATGGGCTGTTGCGCTTCGAAGCCCGCAACAGACGATGGTCCCTCCGCTGCGCCTAAAGCGGAGGCCGCGGCTCCGTCATCCGCCTCCGCTGCAGCAACCGATGCTGGCGCCGCCTCTGCTACCGCAGGCGACTCCGCACCTCCAACAGCCGGCAAATCCGCGTCCGGAGGATCCAAAAAAGCGGGCAACTTGACGGCGAACGTGCTCGGGCGGCCGGCGGAGGACGTGAAGAACCACTTCACAATCGGGCGCGAGTTGGGTCGAGGCCAGTTCGGCGTAACCTATCTCTGCACGGACAAGAGCACGGGCGAGCAGTACGCGTGCAAGTCCATCGCGAAGCGCAAGCTCGTCACCGCGGAGGACGTGGAGGACGTCAAGCGCGAGGTCGCGATCATGCACCACCTCGTCGACCACCCGAACGTCGTTAAAATGAAGGGCGCGTACGAGGACAAGCATTCGGTCCACATCGTCATGGAGCTCTGCGCGGGTGGAGAGCTCTTCGATCGGATCATCGCGCGCGGGCATTACAGCGAGCGCGCCGCGGCGACGCTGATCCGCACGGTGGTGTCGGTCGTGGAGTACTGCCACGCCAATGGCGTCATGCATCGCGACCTCAAGCCCGAGAACTTCCTCCTCGCCAGCAAGAAGGAGGACGCGCCGCTCAAGGCCACTGACTTCGGCCTCTCCATCTTCTACAAGCCAGGTGAGCTGGTCGCTGCTAGATTGGATGGTAGAAATGGTGTTCCGAGTTTACTTTTGAGTCATGCAAAAGTCAACGCGCCGCTCAAGGCCACTGACTTCGGCCTCTCCATCTTCTACAAGCCAGGTGAGCTGGCCGCTGCTAGGTTGAATGATAAACATTTGTGTGTACTCTTTTTTATTTTGGCTCATTGGGTTCTGGAATTGTTCCATGGGTAGGGCGAACCCTAAACTCATGTAGGACTATTTATGTCATGTCTCACCTACCCGAAGAAATAGGGAATGCGACAATGACTGCCACCAGTCCCTGCTTCGTGCGTCGCCTGACCTTTTATTTTCTGTTCCCATCCCTTTCCCTTCCACTCTTCGCCACTCATCCCTGATCCGCTCGGGCAGGCGAAACGTTTTCCGACATCGTGGGCAGCGCGTACTACGTGGCACCCGAGGTTCTTCGACGAAAGTACGGGCCGGAGGCGGACGTGTGGAGTTGCGGCGTCATCCTCTACATCCTGCTCTGCGGCGTGCCGCCCTTCTGGGCCGGTGAGTTTGCCGTCCGTCCTTCTGAGGGTTGACCCCAACCCTAGTTTCCTGCCTCGTGTCGAATATCATTCCCCATTTTCACCCCTCTTCGCTCTGCCCCCCCGAGCCCTCATCCCACCCACGAGAGTCGAGCAGCGCATCTTCGACGCGGTGCTCACATCGACGTTACCCCCATCCAATCTACCGTATCCCCTCGAGCATACCCCACAAGAGTCGGAGCAGGGCATATTCGACGCGGTACTCAAGGGCCACGTCGACTTCTCCTCCCACCGCTGTCTTCCCCTCTCTTATCCGTCACCCCACATGCGCTTTTCCCCCCTTTCCCCCGCCTCCAACAACCCCACCAGAGTCGGAGCAGGGCATATTCGACGCGGTGCTGAAGGGGCACATTGACTTCTCGTCCGACACCTCACGTGCGCTCTGTCCGCCCTTTCCCCCTCTCTCTCAACAACCCCACCAGAGTCGGAGCAGGGCATTTTTGACGCGGTGCTGAAGGGCCACATCGACTTCTCCTCCGACCCCTGGCCGCTCATCTCGTCGTCCGCCAAGGACCTCATCAAGCGCATGCTCAAGCAGGACATCAAAGACCGCATGTCGGCGCGCGAAGTACTGCGTGAGTCGCATTTTTTTACATAGGGTAGTGTGTGAGTTACCCATATGAATATAGGGGTATTGCGCGAGTTACCCGCAGAGAGAGAGAGAGCTGGGCTGCCCTAGCCGCTCATCTCGTCGTCCGCAAAGGACCTCATCATGCGCATGCTCAAGCAGGCAGGACATCAAGGACCGCATGTCCGCGCGCAAAGAGCTGTGTGAGTTGCCCATAGGAACACGGGGATAGTGTGCGAGTTCCCCCTACAAACATGGGGTATTGAGCGAGTTACCCGTCGTCCGCAAAGGACCTCATCTGGCGCATTCTCAAGCAGAACGTCAAAGACCGCATGATGGCGCGTGAAGTGCTCCATGAGTTGCGCTGAGGCGCTTAGGTCACAATGGGGATGATAGGGGGTACGCTAGGTTCTTGCAGGACGTCAAAGACCTTATGTTGGCCCGCTTGTGAGTCGCCCGAAGGATCATGGCCGTTCATCCCCTTTTTTTGCCGTTTTTCCCCATCTTCACCCGTTCATCCTGCTAATTCTCCCTGCAGAGCACCTCTTCTCAAACCCCCCCCGCCCCCATCCCCTCCTTTCCCTCACCCCGCGATCTTCCCCTCCCACCCTCCCTGTTGAGCACCTGTGGGCGTCAGACGTGCCTCTTGACTCGGCGGTGCTCTCAAGCTCGCCATTCCTCTCCCCTCACTCCTATCTATTCTCGTCCCGCCCCGTCCTCTCCCCCACTCCGTGCAGAGCACCCGTGGGTGAAGGTGGACGGAGAGGCGTCGGACGTGCCTCTGGACTCGGCGGTGCTCACGAAGCTGAAGCAGTTCTCCGCCATGAACAAGATGAAGCGCCTCGCTCTCAAGGTGAGGAGTAAAGAGGTGTTCAGAGAGGCGGGAGCTGGTAGAGGTGCACATTGGTGGCGAAGCTGAAGCAGTTCTCCGCCATGAACAAGATTAAGCGTCTTGCGTGAGTCACATGTCAGAGGAGGAGATCATGGGGTTGAAGGAGGTGTTGAAGAGCATCGACGAGGACGGCAGCGGGTCGATCCGTGCCTTACCCCTCCTCCCCACCTACCCCTGTTACACAGGTGATCGCAAGCCACATGTCGGAGGAGGAGATCATGGGGTTGAAGGAGATGTTCAAGAGCATCGACGAGGACGGCAGCAGTGTGGTCATTTCTTGCCTTATTCAATCCCTTGCGTCCTCCCTGCTCCCATGGCCTATGTGCATTACTGCTCGCGAGTCACATGTCAGAGGAGAGGAGATCATGGGGCTCAAGGAGAGGTTCGAGTTCATGGGGCAGCGAGTTGATCCGTGCCTTACCCCTCCTCCCCACCTATCCCTGTTCCTTACACAGGGGATCGCAAGCCACATGTCGGAGGAGGAGATCATGGGGTTGAAGGAGATGTTCAAGAGCATCGACGAGGAATGCAGCTCTGGTCACCCTTGCCTCAACTCTGTCCCTCCGATTCCCTTTTTTCCCTCAGGTCATAGAGAGCCACATGCATGTCGGAAGAGGAGATCATGGGGCTCAAGGAGATGTTCAAGAGCATTGATGAGGACGGCAGCGGGTCGATTCGTGCCTTAACCCCTCGTGCCCCCTGTTTCTTGTCCCACTCCGTCCCTGTGCTCCTTTCACCTCAGGTCATCGCAAGCCACATGTCGGAGGAGGAGATCATGGGGTTGAAGGAGATGTTCAAGAGCATCGATGAGGACGGCAGCGGGTCGATCACGTTTGAGGAGCTCAAGGAGGGGCTGAAGAAGATGGGGAGTAACATGCCCGAGGAGCAAGTGCGGCAGCTCATGGAGGCGGTGAGTGGTGCAGTGCGGTGTAGCGTGGTGCAGTATGGTGCAGTGTGGTACTTACGGGGGCGGTGAGGGCCGATGAGGTATCTTATGGGGGCGGTGAGGGCCGATGAGGTATCTTATGGGGGCGGTGAGTGTGTGTTGGGTCGATTCAAGGAGGGGCTCAAGAAGATGGGGTCCAACATGCCCGAGGAGCAAGTGCGGCAGCTCATGGAAGCGGTGAGTGGTGCAGCAACGAAGTACTTTTTAAAGGGGATGGGTGGTGAAGGGCGTTGGGGCAGGTTATGGGGGCGGTCAGTGTGTGTTGGTTCGTCTCAAGGAGGGGCTGAAGAAGATGGGGTCTAACATGCCCGAGGAGCAAGTGCGGCAGCTCATGGAAGCGGTGAGTGGTGCAGCAGTGCGGTGCAGCGTGGTACTTATAGTGGGGCGGTGAGGCATCTTATGGGGCGGCGAGTGTGTGTTGGGTTGACTCTCAAGGGACTGGAGGGGAGAAGATGGGGGTCTAACATGCCCGAGGAGCAAGTGCGACAGCTCATGGAGGCGGTGAGTAATCCAGCAGCGAGTTGCCCTATGAAGGGGATGGCTGGCAAATGCGGTGAGTGTGTTTTGGGTTGACTTGGAAGGAGCGGAAGGAAAGGCTGAAGAAGAAGATGAGCTATCCTTGATTAGAAGGTGAGTAGTCTGATAGTTCCATCACATTCATCCTGTGCCAACCTGAACTATCGATCTCTCGATCTCCACCACCACCACCACCACCAAATCCCTTCCCCCTTCTCCCACCTTTTCCGCCCTCCCACCCGTCCGTCCCATGTGGTGCCACGTGGCAGGCTGACGTGGACAACAGCGGGACGATAGACTACCAGGAGTTCATAACGGCCACCATCCACATGAACAAGGTGGAGAAGGAGGAGAACCTCTTCCAGGCCTTCCAACACTTTGACGCTGATGGCAGCGGGTGAGTTGATTGAAGCTGATTGCATGTGACTGCGAGACCCTGACTGTGATGGCATGCGGCAGTGTTGCGTGAGTGGCAGTGGGAAGGAGGAGAACCTCTTCCAGGCCTTCCAACACTTTGACGCCGACGGCAGCGGGTGCGTGCATGGGGCTGATGGGTGGGTGGGGTTGGCATGTCATTGTTTAAAGGTGTGAATGTGTGTGTGGCAGTGGGTGGGCTGCTTCAAGCAGTGTGCTGCACTCCCCTTGCCCAAACCAAACACCACCCCTCCTCCCCCCCCCGCCTCCATCTCCTGCCCTTCCCCCCTCACCAGTTACATCACGGTGGACGAGCTGCGGGAGGCGCTGTCCAAGGAGGAGGCGCTGCTGCTTCAAGCAGTCTCCCACTCCATAACCACACCTTGTCCAACCGACATTCTCACCCTCCCCCCTCCTCCCCCTTCCCCCTCACCAGGTACATCACGGTGGACGAGCTGCGGGAGGCGCTGTCCAAGGAGGAGGCGCTGCTGCCAGGCGAGATTGATGCGATCCTGCAGGAGGTGGACTCGGATAATGTGAGTGCTGTGAGGGGTTGGATAATGTGAGTGCGCTGTGAGGGGTTGGATAATGTGAGTGTGCTTTGAGTGCATGGGGTATAATGCTGTAGACGCCTTGCACATAGAGTGTTGCTGGCAGGCGAGATTGACGCCATCCTGCAGGAGGTGGACTCGGATAATGTGAGTGTGCTTTGAGGAGGGGTGTGTGTGTGCGTCATGGGGGGGTCTGGTGGCATAGGATGATGTTTCATATGCCAAGTGGGCTTCATTGTTGATGCTCTTATGTTGGGTCGTTGCTGCTGTGGCAGGATGGCCGCATTGACTATAACGAGTTCTGTGCCATGATGAAGAAGGGCAACCCTACTCCCGTTGAAGACAACCGTCGGAAGCGCTAACTTCATTCTAGCTTTTAATGTTGCCGGCGGGAGCATGTAGTTGATATCGATGGGAAAGCATCTTGCATTAGGTTTTTTTTCTTAGCAGTTTTAGATCAATACTAGGGTGTTAGGTTCTGAAGTACCTTAGTGGTACTGGTGACTAATTTGCAATGATGAGTACAATGGACGTAGGGATATGGTTACTTGGATTGTCGCTGTACCGGAATTGCGTTGTACTGTAATCTGAATTGATTCTTGCTGTTCCAGACACGTGGTCCAGTCAAGTATGACGTGGAATCTCGCCACCCTACGGGAAGATTTTTTCAGCCACATTGCCGAAGGAAGCTGGGTAGGGGGGCGCAGCGAACTTGCCTTCGAAATCCGAAGCTGACTCAAGACCAGCCCATGTCTGACCAGCACCGACGCACCTGATTGGAGAAGTGAACGTGCATGTTTATCCTGAATGATTCTGACTGGATTGGTCCCGTTTGAGTGTCCGCTAGTGGCGGTGAGTCGTCCTCGTGTCGTGGCCTCCTTGACGGGGAGTGTCACGAAAGTCTACACGTTTCCGTCATGGCGGAGAAACGCGCTGTTTCGCTGCGTATTGCATCGACGACTCACAGGATCAGCCGCCATTCGAAGCAACGCTCACGATGTGTCATGAAAAAAGTCTCGGGACGCGTTCGAACAATGCATGGATCTGTGGGGGGGAGTCTGTTGGTCAAAATATACAAGACATCGCATCACATCACAGCACATCATGTGCGTTCTGCCCGTGGGCAGCCCTCAATTTCACTCGACGTTCCGCCAGCAAACCATCTGCTCCCATCATGTCCCTCGCTGTTGGATCTCATCTCCCGCCCTTCCCTCCCTTCCTCTCCCCTCCCCTCACGCCCCCCAAGCCTCCATCAAACTTGCCTGCTACACTCAAAGCAAAGCAAAGCAAGACAAGCTCAGGGTGGATCTCAAGGATACCACACAAATTCCGAGCACAAGCAAGTGGTCACAAGACCAGTTCACATGCAGTTTGATAATAGAACAAGAGGTACAGTGATCACAACCTAGCAAGTGTAAGCATGCAGGTATATATATAGAGATCACAGTACAAGCAGAGTCAAGAAGTGAGCAAGTGAGGGAGAGTAGGCACAAGGCCTAGAACAGTACAGAAACGCTGATGATCACAAGGCTGAAGCGCTTTGGTGAACACATCAGCAGTGTTGGCCCGAGTGGCCACGTACAAGAGACGAAGCTGACCCCTCTGCTGCAGCTCTCGCGCTAGGAAGTAGCGCAGAGCGATGTGCTTCGTTCTGTGCTCCAGTCTGTGCTCCTCACACAAGGCAATGGCTGCCTTGTTGTCGACGTACAGCACTGGAGGAGAACGAGGCCGCTCTCCGAGGTCGGTCAGCAGGTAGGTGAGCCAGCGTAGCTCCTGGGCCGCCATGGCTGTGGCGTAGATCTCAGCCTCACAACTGGAGCTGAGAACAGAAGAAGAGCGTCTAGAACGCCAGGAAACAGAGCCAGAGCCAAGGCTGAAGGTGTAACCCTGAGACAACCGCTGCGTAGCCTGGTCGTCAGCCCAAGAAGCGTCTGAGTGTCCAGTGAGGACAACGTCGCGCCGTCCTCCAAGCACAAGCCCCATGCCCGACGTACTGCACAAGTAGCGCAACACCCTCTTAGCGGCATCCATGTGCTCCTTCCGGTGACGGCCAGGAGCGACATAGCGTGCTAGGATGCTAAGAGGGTATGCAAGGTCAGGTCGAGTGCAGGTCATCAGGTACATGAGGCAGCCCACAAGCTCTGGATACGAGCCACTCGGCTCTACAGACTCATCCGAAGGCAGAGCTGAGAGCGAGTGACCGGTAGGCAGAGGAGTGGGCTGAGGCGAGGAGTACGTGAAGCGGAAGCGCTGAAGGACCTGCTGCACCATGTGTGACTGAGTCAAGGTGATGGTGCGTCGTGCTCTGTCCCGGGTGATCCGCAAGCCAAGATAGCTTGTCAGCTCACCCAGGTCTGTGCACGTGTGTCTCTTCTGCAGCTCCGACTTCACGTGGGCGAGTGCCTTAGTGTCAGCAGTAGCAAAGACCAAGTCGTCGACGTACACGAGAACGTAGAACGGCGGCAGAGTGGTGTCGGTGCGTAGAAACAGCGACGGGTCAGCAGTAGAAGGAGCAAACCCAAGAGCCGCATGCGTAGTCTTCAGTGTGTCGTGCCACTCACGGGGTGCCTGGCGGAGACCGTAGACTGGCCGCCGGAGGCTCCACTGGGTACCAGGAGGGAACGACCCAGTGAAGCCAGGTGGGCGGCGCAGCCAGATCTCCTCGTGCAGGCTGCCCTGTAGGAACGCAGTGCTGAAGTCAAGAGAGTGGAGCTCGTAGTCACGCTGAGCAGCGACGTGCAGCAGAACCCGAAGAGTTGTCATCTTCGGGGTCGGGGAGAAGGTCTGGAAGAAGTCAACTCCCTCTCGCTGACTGAAGCCTCGAGCAACGTAACGCGCCTTGAAGACAGGCGGAGAACCCGGCGGCCGCTTCACCCTGAAAATCCACGTGGGGGAACCTCGTCGACGTAGGTGCCTGTGGACTTCCAGGAAGCCATCTTTGCGTCCATGGCTGTCTGCCACTGAGAGGAGTAGAGACCCTCCATCGCCTCTGCGTAGGAGCGTGGGGTCGGGATGTCTGGTGCATCCGGGTCTCCCTCAGGGGCAACTAGCATGGACACGAGATGAGGCAAAGCAGCGGCAAAGCACTCAAACTCCTCCTGTCTGTCCTCAAGGACGTCCGTGCCAAGAGCACACTCACCCCCGACGGACGGAGGACAGACTGACTCAGACTCAGCAACAAGGCTAGCGGCGTAGTCTAGACGACAGGCGGCAGCAAAGACAACAAGCTCAGCGACTAGAGCAGACGCAGAAGAGGACTCAAAGGAAGGGTCAGTGACAACAGTGGCAAGGAGACGCGTGACAGTAGGACTGGCAGCATGAAGAGAGTCAGACTCCGGGTCAGCAAGAGCAGGAAGAGAGGACGCAGGAGGAGACGGCAGAGGGACACGCTGTGGAGCAGTGGAAGGACGCAGAGTCATATAGTGAGTGCCAGGGACAGGAGGAGGTCGCTCACGCGGAGCACGACGACCAGCGCGGACAGCGCGGACAGGCGACTCTGGACGCGACTCAGACGACGCTGGACGAGACTCAGGCGACGGAGGACGAGACTCAGGCTCACGACGCTCCGTAAGACCTCCCGTCGGCTCAGTGTAAGGAGAAGGACCAGGCAGTGGAGAGGCTGGCTGTAACTGTGACTGCGACTGGACAGGCGGTGGACTGAGTAGGGGAGGAGTAGGACCAGGAGAGGGCGAGAGGCCAAGAACCTGCTGAAGAAGCGGAAGGTAGTACGGCCGCGGCCGCTCAGCACCTCCTGAACCAGCAGAGACAGCACCAGTACCCTCAGCCCCAGGGTCTCCAGCTACAACTCCCGCAGCACCAGCAGTGACCCCAGCAGCTCCAGGACCTCCAGCACGAGCACCTCCAGAACCAGCCGCTCCAGCAGCTCCAGCACCAGTACCTCCAGCAGCTCCAGTAGCACCGCCAGCAGCAGCAGTGCCTCCAGCAGCTCCAGCACCAGCAGCACCTCCAGCAGCGCCAGCAGCAGCAGCACCTCCAGCAGCTCCAGCAGCACCTCCAACAGCTCCAGCAGCACCAGCACCAGCAGTACCTCCAGCAGCGCCAGCAGCACCGCCAGCAGCAGCAGCACCTCCAGCAGCTCCAGCAGCACCAGCGCCAGCAGTACCTCCAGCAGCGTTAGCAGCAGCAGCACCTCCAGCAGCTCCAGCAGTACCAGCACCAGTAGCACCTCCAGCAGCGCCAGCAGCACCGCCAGCAGCAGCAGCACCAGGGTCCGCGACACTAGGAGCGCCACTCCGGAGACTGCAGCGCCGAGCGTACCACTCTCGGAGCCGCTGGGGAGAGGGCAGCTCCCGCCTAGGAGGGGAAGCACGAGCTCCAGCTCCAGCAGCACTCCGAGCACTGCAGTACTGTAAGTACCACTCACGTAGCTGCTGCGAGGAGAGAGCTCCTCCAGGTGTAGCACGCGCAGTCTCAGCACCCCCAGACTCAGCACCCGCAGGCTCCGCACCCCCAGGCTCAGCACCCCCAGGCTCCGCACCCCCAGGCACAGCACCCCCAGACTCCGCAGCCCCAGGCTCCACACCCCCAGGCTCAGCACCCCCAGACTCCGCAACCCCAGGCTCCGCACGCTCAGGCTCAGCACCTCTAGCAGGACGAGAGTCGACAGCTACCTCGACAGGCTCAACCGGGTCTACCTGGGACACACCTGAGGGAGCGGCACCCTGAGGGGGGGGGGGGTCTACCACAGCAGCACCTGGCGCGAGGAAGAGAGGCGGGGGGGGGGGAGCGGGGCAGTGCGGTAGGGGAAGAGGCGGTAGTAGGGCACCGACTCGTCAAAAGTGACGTCCTGAGAGGGGAGGACACGGCGCGAGGTGGCGTGGTAAAACTGCCAACCAGACGCGTCCGGGACAAAGCCAAGGAAGACACAAGGAACAGCGCGGGAGGAGAGCTTGTCCGCGGACGTATCGCGAACAAAAGCTCGAGATCCCCAGACCCGAAAACGCGACGCATCGCCAACCTCTCCCGTCCAACGCAGTGTCGGCGAAGTCTCCGGAGCGGAGACACGGGGCCAGAGGTTGAGCTGATGCGCAGCGTAGCGGACCGCAAACGGCCACAGAAAGTGGGGGGCAGCCGCATGGATCAAGGAGGTACGAGCGATCTCCATGACCAAGCCAATGCGGCGCTCAGCAACCCCATTCTGCTGTGGAGAGGCCGGAAGCGTGAACGACTGGCGGATGCCGTGCTCCGCACAGTAGGCTGCCAAGAGGTCGGAGGAGAACTCACCACCTCTGTCAGAGTGCAGACGCAGGACAGGAAAGTCCGAGTGGAACCGCTCGCTGAGCTGGAGACGAGAAGCGCGGATCCAAGGGATCAAAACATCAGGGACCTCACCCTTGGTGCGCAAGGGGAAGACCGTGGTGTAGCGCGAGTAGTCGTCAACAACGATCAGGAAGTACCTCTCCTGACCCTGTCCACGGACGCGGGCTGGGCCCCACACGTCCATGTGGAGCGTCTGCAAGGGAGCACTCGTCGGGGGAAACGAGGAGGAGTGAGGAGCGGCGTGCTGCCGCCCCTCGACACAGGGAAGACAGGGAGGAGCAGGCGAGGGTGGGAGGGGAGGTAGAACCCTGGGAAGACCAGAGACAAGGTACCGTTTGTGCATGCCACGAAGGCGCTGCACTGACGGGTGACCAAGGCGGTGGTGCCAGAGGACGGTCTCGTGCGCTAGAGAGCGACACGAGCAGGGGGCCGACAGCTGACCTGACGCAGACGCAGTCGCAGCTACTTGAGGGGACTCAGTGGTCAGTGTGTACAGGTCCGACCCCGGCTGCCGAGTGAAGGTAGCCAGGTGACGGCCCGTCCGAGCACACGTGCAGTGTGTCACGCGCTCGTAGGCAGGGGTGAACTGGTGGACACCCGCGTCCTGGAGCGCGCAACCCGCCACCAAGTTCGTAGAGAACGAGGGGAGGTGGAGACCTGACAGTGTGCCCGACGGAACCGCAGGACAGGGAAGGACAGTGGAGGAGGTCGCAATGACCGGACCCCCAGAGGGGTCAGCGAGGGAGACAGCAACTGGCCGAGCAAGCTGCTCAGGGGCAGTGCGGTCACGAAAGAAACAGCGAGAAGCACCTGAGTCCAGTGTGAAGGTGTGCGGTGCCTCAGTAGACCCAGTACCAGGGGGCGCAGACTCACTAGCACCTAGAGCAGCAGCCTCACCAGCACCTGGGGCAGTAGACACGCGAGTACCTGGAGCGGCAGCCTCACCAGCACCTAGGGCAACAGACGCACTAGCACCTAGAGCGGCAGCCTCACTGGTCCGAATGCCCGGGTCGGGCGGAACACGCAGGTACTGAGCACCCTCTCCACTAGTAGACAACACATACATGGCAGTGAGAATAGCATCAAAGTCTAGAGCATAGATATCAATGTTTTTCTTCATCAGATCAGCCCAGCGGGGCAGCTCAGTGGCAGCAGGGAAATGAGTACGCCAAGCGTCGTCGAGGCGGGAGAAGCACCGCTGCGTGGTGTGCGCCCTCCCACACGTCTGGCCAGTGCGGTCACCAGTGCGGATGACGTACGTGCAGCTAAGGCCACCCCCCCCCCCCCCCGTGCTGAGAGTACCACTGACGAAGCTCCTGGGGCGACGGAGTGTGCTGCTGGCTCTGGCCACTGCCAGCGCCTCCACGACCACCACCGCCCCCGCCGCCACCTCGACCACCACCGCCCCTGCCGCCGCTGCGTCCGCCGCCGCCCCCACCACCGCCCCCACCCCGGCCGCCTCCTCCGCCGCTGCCTCCACCACCCCCGCCGCTGCCACTAGCCCCCCCAGCCCCGCCACCGCCCCCACCGCCGCCACCGCCCCCACCACCGCCTCCCCCGCCGTCACCTCCACCTCCCTTGCCCCCTTTGCCCTTGCCGCTGCGGCGCCAGCTCGGAGCGGACGCAGTCCCGACCTGCTCAGTACCAACGAGGTCGACAGCAGCAGCAGAGGCGACAGAGGGGAGAAGGGGGGAAGGGGAACACCCCTCGAAGAACGGGGTGCGGGGGTCGCCACGAGAGGCAGCTACAGCGACTATGCTAGTCTCAGCTGCAAGCAGTTCCTTCTCGAGGAGGTCAATGGTGAGCTCAGTGGGGCAGCTAGCTAGGAAGTGGTCCCTGACTGCACGCAGAGTGTCAGGGAGGCGGGTGACTAGGTGGTAGAGAGTGAGCCAGAGCGGGGGGGGGTTCTTGGTAAGAAACTCAGCGGGCATAGCGGCACGGAAGCGGGCCTCACTAGTGCGGAGGTGCGTGATGAGGTCAGCGACGGTGGAGAAAGCTGACAGGTCTGGGAACAGGTAGGGGAGCGAGAGACGGCCTAGCGCAGCAGAGGCAGGTGAGGAGTAGCGTGCAACGACAGCAGTGTACAGTGCCTGCGCAGTTTTGTGTTGGCCAAAGTGCTCGCGCTCATCTACCGGCAGGGAGTTGCGAATAGCGAAGCGAGCGTGGGCGTCACGAGTCTGCCACTGTGAGCGGGCAGTACTGTCAGCAGTAGCAGCAGGGGCAGCAGCATGGCCTAGCGCGTGATCGTACAGTGAGATATCCTCCTTGACAGTGAGCTGGAGGAATAGGTGCAAGTCATCGAGCCAGATCTCAAACTTCAGTGGGCGGCCCTCAGCATCAAAAGCTAGCACAGCAGGACTAGCCATAGTTGCAGTGGCAGTAGGAGTAGTGACTGCAGTAGCAGTAGCAGTAGCAGTAGTAGGAGTAGCAGTAGTAGGAGTAGCAGTAGCAGGAACAGTGGGGCGGCACGGCTCTGCCTGGGCGGCGCGGCTCGGTTCGGGCGGCGCGGCTCGGTTCGGGCGGCGCGGCTCGGCTTGGTCTGGGCTACGCGGCGGTGCGCGCCTGGGGGCGTGCGCGTGGGCGGCTGTAGCGGACGGGCCGTGGCTGCGCGTGGGCCTGACTAGCGCGCGGGCGGCCTAGAGAGGGCGCCGCGGCGGCCTACGGGCGTGGCTGCGACGCTCTAGGCGGCGGTCGACGGGCGGCTAGGGGCTGCTCGTGGGCGGCGACGGTCGCACGGGCGGCTAGGGGTCGGCGCGCGCTCAGGAAAGGGGCCGCGCGCGGGCGTCTAGTGGGCTACGCGGGCAAAAAAAAGGGCCGCGCGGGCGACTAGCGGGCGACGCGGCCGAAAAAGCGGGGCGCACGAGGGCGCACTAGGCGTGAGGCGCACGAGGGCGCGATTAGGAGAAGGCGCACGAGGGCGCAACTAGCGGAACGATGGGCCCTTAGGTGAGCGGTCCTAGGGATAGGACCTACGCTCTTAATACCATGTTAGAAAGAAGAAGTTGTTGTACTAGAAAGGAATGGGAGTACAAGTACCCAACCCTAGAATAATGTACCCCCTAAAGGCTAACCCACTGTAGCCTACACAAATACAACATATATAATGTTTGACAGCAGCTGCCGGCCTCTCTCGCGGAGCTTCCTTCTCTCACCGTCCTGGAGATCCGATATTGCACTCTCCCGTCACATGATAATTTTCCTCAACTGTGGAGGCTCGAAACCCTCATTCTGGAAGGTGTGACGGAATTGGGCGGCCTACTGGAGGCTCTTGAGCATATGCTGCGACTCAAGACTCTAGCTATCACACATTGCAGTGATATCACGTCTCTGCCTGAGTCTCTTTTCCGCCTGTCTTCTCTCACCAGCCTCGACCTTGACATTTCACAACTACCAGTTCTGCCTGACAATTTTGAGCAGCTGTCAAAGCTTCAGACACTCACGCTAGAGTTAAGGCACCTCACAAGTTTTCCTGATTCCATCGCTATGGTTACTACGCTCAAGGAGCTTTCCTTACTTAATATTTGGGGCATACCGTTTCTGCCCGAGGACTTAGGACAGCTGTTTGCTCTTGAAAAGCTGCACCTGGAAAGGCTTCGCTACCTTATCTGCCTGCCGGAATCTCTCGGGCAGTTGAAACTTCTCCAGGAGCTGAAAATAGTGGAGTGTTGGCCGCTGCAGCAACTCCCGGACTCCCTATCGCAACTGTCTTCTCTCGAGTACCTGGAGATTAGATTTTGTCAGGGCCTGACAGTGCTGCCAGACGACTTGGGAAAGGCTCTGCACCGCTTACGTCATCTGCTTCTGCTGCATTGCACCGCTCTCACCCACCTCCCTCCATCCTTTTCCAGCCTGACGTCCCTCGAAAGCCTTAAAATTGTGGAAGCTAGGCGCTTCAGAGGCAGCCTACTAGACGGCTTCTGCTGCTTGAAAAGCCTAAAGGAGTTGGTGCTTCAAGGACTGTCACGCTTGTCTGCCCTTCCCGCCTCCTTTTCTGGCGTTTTTTCACTCATCCGCCTTGAAGTGATAAACCACCCTAAAGTAACGGTTCTGCCTGAGGGGATCGGACGGCTGCAGGCGCTCGAGGTGGTCAAGATTGCACGGATGGACGGCTTGAAACATCTCCCTGCTGAGCTTGTTAGGCTGCCGCAACTGCGGGTGTTGGAGGTGCGCGGATGTGGTGGGGTTGGCGCGCTGCTAGGAGATGAAATCGTGGTCAAACGCACTGCTGGGGGTTCTTCGGCAATTTCCAACAGCATCGCCAGCAGCAGCAGCAGCAGCAGCAGCAGCAGCAGGAGCAGCAGCAGCAGGGCACTGCTTCCATCCCTCCAATCTCTCAGGGTAAAAGCTCTTTCTTTCCGTTCCATGGGACCGTCCCTTGGCCAGCTCTCCTCTCTCACGAAGCTGAAGCTCTCAGAGATGCACAGCCTGGTATCGCTCCCTGAGACCATCTCTCAACTCGCGCGCCTGAAAAGGCTCCGAATCGATTCCGCCTTGAGGATGGAGGCTCTGCCTGAATCCTTTGGGGGGCTTTCGTGGCTGCGGGAGTTGCAGCTGGTTCGCCTCACCACAATAAGGCAGCTGCCAGAGTCTTTTGGGCAGCTGAAGATGCTCGAGACTCTGGAGATTATTGACTGCTACAAGCTGATGCAACTTCCAGAATCCTTTGGGAATCTGTCTAAGTTACTCTCCTGTACCCTTGTTAAGCTTGGGATCTCTAGGTTTCCAAGAAATTTCTGGGAGCTGTCTTCCCTCCAATATATGGTGCTCCTGGGACTGAAGCAGGTCCGCAGCTTGCCAGAGTCGTTTGCTAAGCTGCCTAAACTGCGGATGCTGCATGTGACTGCGTGCAAGAAGCTGTCTCGCCTGCCGCCTTCTCTCCAGAGAATGCCGACGCTGCGTGATTACCGTATCTTTGAGTGCCCTTTGCTCTCATAGCAAGACGCGATGGGAGTTTCTGCAAGGGTTGGTGAGGAGGATGGGGATGAGGGAGAGAGAGTGGCGGTTGATGAGGGAGAGGAGGAAGGAGGGGAGGAGGCAGCGAGGGAGGAGGGAGAAGATGCAGCGGTGGAAGGGGAAGAGGCAAGCTGGGAGGAGGAGGAGGATGCAGAGAGTGGTGGAGAGGATATGGAGATTGACCATAATTATGGCAGGGACAGCGGCATTGACTGGGACGAGAGGGCAGGCTGTAGTGCGGATGATGATGACGAGGAGGAAGAATGACATGGTGGGACTGGTGAGCAGGAGAGGGGAATGAGAATGTGGAGTGGACTAGAAGAACAAGAGGAAGAAAGGCCGTGAGGCTCTTTTAGGATTTTTTTTTGTTTTTAAGTGGGAGATAGGTGGGATCGGGAGGTAGTGGGCTTTTTGTTTGTCTTGGCTAGCGTGGATGAGTCTGTTTTGGTTATTATCTGCATGTGAGCGAGTGTGTTGCTACATGTGCCAGAGGCGTCCCTTGTGGTATGTGTATGCAGATTGGTGTGAGTAGGTGCAATGTTTTCCAGCATGGTGCTTCACGTCACGGGTGTGAGGTGAACATTGCAGCAGGAGCAAGAGGGGCATCTGGACGGAGGTGGATATTGCAAAGCATCGGTGCCAGGCTGTTGGTATGAAGCCGGAAAATGGTTGTAAAAGTGCAATTGCATTTTGAAACTGTAGAGGTTTAGTATTCTGTTACATGCGTATGTGTAAGAAAATTGAAATATTTGACCCCTTTGTACTTCACCACTCTCCATGTGTGTTTCGTATAGAAACACATTGTTACGAATATATATATATATTTTACGAGTGGTGGATTCGCACTCACAAACGAGTACACTGCCATCACTTTCTTGGCGGGAACAGCATGGCCCCATCCAGTCACCTGCACACCCATCTCGGGATCGCGAAAGGCACGATGGGTGAATGTAAGGAATTTTCTTGGCATTCCTTACGGAGCCCGACTACATCGCGTACAGCAACAGCCGTTGTTCGCCCGTTACTGCTAACGGGGCTTCGCCGACTTCGCGCGCACTGTTTCACCAAACCTCGCACTGCTGGCCTGGCCGTGTCGGCCTACGCTTCGGGACTAGCCCGAGCCTCGCTCCAGCGTAGCACTAGCTAGCTCGCACGCACCGCGTTACCGTTTGCATGTTTCGCGTATAAATGTTCGCTCATGCCTTCGCTCACATTTTGTACTCGTTTGACACCTTAGTGCAATTCTCGCTACCTCGATTCATTGCACCCGTAACAGTGAACCTCGCAGAGTCGAAATTTACGTTCGTCGTTGTGTGCCTGTATTGCTCGCCCTTTTCGTAAGTATGATGTAACGTGGGAGAATCTTTCGGGAATGATTCGAGATAATCGAGCGGTTGAGTGCGGTGTCACTGAGAAGCCCAAGGGTCTCCGAGGTGTGAGAACTGCACTCTCTGATCCCCTGGAAACAGTTTCTACTGATCCTCAACACTCCAGTCTCACTGACCTAGCTAGAGAACGATTAGAAGCCACGTTACCTAGTTAGTAGCAGACCTGACGCGGTAAAGAGCGGCATCATTACTGATTTTCTCCTCTTTTCACAATGCCAGTCGGATCGCCGATCCAGCGGTTACCTGACGAGCTTCTGTCCCGGGTTCTACGTTTTCTGGTTCGACCTGATGGTCAGTTGGAGCACTCACTTGTTAGCAAGAAATGGCATCGCGTCGCGCACCGCGTGCAATACGAGCTCCGCTTGCTTGATGACCTCCGTATGGATCCGCGTCGCCTCGTTCAACTTCTGTCGTCGTTCCCTAACCTCGAAAAGCTCATCCTTTCCTATGGCAGCCTCACCTTCGCCCCTAATTTCTTATTTTCTCACCTCGCTAGCACGTGTCACCATCTGACCCAGCTTCGTGTCGAACCGATGTCACGCGGAGGTGTATCTGAGAAGAGCCTAGTTACGCTGTTCGAGGGGTGTACGCGGCTGGAAGATCTTGATGTGTATTGTTCGGAGGGTGTTGCCATTCCCACGTCGATCGACCGACTCACACGGCTCAGAAGCTTTACCCTCAGGGCATTCGTTACCCGTCTACCCGACACTCTTACCTCATTACAGCTTCTCAAAAGCCTCGTGCTGCAAACTGTTAGGCTCGAAGCTTTGCCTGAAGATTTCGGCAACCTGGTTTCCTTGACGTCTCTGAAGCTGCACGATTGCCGCTTGGCGTCACTTCCAGACTCTTTCGGGCAGCTTACCGCTCTGAACCGTTTATCCTTGAGTCCCTCCTCGACATTGCAGCTGCCGGACTCTTTCACCGAGCTCTCTTCTCTCGCCGTCCTGGAGTGTCGACGATGCAGAATTCTTCTTCCGTCACAGGTGGATTTCGGTCAACTGAGGGCACTCGAAACCATCATTTTAGATGAAGTGGGGGGAATGCGCGACCTGATTGCTGATCTGGAGGATTTCCAGCGGGTGAAGACTCTAACCATTAAGCGCTGCAGTGACATCACGTCTCTGCCCGCGTCTCTTCCCCGCCTGCCTGCACTCACCAACCTCACCCTTGATATCGAACTCTCTGTGTTGCCCGAAGATTTCGGGCAGTTGTCAGTGCTTCGGACACTCGTGCTAAATCTGAGAAGTCTCACAGCCTTACCTGATTCCATCGCCTTGGTTACCACACTTCAAGACCTTTCCCTTGACTATCTTCGGGTTTTGACGCATCTGCCTCAGGAGTTCGGCCAGCTGGTTGCTTTGGAGAAGCTGTGCATGACAGACCTTCAACAGCTCACACGCCTGCCCGAAACCTTCGGGCAGTTGACAGCTCTCCGAGAGCTGAAAATAGTGGAGTGTACGCAGCTGCAGCAACTCCCGGACTCCCTATCCCAGCTCTCTTCTCTCGAGCGCCTCGAGATCAACAGATGCCACAGCCTCACGGTGTTGCCTGCCGACATGGGAAACGGTTTGCACTTCTTGCGCCATCTGCTTCTACTGGACTGCACCGCTCTCACCCACCTCCCTCCATCCTTCTCTGGTCTAACGTCGCTCGAAACCCTCGAGATTGTAGACGCGAGACGCTTCAGGGGCGCGCTGCTAGACGGCTTTGGCTGCTTGAGGAGCCTGAAGGAGCTGTCGCTTGATTACATGCCACGGCTATCCTCCCTTCCTGCTTCCTTCTCGGGCGTTCTTTCCCTCACCAGCCTGGAAGTGGGGTATTGTCCCAAAGTAACGGTGTTGCCCGAGGGAATCGGACGGCTGCAGTCGCTCGAGGAGGTCAGGATCTTTGGGATGGACGGCCTGAAATGTCTCCCTCCGGCACTCTTTGAGTTGCCCCGTCTGCGGGTGTTGGAGGTGCGGGGATGTGGTGGATTAAGTGCGGTGCTAGGCGATGAGAAGGTGGTACGACGTACTGCCAGAGGCTTTGTGACCAGCACCAGCAACATCAACCGCAGCAGCAGTAGGGCGTTGCTTCCTTCAATTCAGAACCTCAAGATAAAAGATATCGATGTTGAGTCTTTCGGTCCGTCCCTGGGTCGACTATCTTCTCTGACGCAGCTGAAACTTCTCGAGATGCACAGACTAGAGTCTCTCCCTGACTCCATCGCTCACCTCTCACAGCTGCAAAGCCTTCGGGTTGATACGGCTTTTAATCTAAAAGCAGTGCCCGAGGCTCTTGGAGGCCTTGCAGGGCTGCGTGTCTTGCAGCTGGTTCGCCTGTACACGATGCGGCAGCTGCCCGAGTCTCTGGGGCAGCTGAAAATGCTTGAGACGCTGGATATTATTGATTGCTACAAACTGATGCAGCTTCCACAGTCCTTCGTGAGTTTGTCCAAGCTACGATCGTGCTCCCTTATCAAGCTCGGGATCCCAGTCATTCCGGATGAGATTTGGAAGCTTTCTTCCCTCCGAAAGTTACTGATTTTGGGACTGAAGCAGTTGCGAAGCTTGCCGGTTTCGTTTACCCAGCTGCCTAGGCTTAAGGTGCTGCAGGTGATTGCGTGCAACAAGCTGACTCGTTTGCCGTCCTCTCTCCGGAGGATGCCGACGTTGAGTGAGTGCTACATCAGTGAATGCCCTTTGCTCTCGCGTCGGGACACTAGAGGGGTTCCTGCAAGGAGAGAGGAGGGAGAGGAGGGGGAGGGGGAGGAGGAGGACGAAGAAGGGGAGGAGGAAGAGGGAGGGAATGCGGGAGAGGAAGAGGGGGAGGAGGGAGCCGATGCGGCGGCGGGCGGGGAGGCAGTGGAGGAAGACGAGAGTGGGGGTTATGATGATAATATTGATCATGAGTATGCCTTGGACAGTGATTATGACGACGACGTCAGAGACTGGGGGAACAGTGATGATGACTAGGATGAATAGGTGAGACTGGTGGGTTGGAAGTTGGGGACGAAATCATGTATGAAAATAGGCTGTAGTTGTCAATGGAAAGGTTATGTGTTGTTAGCGCTCCTTACCAGATGCGTGCACTCAGCTGCAGTGTGATGCAGAAAAGTGCCACTGGTACCTAAAACACAGGGGCAAACTTTCTCCTAAGGGGCTCCCAACGCCTATAAGGTCATCTAGTAAGCGCAAAATACACTTTATATTCTAATCTGTGACAGTAATATGTATCTTTTTGCTCCATTCTGTACACTCCTTGCGTATTTGCGAATAACAACTCACTGCCTATCACAAATTTCTTACACTTCTCGCTGGAATCGCATCCACAAACGGGTTCGCCATCACTTTTCTGGCGGGAAGCGCACAAGCGCACGTCGGCTCACCATGAGACTCACACTTGGGGCTTGCGAAAGCACTGTGGGCGATCCTCGACAATCGAGATTGAGGTTCGTCAGTGTGCACCCTGCATCGCCGACAATTTCGCGCAAGTACGGTGTTACGTGGGAGCATCTGCCGGAAATGGTTCGAGAAGAACGAGCGGTTGAGTGCGGTGTAACTGACAACCTCAAGGTTTCCTTGTTGGTTTGAGCGACCAGACCAGACCTAGCGACAACCCTCGTTGAGAGAGATGCACTCTGTGATCCTCGGGGGAATGATTTCACGAGTGATTCCTTTCCCCTTTCAAGCTCACAACAACCTTGCTATTAGACGATTAGGACTCTCGTTACCTGATTAGTAGCAGAATCAACAAGCTGAACAGATAATCATTCACTATTTTCTCCGCCTTTCACAATGTCAATCGGATCGCCGATTCAGCGGCTACCTGAGGAGCTTCTTTCTCGGATCCTACGTTTTCTGGTTCGACCTGATGGCCTGCCAGAGCACGCACTTAGAAAAGCCCTTAGAGATAGCAGTTGTGTGTCCTTGCTGTCGCGCTGTACTTGTCAGGTCAAGGGTCGCTGACCTTTGACTTTCGCGTAACCTCCAGCAGTTACTTCAACCTCCGAGGGTTGACTCGCTGGTGCCTCGATATGCTTTGCTTCGCTTGTGCCTTGGTGTTTCGACACGACAGAGGCGCTTAAGACCGATTGTTTCCAACACTCCCCTTCGCTTCTGGAGTGTCGCTGACGTGGCTCTGTCCAGTCAGCAACATGCAGTATTCGAACTTCTGCTTTCCGAGCTTCTTGTTGGGCTGAGAAAAGCCCTTAGGATCTTTACAGGGATGAACTCTGTGTAGGACTGTAATAGCGGAAGCGTTTTAATGAAGAGATTGTGAACCACCTTGCGCTAGTATGTGAGGGCAAAGTAGATTAATTAAAACAAAGAGATACAAGATTATATAAGAGTACAAGGAATACGAATAGGTACGGTTGTAACTACTTTACTGTTGCTGTTGCGGTTCGATACAGTGACGACTCGGGCAACTGCTCTCTAGCGAGTGTCAGAATTCCAGCCACTAACCACTGGGATAAAATGGCTTGTTTGTGTAGCGGGTGAGTGCGCCCATAACCCCCCAGGCCGACGTGCCTGTAACCCTTCCCTAGGATCGATCGGGGATCTCCAGTGGACCTCTGACACCCCCCCGCACTGGGATGCCCGAGGTGCACACACCGGGATTCGAACCCGAGACCTTCGCTCTGATACCATGTCAGAATCCCAACCACTAGACCATTGGGATAAAAGGGCTTGTTTGTGTAGCGGGTGAGTGCGCCCATAACCCCCCAGGCCGACGTGCCTGTAACCCTTCCCTAGGATCGATCGGGGATCTCCAGTGGACCTCTGACAGCGAGTCAGTTGTGTGTCCTTGCTGCCGCGCTGTACTTGTCAGGTCAAGGGTCGCTGACCTTTGACTTTCGCGTAACCTCCAGCAGTTACTTCAACCTCCGAGGGTTGACTCGCTGGTGCCTCGATATGCTTTGCTGCGCTTGTGCCTTGGTGTTTCGACACGACAGAGGCGCTTAAGACCGATTGTTTCCAACACTCCCCTTCGCTTCTGGAGTGTCGCTGACGTGGCTCTGTCCAGTCAGCAACATGCAGTATTCGAACTTCTGCTTTCCGAGCTTCTTGGTCAGGTAGTCAGCTGCCATCTCGGACGTGGGACAGTATGACAGTTCGAGCCTTCCTTTCTCGATCTCGTCCTTCACGAAGAAATATCGCAGGGCGATGTGTTTCGTCCTGTTTGCGAAGCCGTTCTTGTTGGCGATGCGAATTGCCGACTGGTTGTCGCAGAACAGAGTGAAGCTGGGTAACTGAGCCAGCTTCGCTTCTTCCAGCAGTTCGCGAAGGTAAAGTCCTTCCTTGGTGGCTGAACAGAGTGCAATATATTCTGCTTCGGCTGACGAGAGAGCTATTAATTCCTGCTTGCTCGACTGCCAAGAGATAGGTCCGATAGGTTCGAGGCGGTAGATGTAGCCAGTGCGAGAACGCCTGTTGTCGGAATCGCCAGCGTGATCGGCGTCGACGTAGCCGATTAACTTAGGCGGCGTAGTTGCGTTCTTGTAGTAAGTTAGACCGATCGTCGGGGTGCTAATAAGGTAATGAAGGGCGCGGTCGAGTTCTGCTAGGTGTTCCGTTTCGGGCCTCTTGAGATAGGTGGCGAGTTGGCTTGCAGAGTACGATAGGTCTGGGCGGCAGGTGACGGCTGCAAAGAGAAGGCAGCCCAGCTTTCTCTGGTAGTCGCGTATGCCGGCGGGCTTGAGTAGAGCGGAGCCTTCCTTGTTGTTTCCTGACGTGTAGCGGTACGGTGTAGAGATGATAGTTGGTGTAAGTGCGAAACGCTTGGCGATGGTGTCGGCGTATTTCGCGGCGCTGAGGTAGATGGCGTCTTCCTCTTCGCGGATGTTGAGCCCGAGGTACTGTGTAACGGTAGATGAGACTGTCAGTGTGAGATCCTGCTGTAGCTCCCCTTCGAACCAGGTGGTGACGCTGTCGGTTGAGCCGATGTAGAGGAGATCGTCTACGTAGACGATTAGTAGGATGTAATCTGCGCCTTTCGTGAGTCGGTGCATCCCCTGATCGTGAGGTAATTGCTTGAAGCCGATGCGAATGAGACGGGCGTGCAGGTACTGCTGCCATAGCCGCGGAGCTTGCTTGATCCCGTAGAGCGACTTCAGCAGCTGACAGACTTGGTTCGGCTCCCCGTTGGTACCGTGCGGTAGTTCCACGAAAATTTCTGCGTCAACGGGTGCGTAGAGAAATGCGTTCGCGACATCGATTTGCCGTAGCTTCTTTTTCTTCATGGCGGCAATCGCGAGAAGAATTCGGAGCGAAGTGTGTCGGCTGACCGGAGCGAAGGTTTCGGTGAAGTCTCGCCCGTGTTCTTGGTCGAAGCCACGCACGACCCATCGTGCCTTGAATTTGTCAATGGTGCCGTCGGCCTTCGTCTTCACGCGGAAGACCCATTTCCCGGTGAGAATGGTCTTGTTCCGTGCTACGCCGATGGGGACAATTTTCCACGTGTTGCGCTCCTCTAATGCCTTCAGTTCTTTGTCCATGGCTTCGCGCCATTTTTCCCTATGCTCCCCCCCCAGAGCCTGCTGAACTGTGGCAGGCTCCTTAGGAATGTCCGTGCCGTGGACTGCGGTGACGAGCCCGAGTATCTGGAGTCCACTCGGTGTGTAGCGGGGAAGTGACATGTCCGCGGGATAAGCAGCTTCGTCTCCCGCTTCCGGATCAGGTGCGAAGTTGGGTCCTATGCGTTCTGCTTCGTTGGTGTTTACTTGTGCAGGTGTAACGTAACCGTTGTCAGCGAAATGGTAGTAGGTTTCGTCATTGATGCTCTCGCGTGGGTTTTCGTCGTCCATTGGCACGTTGACGGAGCAGTAGGGGAGGGGTCCGGCTTCTTCCGAGGCTCCTTCCACGTTCTGCTCGTCCCAGTCAGCTTCGTCTTCTGCCGAAGCGAAGGCTCGGTCTCCACGGAAGCCACCTGTGGGGTCTCGGTTTTCGTCCAGGTTGGCAAGGTACGTCTGCAGTGTGAGTCGCTCGTAGAAAATGACATCACGTGCTGCCACTGTTTCTTTTGTCTCGACGTCGAAAATCTTCCATGCGTTGTAGTGTTTTTCGATGCCCAGGTGTAGTCCCCACTGTGCCCGTTGGGAGAATCGTCCTGCTCGTGCAGATGGAGGTCGGTACTGTACCATGCAGCCGAAGACTCGTAACATTTTTGTGCTGCCCAATTTTCCTGTCCACAGCAGATGCGGTGATGTGTTGTTCGGAAGTGACGACGAAGAAAGCAGGTTGTGCAGCATCACGGCATGGTCCATTGCTTCTGGCCACTGGTGGGTGGGTAGCCGCATGCCACGTAACAGTTTTCGCATGGTGTTCTGGAGGGTCCTGCTCATCCTCTCTGCTACACCCTGCTGTTGATGGGCGTAGGGAAGGGAAATGAGTCGCTTGATTCCTCTCTCTGCCAGATACTGCTTGAACCTTTGTGAGGTGTATTCTCCTCCCCCGTCTGACTGGAAGCTCTTTAGTTTGACGCCCGATTCCCTTTCTGCTACGGGGAGCCAGGCGACGAACGCTTCGAACGCCATATCCTTGCTTGGAAGATTCAGGTGCCAAACGTAACGTGTCGCGGCGTCGATGAACGTGATGGTGTAGTTGTACGCGTTCTGCCCTGGCTCGCGATTGTACAGGATGTCGCTGTACACCTTCTCGAGTGGCGCGTAAGCTGGTGCGCTTGGGTTATGGTGAGACGCGAACGGTCGATGTGGTAAGTCAGCTTCAGGGCAGGTGAAGCACGTTCCGCGTACTCGTTGAAGTTCTCTTCCGTCGGTCAGTAGTAGTGAGTCCTTGTCAAGTACTCCTGCTCTTATCGTATTATTTAATATTGTGTTGCTTGGGTGTCCCATCCTTGCGTGCCAGGTGCTTTCGTCGGCGCGATGTCCGGGTGATCGTCGGTACAGATCGGAGTTGGAGTAGAAGTTGGCGGTGAAGTTGGCGCTACGATGAACTTCTCGTGGTGCTGGGTGTAGTTGTTGCGCGGGTGTCGGTGGTGTGTCGTTGACGAGGAGCGGTGCCGTTGAAGGACCAGCGATTGGTGTTGACGTTCCTGCTGCTACCGTTGATAGTTCTGCTACTGCCGATGTTGTCTCTGCTGCTGCCGGTGTTGTCTCTGCTGCTGCCGATGTTGTTTCTGCTGCTGTCGATGTTGTCTGAATTGTTGCTAACGCCCTTGTTCTTTCTGCCTCAGGGATGGTGTGTGAATACCAGAAGCCTTCTGGACTGAAGTCTGGATCAAGGTCTGGAGGGTGGGTCCAGGAGGTGAAAGTGACGATGCCGTCGCTGTCTGCTGTGCCGAGATCTGGGACAAAGCCAAGAACGAAGACGTTGTTTTTGAGGATCGCCTTTCCGATGTAGAGGCCGCCCTTCCCGTGGTACAGCTTGAATTCCTGGGTGGTGCTGTCTGCCTCGAGGTGAATGCCCTTCGCCATCAACTGACTGACGCTCAGTAAGTTGTAGCCGAGGCCTTCTGCGATTAGAACCTTAGACATTTGTAGAACGACATTTGTCTCTCGTGATTGAAGTTGTACCACGCCTTGTCGTCGTGTGCGCAGGTTTTGATTATTGGCGACGGTGATGACCACTTCGTGTTGAAGTTGATACTCTCGCTGCACGAAACGTCCTGAAGAACACATGTGTTGTCCGCAGCAACTGTCCAAGAACCACGTGTCCTTCCCGGATGGCTCGCTTTGAGCAATGGCTGCGTATGTTGGGTTCGGCTGGAGTGACTGGCGGCGAGGTGTGGTGTCGTCAAGTCGTTCTTCCGGTGAGTAGTATGGTGGTGACTCGGTGATGCAGGAGTCACTTAGTCTTGCCATGCAGCTGACGATGTTTCTTGCTCCTTGTGCAGGTGGTGTTGTTGACGGTTGCGACTGACTCGTGGGGTTCGCCTGCGTTGAAGCCACTTGGCTGCTGGAAGGTCGAAGCTGTCGTTGCGGTGGAGTTGACTGTTGTCGGTTCGGGCAGTGTGTGCGCGGGTGCCCTGACGTCTTGCAGATGTGGCAGAAGGGAGGTACGGACTTCGGCTGTTGTTGTTTGTAGTTGTTGTAGCGTCGCTGAGTGTGGAACGCGAATTCCGGTGCTGATATCTTCTTCTCGTGTCGTTCTTCTTGCAGGTCCATGTCTTGCTGCTCGGCATGGATTTCAGCGCAGAGTGCTGCTTCGGAGATTCTTCCGTGGGCTCGGAGAATGGCCTTTGTGGCGCGCCATTGAGGACCGAGGCCGCCGATGATGACTGTCACGAAGGCGTCTTCAGAAATCGACCCCCCGCATCGCAGAAGCTTGTCGCGCAACTCGCGACATCGACTGATATACGCCATTCCTTTCTCTCCTGGTTTCATTTCGACCGTTGTCAGTTGCGCCATTAACCGACTTTGACTTACGCTGTCTGTTGCTTGATACAGGCTCTTCAAGTGGTTGTACGCGAGCTCCGCGGAGTTGCCGTAACCCCGGTAAGACCGTATGTTCTGCTGTTGAGTTGGGGTGATGTTCCTCAGCAGAATCGTGTACGCCATCATCGACTGGTAGGTGTACTGCTGCTTCTCATACTGTGTGCCGTTCGTTGGATATGGCAGGGACCCGTCGAAGAAGCCAAGTATCTGCGCGCCTTCCATCATTAATTCGAATTCAAACGACCAGGTGAAGAAATCCTTTCCATCGAAAGGCCTTGACGTCTGCATCTTCAGAACGTGCGCGAACTGCGACTGAACTTGTAGTGCGTCCAGTGACTTTTCTTGTCCAGGTGAGGGTTGCGGGTGTGGCATGAAGCTGATGGACCCGCGCTCGTACGGAGCAAAGGTAGGCTGCTGCTGTTGATTTCCTCGTGCGTATGATGAGCCGTCGAGACTCATGGGAGTTGCTCCGTTGTTGTTGCTGTTGTGTGACTGCGCAGGTGCCGATTGCTGGTGTTGCTCGTAGAAGGACATGAAGGAGAAAAAATTCTCCATCATGTTTTGGTCGAAGTCTGCAGGTTGATTCGCAGGAGTCTCGGTGGATGTTGCCCTGTGTCTTGTTGCCGTGCCCTCCTCTGTCTGTAGGCCAGAGGCAGGAGGTGGAGTAGGAGTAGTGCCCTGGGAGCCGTTGGAGGAGCTCCTTTCCTTTTGTGTAGCCATGCTTGTTGATGCTGTTGGTATTTTAATAGAAGTCGAATTCTCCCTGACTGCTCTCATACCATGTTGGGCTGAGAAAAGCCCTTAGGATCTTTACAGGGATGAACTCTGGGTAGGACTGTAATAGCGGAAGCGTTTTAATGAAGAGATTGTGAACCACCTTGCGCTAGTATGTGAGGGCAAAGTAGATTAATTAAAACAAAGAGATACAATATTATATAAGAGTACAAGGAATACGAAGAGGTACGGTTGTAACTACTTTACTGTTGCTGTTGCGGTTCGATACAGTGACGACTCGGGCAACTGCTCTCTAGCGAGTCAGTTGTGTGTCCTTGCTGTCGCGCTGTACTTGTCAGGTCAAGGGTCGCTGACCTTTGACTTTCGCGTAACCTCCAGCAGTTACTTCAACCTCCGAGGGTTGACTCGCTGGTGCCTCGATATGCTTTGCTTCGCTTGTGCCTTGGTGTTTCGACACGACAGAGGCGCTTAAGACCGATTGTTTCCAACAGTTACCTGATTAGTAGCAGAATCAACAAGCTGAACAGATAATCATTCACTATTTTCTCCGCCTTTCACAATGTCAATCGGATCGCCGATTCAGCGGCTACCTGAGGAGCTTCTTTCTCGGATCCTACGTTTTCTGGTTCGACCTGATGGCCTGCCAGAGCACGCACTTGTTAGCAAGCAATGGCATCAAATCGCGTGCTGCGTGCAATACGAGCTCCGTTTGCCCCATGACATCCGTATGGATCGGCCTCGGCTTGTTCAACTGCTATCCTCGTTCCCTAACCTCGAAAATCTAATCCTTTCCTCTTGCAGCCTCACCTCCATCTCCAAGTTTGTATTCTCTCACCTCGCTAGCTCGTGTCACCATTTGACCCAGCTTCATGTCGAAACGATGTCACCTTGGACTAATAAAAGAGATGTAACCGAGCAGAGCCTCATTGCGCTGTTCGAAGGGTGTACGCGGCTGGAAGATCTCTATGTGTACTGCTCGACGAATGCTGCCATTCCCACGTCAATCGGCCGACTTACTTCCCTCAAGCACCTGCACTTCGTGGCAAGTGGAGTCACGCGCCTTCCCGACACACTGACCTCGTTACAATCTCTCAAAAGGCTCGTGCAGAACACTTATCAGCTCGAAGCTCTGCCTCAGAATTTCGGCAATCTGGTTTCTTTGACGTCGCTGGAGCTCCACCATAGCCGCTTGGCGACACTTCCGGAATCTTTTGCGCAACTTACCGCTCTCAACCGTTTTTCCTTAAGTGGCTGCTCTACGCTGCAGCTGCCGACCTCTTTCACCGAGCTCTCTTCTCTCGCCGTCCTGGAGCTCCGACATTGCAGCATTCTTCCTCCGTCGCCGGCCGATTTCGGTCAACTGGGGGCGCTTGAAACCCTCATTATGGTTGAAGTGAGGGGAATGCGCGACTTGATTGCGGATCTGGAACATTTGCAACGACTGAAGACTCTTTTTATCAACGGCTGCAGTGACATCACGACTCTGCCCGTGTCTCTTCCCCGCCTGCCTGCACTCACCGATATCACCCTTGACATGGGACAAATTTCAGTTCTGCCTGAAGATTTCGGGCAGTTGTCTACGCTTCGAAGGCTCGTGCTAAATCTGCAAATTCTCACAGCCTTACCTGATTCCATCGCCCTGGTTACCACTCTTCAAGAGCTTTCCCTCAATCGTCTTCTTAATGTGACACATCTGCCCCAGGAGTTCGGTCAGCTGGTTTGTTTAGAGAAGCTGTATTTGAAAGACCTCCGACAGCTCATGCGCCTGCCTGAAACATTTGGGCAGTTAATTGCTCTTCGGAAGCTGAAAATAGTGGAGTGTAGGCAGTTGCAGCAACTCCCGGACTCCCTATCCCAGCTCTCTTCTCTCGAGCGCCTCGAGATCAACAGATGCCACAGCCTCACGGTGTTGCCTGACGACATGGGAAACGGTTTGTACTCCTTGCGCCATCTGCTTCTACTGGACTGCACCGCTCTCACCCACCTCCCTCCATCCTTCTCCGGCCTGACATCTCTTGAAACGCTGAAGATTGCACACGCGAAACGCTTCAGGGGCGCGCTGCTAGACGGCTTTGGCTGCTTGAGGAGCCTCAAGGAGCTGTCACTCGATTCCATGCCGCACCTATCCTCCCTTCCTGCTTCCTTCTCGGGCGTTGATTCCCTCACCAAAAAGTAACGGTCCTGAAAGTAACGGTCCTGCCAGAGGGAATCGGACGGCTGGCGGCGCTCGAGGAGGTCAGGATCTTTGGGATGGGCGGCCTGATATGCCTCCCTCCGGCGCTCCTTGAGCTGCCTAGTCTGCGGGCGTTGGACGTGCGGGCATGTGATTCACTAAGCGGGGTGCTAGGCGATGAGACGGTGCTTCAACGCACTGCCAGGGGCTTTGTGACTAGCACTGGCAGCAGGAGCAGCAGCCGTCCTCTGCTTCCTTCCATACAAAGCATCAAGATCAAAGAGCTTAATGTGGAGTCCTTTGGTCCATCTCTCGGTCGTCTGTCCTCATTGACGCAGTTGAAGCTTCTAGATATGCACAAGCTTGACTCTCTCCCCGACTGCATCTCCCAACTCTCGCAGCTGCAACGGCTTAAGGTTGATTCGGCCTACTATCTGAAAGCACTGCCCGAGACCATTGGGGGGTTTGCAGGGCTGCGTGTCTTACAGCTGGTTGACCTCATCTCAATGCGGCAGCTGCCCGAATCTCTTGGGCAGCTGAAGATGCTCGAGACGTTGGAGATTATTGACTGCTACAAGCTGATGCAGCTCCCAGAGTCGTTTGTGAATCTACCCAAGCTACGATCCTGCTCTCTTATCATGCTCGGAATCCCAAGCATTCCGGATGACATCTGGAAGCTTTCCCTCAAGAAGTTGCTGATTCTGGGGCTGAAGCACTTGCGAAACGTGCCGGATTCGTTCACCCAGCTGCCTAAGCTTGAGAAGCTGGAGGTGATCATATGCAAGAAGCTGACTCGGCTGCCCGCCTCTCTCTGGAAAATGCCAACATTGCGTGAGTGCGACATCAGTGAATGCCCTCTGCTCTCCCGCTGAGACACGAGAGGGGTTCCTGCAAGGAGAGAGGAGGGAGAGGAGGAGGGGGAGGAGGAAGAGGAAGGAGGGGATGCGGAAGAGGAAGAAGGGGAGGAGGGAGGCGATGTGGGTGGGGAAAGGGAAGAGGCGGGCGGGGAGGCACCAGAGGACGAGGAGAGTGGGGGTGAAGATAATGACATTGATCATGAGTATGGCTTGGACAGTGACGACGACGACGACTTTGGCAGACACTGGGGAGGTAATGATGATGACTAGGATAAATAGGATGGAAAGCGTGAATGAAAGTAGGTTCGGTAGGCTCCAGACGTTGGCGCGGTAGGTTGGACGTTGGGGATCGGGAAAGCGTGTATGAAAGTAGGCTCAAAGTGTTGAAGGGGAGTTGTGGTTTCTTCCCCTTACCAGGTGTGTGCAGTCAGCATGTGCAGCTTGATTCTTTAGAAGCGCCAGTGACCAACTGTATTTTCCTCTTCGCATGCTGAGAGACAATTTAAAAGGGTGCAGCTTGTGCGGGTTTGTAGGAACATCCACATACTGTAGCCTTGGCTTGGTTGCACAAGTTGGCTTGGTTGCACAAGTTGGCTTGGTTGCACAAGTTGGCTTGGTTGCACAAGTTGGCTTGGTTGCACAAGTTGGCTTGGTTGCACAAGTTGGCTTGGTTGCACAAGTTGGCTTGGTTGCACAAGTTGGCTTGGTTGCACAAGTTGGCTTGGTTGCACAAGTTGGCTTGGTTGCACAAGTTGGCTTGGTTGCACAAGTTGGCTTGGTTGCACAAGTTGGCTTGGTTGCACAAGTTGGCTTGGTTGCACAAGTTGGCTTGGTTGCACAAGTTGGCTTGGTTGCACAAGTTGGCTTGGTTGCACAAGTTGGCTTGGTTGCACAAGTTGGCTTGGTTGCACAAGTTGGCTAATGTTCTCCTTCCATCGTATACGGTACAGGTAACATACTGGCCTGCACCAGGAACATCATTCCTCCACCTCATTACATCGCTCACAGCCTAACGCTAGTTTTGTCTATCCCATTCACATCCAGAATCAAGCCATGATCACTACTCGCTCGCACTACCCCACGACTTCTCCGGTTCAGGTGGGAACTTAGTACTCAGAAACTCTTTCTTCCGGTGCATGAAATGCACCGCCAGGAACTGCACCGGCTCACTCTGCGCCTCCTCCTCCCACCCGCGGAAAAACCCGTAGTGCATCGTGCTCGGACACTTGTCCCCGGTTTTAAACTTGAAGAACGGGCGGCCGGGCGTGAGGGAGAAGTTGTTGTCGAAGACGCAGAGGCCGGGGTCGGACCAGGAGGAGTTGAGGCAGCGCCGCGGCTGGCAGAGGGATTGCACGCGGAAGCGCGGTTGAATGCCCCGCTTGCGGAGGGCTTTGGCAGTCTCGGGTTTGACGCCCGATACACATGGGGGTTCCACCCACTGCCATGGAGGTGGGAATGGGCGCAGGGAAGGCGTGATATGAGGAGCAAACAAAAATAGGTTGTCAAAGACGCAGAGGCTGGGGTCGGACCAGGAGGAGTTGAGGCAGCGCCTCGGCTGGCAGAGGGATTGCACGCGGAAGCGCGGTTGAATGCCCCGCAACACGTTTGCGCAGGGCCTTGGCGGTTTCAGGCTTCGCGCCTGACACACACGGAGGCTCCACCCACTGCCGTGAGGGGGGTGGGGATGGGGGTGGGGATGGGAGTGGGTGCAGGGAAGAAGTTAAAAAGGCGGAGGGCAGCACCGCGGCTGGCAGAGGGACTGCACTCGGCAGTGTGGATGCACGCCCCCCCTTGCTTGCGGAGAGCCTTGGAGGTTTCGAGGTTGACGCCCAGCACACTTAGAGGCTCCACCCACTGCCGTGAGGGGGGTGGGGGTGCGAGTGGGGTTCGGGTTGAGGTTGGGAGTGGGAAGGGGTCAAATGGGAGCGAAGCAGGGATAGGATGCAAGAGGGACTACACGCAAAAGCGTAACTCCCTGCTCGCATACAGGCTTCGTGGTTTCGGGCTTCACGCCGGAAACGCACGGAGGCTTCAAGAACTGTGGCAGTGAGGGGGTGGATGTGAGGTTAGGAGTGGGGCTGGGGGTGGGGTTTCGGATGGGTGCAAGAAAGGGGTTGCAGGGGGGCAGAAGAAGAGATGGTTGGGAGGGGAAATGCAAGAAGTGGCAGCAGCGAAAGTGCAGCCAGGGAAGGTGTACCAGCCCATGATGGTAACATCAACATAGGCGGGCCACTCCCCACTGCTCTCTACCCCGCTCTACTGCACTCCACCGCTCACCTGCAGCCAGCAGCCAGCGAAGGTGTACCACCCCATAATGGTTACGTCTACATATGAGGGCAGCAGCACGAGGTCCTGGGTGTCCTTGTCGCCTCCGAACATGGCCGAGTCAAAGACAGCGTGCAAGAAGAGACACCAGTCCACCAGCGCTGCGTATGACATGAGGGCTATGTGCGTTCCCACTCCTGCAGGGAGGGGGGCATAGATGAGGGGAAGGGTTGAGAGACTAAGGGTATCGGACAGCATGTCAGGGTATCGGACAGCATGTCAGGGTATCGGACAGCATGTCAGGGTATCGGACAGCATGTCAGGGTATGGGAGCAGCAGTGAGTGAACGAGAGCTTGCAGGAAGAGACACCAGTCGACAAGGGCTGCGTATGACATGAGGGCTATGTGCGTGCCCACTCCTGCAGGGAGGGGAAGGGATAGAGAGATTGGGAGGATGGGAACTTAATGCTACGTGTGTGGCAGATGCTGAAGAGTGTATGGGACTGGGAGCAGCGGCGAGTCGAAGACAGCGTGCAGGAAGCGGAAGAGAGTGAGCGGGAGGAGAGGAAGCAATCGGCACCTACCTGCAGAGGAGCACTGAGTGGGCTCCAACGGAGGTCTGATGCTGGGCCAGCGCGCAGGGAGAGAGCGAGAGGGAGGAGGGAAGCCAACCGCACCCACCTGCAGAGTAGAGCACGCAAGCTGGGTTCAGCTCACCTGCAGAGGAGTACTGAGTGGGCCTCAACGGAGGTCTGATGCTTGGCCAGCGCGCAGGGAGAGCGAGGTCAGAGTTAGGGAATAGCCATGCCGCCACCTGAGAGGGGGTGGTTACGAGCAGGGAACACAAGGGGTCCGAATACAGGGAGGCAGTTGGAGTGGGATGCAGTGGGTGGGGAATGCTGGGCCAACGCGTAGGGGGAGCGAGGTCAGAGTTGGGGAATAGCCATGCCGCCACCTGAGAGGGCGCAAAAAAGAATAGCCAGGAATACAAGGGGTCCGAATAAAAGGAGGCAGTTAGAGGGAGTGGGATGCAGTGGGTGGGGAATGCTGGGCAAGCAGGCCGGCAAAGCGAGGGCGGAGTTGGGAAAGAGGCACACTGCCACTTGAGAAGGCACTGCAAGGAGAGAGAGGGAGGGGGGCAGTGGCGGGAAACGCAAGAAGAGAGAGAGTCCACAAGAATGCGGATTAAAGGGAGACCACAAAGCAGCGAGTGTTGGTGTAAGACGACAAAATGTGGTGAAAGGTGCTGGAAAGCGGTGGAAAGTGCTGGAAAGGGGTGGAAACCGGTGTCGCAGAAGGGGAGCGCTGCGCTGTGTGGGCACCTGGGAGGCATTGGCGAAGAGCATGACTTCGGTGGCGAGGTGGAATATGCGTCCGTAGTTGTGGCGCTCCATGAACTTCTTTAGTATGAACCATCGCACCTGATGGAAAGGTAGGGGGAAATGTTGGAGGAAGAACAACGATCAGGGGGGAGTGGGAGAGTGGCGAGGTGGAATATGCGACTGTGGTTGTGGCGCTCCATGAACTTCTTTAGGATGAACCACGAACGAAAAGGGGGGGAAACAGAACAACAGTGAGTGAAGAGCATGACTTCGGTGGCGAGGTGGAATATGCGTCCGTAGTTGTGGCGCTCCATGAACTTCTTTAGTATGAGCCAACGGACCTGATGGAAGGGGGGAGAGGATGGGGGAGCGGGAAGAGAACAGCGATCAAGGCAGAGTGGGAACGTGAGAGTGGAGGAATATGCGTCCATAGTTGTGGCGCTCCATGAATTTCTTTAGGATGAGCCAACGGACCTGATGGAAGGGGGGAGAGGATGGAGGAGCGGGAATAGAACAGCGATCAAGGCCGAGTGGGAACGTGAGAGTGGAGGAATATGCGTCCGTAGTTGTGGCGCTCCATGAACTTCTTGAGTATGAACCAGCGCACCTGATGGGGAGAGGGGAGTGGATGGAAGAAGAAGAAGAAAAAAAACTCCCATGTTTCCTGTGAGTAAGATTCATATACTCACGACGCATTTCTCAAACGAGTCACAGTTGAAATGCTTCGAAGTGACCTATTTGAACCCACATGCACAAACCCACAAAGCTTGCACCCCTCCATACTCACGTCCACGTGGACTGGAGTGCTAAGGCTGTTACATTGTTACCTTTCCAGGAATAAACTCACGTGCACGTCAACTGGAGTCCCGAGGTTGCGGATGAACCACTCGTACACCTCCTCGTACTCCGCATGCTCCTCGAACGCCACCCCCATGTGGAAGAAAAACTGCCGACACTCCCGAGGGCCGATGAAATGCACCGCGTTGTTGTGCTTGCGCGCCTGGTCGGGGAAGCACAGGCAAAGAAAGCAGAGGAATAAAAGTGTTTATAGTGTATTTCGTGTTCAGTGCTGTTTCATGTTACAGACAAGTAACTCAGTAGCTCATGAGAGCAAAATTAAATAAATTTATGAATGGATACACAAATTCATATGGACATCTCACCTCGGAGACTACTTTATAGACATAATGTGACTTATGGCAGGGCGAGGCTCCCGGGCGGCCATGGTAGAACACCACCGGCACCTCCACTTGCACCTGACGGACAGGCAGGAAGGGGAGGGGTGGGTATGGATGAGAGGTGGTGCGGTGAGGTGATGGGTGTGCGTGCGCTAATCGTGTGTGTGTGTGCCCTGCCGGGCGGCCGTGGTAGATAGAAGCCCACTGGGACCTCCACTTGCACCTGATGGACAGAACGGGGGTTGAGTGGGATGCATGGGATGCATGGGATGCATGGAGGTGGCGTGTGTGGGTGGATTACAAGGACACGTGGCAGGGCAAGGCTTCTGGCACGGGCACAAGTCACAAGTGGCGTGTGACACGTGGCAGGGCAGGGCAGGGCTTCTGGGCGGCCGTGGTGGACGCAGGACGACCCCACTGGCACCTCCACTTGCACCTGCCAGATGGATGCTCATCGGTTTAGAGGTTTAGATGCAGGTGCAGTGGGCCCCGATCAATAGGGGAAGGATGGGATGCGTGGGGGATGTGAACGCCAAGGGTGGAATGGTTTTTGCGGCGCCTCGAAATCGGATGAAAAAGGATGGGATGAAGGAGGTGGCAGTGAGAATAGAGAGGTTGTTGAGAATTCTCAAAAACCAGTGATTCCACGTCCACGTCCACGTCCACACGACTCTCCGTGGGCTCCCATGCCCCAGGTACCCTCCTCACACCCATGGGAGTGACTTGCATACTGAGAATTCTAAAAAACCAGTGATTCCACGTCCACGTCCACACGACTCTCCGTGTGGCAGGGAGGGAAAGCCGCTGGGCTGCCGTGGGTGCAACGAATGCCTCCACATGGGTGTGAGGAGGGTACCTGGGGAGGGAGAGGAGCAGTGGTGCTAGGCATGGGGGTGGGAGCTCCGCATGCAAGTCACTCCCACCTCCATGCCTCCCGCCCTCCCTCCACTCCTCCCTCCGATTCCCCCTCCCTCATCCTTGCATTCATGTCATTTGGGTCCCACTCGGGCAGGTCAGGTCAGGCAAATGACTTCTGAGTCAACGTACTAATCACCTCCTTCCTCCCCAATTCCCGCTTCCCCCTTGCCCGTCCCCCTTTCCCCCTGCCTCCTTCCCCTTCTTCCCTCCATCACCCCCCACCCGTCCCTCCCCTCCCCCCCCCTCCCCCTCCCTCCCCCCTCCACTCACGTCGTTGGGGTCCCATTCGGGCAGGTCGGGCGGCGTGAAAGACGCCAGCGTGGGCGGGTCATCCCCGCTATCGATAGCCGCGGACAGCGCGTTATAAAGCGCGGTGTCCGCGCCGTACGCGCCGTACTCCTCCTCCCCGCCCTTCGCGCCGCCGCGCGACCACGCGTTAGGGCGGCCCAACAAGGACAGAGTTAAATGCTCAACCACGTAACTTAGATTGTATGACACTACTATCAGAATCGCTATATATAGGCATCTAAGGCGCGGGGAGGCTTGGGGGAAGGGGCCTTTAGAGGGGGAGCTTGGGGAGTAAGGGGGGGAATACGGCGGGGAATACGGCGGGGAATACGACGGGGAGTGCGGCGGGGATCGCGCGGTGGCGTGGGAAGCGTGGGTGAAGAGGGGGGAGGCGGAAGGGCGGAGCGCGGGGGAGCCGAACGTGGGGTGATTGTGGCGGCCGCTGGCGGAAAAGGTGCGCTCCATGAGTGGAAACGTGGGGAGGCGGCGGAAGAGGGGGGAATATGGGAAAGAAGGGCGCTGCGAGAAAGGCGGCGTTGGTCGCGGCGTTATGTGCGCTGCGAAGGACGGCGCAGCTGCTGATGCCGCCCTTCCTCGTTCATTCTCGCAAACCGTACGGACCTCGGAGGACTACCGCAATTCCCGGGATGAGGACATAACACCCAGTTGCGGAGACATCTGTAGCGGAGACCGCAAGCTTGTTGGTGCGTCGTCAGTGCAAGGAGACAAGGAATGCTTGCTTCTGGACGAGGCGGGTGGAGTGGGGGGGAGAGAGGAAAGGAAACACGAGAGCGTGGTGACGGGTTGTACGCAGCAAAGGGATGACTCGGTATGCGTGGCACATGTGATACGGAGTGGCAGATGTTCAAATTGTTAAGTTTAACGATCACCCTTTTGTTTCACTTCTCTGTATACATAGCTGAAATTTTGCACAACAAGCATAGTGGCAACATGAAGGGGAGCTGCTGATGGAATGGAACTGTATTGGAGCATTTCCGTATGGAGTACAGAACGTGGAAGGTGAATGCCTCGCCACGTCGGAACCTCACCTCGGCTCGCTTGTTTTGATTCCACGATGCCAGATTGTCCATGACGTGGACGCCAGAATCTCCGCCAAACTCGAAATTTGTTCGTTGCCCAAGGCAACTTTGGAGGACTCGATAATGCCGGAGTCAGTTGCAAAATGTTGCACGCAGAAACAAAACAAGCTCGACCTCCCACCAATTGGCCCGCGGGCAGCATAAAACAAACTGCCGACCACTCCGAACCGCGTCTCTTGATTCCGGATGGAGCGTGCAGATGCCTCCATCAACAACCACTACGAATCTGGACCGTAAGTGCACTCCACTCCTCCATCCCCTCGCTTCGTTAGAGATTCACTACGGACTGATGAGTGGTGTGGTGAGTGAGTGAACCGACCACCACAATGCGCCATTCGCATTCCACCCGGCACCTGCTGCTACTTTCCCTGACCTTTTATATAGCGCGGATCCCCGACATCGCTGTTACGTCAGGTGCACATTAGTGGGAAGCAGTGTTCGCATTCCAGTCAGCCATAAGGGTCCATCCACTGTCGTCCTTCGACTTGAAACTCACACGTTGAGTCGCTTCTCCGTCGACGCAGTCCCCGACGTGCTCGATCCTCCTAACGCCAATCACGACGTAATCATGGTGCGACGCGACGCCGGCGAGCACCAGAAGCTGTTAGTGCCCGTGCAGCCGAGATCGCCGTCGCGGAGCTATGCGAACTGGCTGTGCGACGCCATCGAGCGATTTCTGAATGCGAGGATCACAACGCCTCCCAGCACGACGTACCTCACGGGCGTGTTCGCTCCTGTGGTCAAGGAAATCGGTCCTGTGCCTGACCTCCCCGTCACCGGCCATCTCCCAGTACGTTCGCGCCACGGGGACCTCCATATCCTTGCCACGTGTCAGCCGGATATAGTACCCGTTAGCCATGTTTTCAGCCCACGTTTTTGTCCCCCCACGATCGCTGTTACGCGTCGCGCTGCCCCCGCAGCCCATCCGCCCTGACCGTGCGGGACCCCGCTTACCCCCGCGTCTCCCCACTCCCCATTTCGCCCGCGTCCGCACCCCCACTCCCCCTGCGCAGGAGTGTTTGAACGGCGAGTTCGTGCGCAACGGGCCGAACCCCAAGTTCGCGCCCACCTTCAGCTACCACCTCTTTGACGGCGACGGGTGAGTGCCAGTGGCTTTCGAAGTGCCTCAACAGTCGTCTTTTTACCCGCAATTTCTATATCGAAAGAACTTTGTGCTGAGAGTTGTCCGCGCATTTTCTAACAACCCTCACTTCCCTTCTCCCTCCCCTTTTCCTCTCCCACTTCTCCCCTCCACCCCCTGCTTCCGCGCTCTCCGTCCATCAGCATGCTGCACGGAGTACGTATCAAGGATGGCAAGGCGAGCTACGTCAACCGTTAGGTGCGCACAAGCGTTGAGACAACTTCCTCCCCCATTCCTCCTCCGCTCCCCTCCCTTGTTCCCCCTCCCCCCACCCCTCCACCAGCATGCTGCACGGAGTACGTATCAAGGACGGCAAGGCGAGCTACGTGAACCGCTGGGTGCGCACGAGCCGCCTCGAGCAGGAGTCGGCGTACGAGCGCGCCAAGTTCCTGAAATTCGGGGATATGCTCGGATACGTGGGCCTGGGGAAGATATTCTTAGAGCAGCTGCGCAAGTGGCTGGGGGTGCTGGACCTCTCCCAGGGCAACGGCACCGGGAATACCGCGCTCATCTTCCACGCGCGCCGCCTGCTCGCGCTGCACGAGGGCGACGCGCCGTACGCGATACAAGTGCTTCAGGACGGCGAGTTGGAGACGAAAGGGAGGTTGACGTATGGCGGGCGGCTGAAGCACCCGTTTACGGCGCATCCCAAGGTGGATCCCGAAACGGGCGAAATGTTCACGTTTGGTTACCAGGCCAAGGCGCCGTTCGTGACCTACCGCGTGGTGACTAAAGCGGGGGAGATGGGTCCGCCTGTCAACATCACCATCCCCACGCCTGGCATGATGCATGATTTCGCCATCACACAGAATTATGCGATCTTTTTAGATCTTCCCTTGGAGTTTGCTCCGAAAGAGATTGTCAAGGGCAGGATGCCGTTCCTGTGGAACCCGGACCGGCCAGCCAGGTTCGGCATCCTGCCTCGGTACGCGGAGAGCGAGGCGGAGCTTCGGTGGTTTGAGCTGCCGGCGCTGTTCATCTTTCACACGGGGAACGCGTGGGAGGAGCAGACGGAGAAGGGCGAGACGGAGGTGGTGCTGATTGCATGCCGGTTCGATGAGATGAACCTTGAGCTGGAACAGATGGAGGCGGACAAGGCTGCCAGACTGTGAGTTGATTTATACCAGAATGATGGGGTGCTGGTGGCTTCCACTCTCTTGTGCTCATTGCGTGCTGGTTTGATGAGATGAGCCTGGAGCTGAAACAGATGGAAGAGGACAAGGCTGCCAGACTGAGCATTGTGAAGTCTGGGTTTGAGTTTGTAAGGGGCTGAGAGTGCGTTTACTGCTCGGTGTAATGCGTGGGTCACTGTGGAGGTATTTACTCTCATTCTCCCTATTTTCCCATTCCCCCCCCCCCGGTCCCTCCGCCCCCGCCTCTCAGCTACGAGTTCCGGTTCAACATGGCGACGGGCAAGGCATCGCAGCGCCAGCTCACCACGTTCGGATGCGACTTCCCGCGCATCCACGACGGCTACATGGGGCGGTGAGTGGGTGGAGGTGCTGTGCGCTGTGGGTGGTGTGTGTATGTCATGTGGGTGTGCCATGGGTGTGCCATGGGTGTGCCATGGGTGTGCCATGGGTGTGCCATGGGTGTGGCATGGGTGTCGCATGGGTGTGCCATGGGTGTCGCATGGGTGTCGCATGGGTGTGCCATGGGTGTCGCATAGGTGTGCCGTGGGTGTGGCATGGGTGTGGCATGGATGGGTATGCAATGGGTGTGCTGTGTTGTGTGACTTCCCGTGCATCTGTGATGGCTACACGGGGCGGTGAATCCATGGGCGTGCTGTGAGAGTGGTGTTGGCTGTTGTCTCGTGTGTTGTGTGACTTCTCGCGCATCCACCACGGCTGCATGGGGCGGCGAGCGATGGGGCTGGATGGTTTGGTGAGTGGAAAATGGTCAGCAGCGAAGCGAGGCTGGCTGCACGAACCCGTCGGTTTTATAAACAATTGGATCCGCATGAGAACAAGGAAAGGAATAGGAACAATCGGTTTTATAACAGGTTGCATGCATCCCTTTCTCTCGTTTCTTCCTTCCTTTCTCCCCCTTTTCCTCCTCCACAGCAAGCAGCGCTACCTGTACTACGTCTCCTTTGAAGGCATTACCCACATCTGCAGCATTGTACACAGCCTTTTATCGTCACCTTAAACCCTCCTTCCTTTCCCTTACCCCTCCACCCCCCTCTGTGCCCCTCCTTCCTCTCTTGCACCCCATCACCTGCACCTGCAGCAGTGCACACTCAGCCTTCCTTTCTCCCTCCTCTTTGCCCCTTTCCCCCCCATCACAGCAAGCAACGCTACGTCTATTGTGCCTCCTTCGAGGGCATCACACGCATCTGCGGCATTGCCAAGATAGACCTCCAAAGTGCCCCGGACCTCTCTGCACCGTACTACACCATCGGCGGCTGCGTCTCAGGGTTCTTCGACCACGGGCCGGGCAGGTTTGGGTCCGAGCCTGTGTTTGTGCCTCGGAGCAACGAGCCTGGCCTGGAGGAGGACGACGGATACGTGCTGACCTTCGTCCATGACACCAACACAGAGTGAGTGACACTTCTGACCCGTATTATCTCCTCCTCTTTTGGGTTCCCCAAGGTGCTCACTGCCTTGCAGTCCCTGCTTCTGTACACCTGCTCCCTCCTCACGGTCCCCTCAGACCCCCTTTTACCTCCCCAGTTCTACGTGTCCCTCGGACCCCCTTTCACCTACTCCCCTCCTCCACTATCCTCGAAGACCCTCGCCTCTCCATTTGTCCACCTCGCTCCCCCTTGTTCATCCCCGCTTGTCTTCCTCTCTCCATCCTCTCTCTTCCACACCTCCCTTCTCCCGACCATTATCTCCAGAAAGTAATGCTGTAAGCAATAGTCCCTCCCCTCAGCCCCCTTTTCCCTGGTCATTCACACTCCCTCACCCCCTCCCAACTACTCTACTGCTTCCCCCCAGGCAGCATTTCAGAGGTGGTGGAGCTTGACGCCAAGATCACGGCCTCTACCCCTGTTGCCATTACCCCCACTGCACCCTTCCCCCCAGTCATCCACACTCCCTCACCTCCTTCTCACTTCGTGCTCTCCGTCTCTTCCCACCTCCCCCGCTTCCTCCCCACCAACCAGCATCTCCGAGGTGGTGGTGCTGGACGCTAAGACCATGGCCTCTACCCCCATCGCCACCATCCGCATGCCCCAGCGTGTGCCATACGGCTTTCACGGCATCTTTGTTTCCGAGGTATGCTGCATGCTGTACGGTGTTTGGTGAATGTGCATGGTGTGTGCATGCTATGAATGGTGTGAATCGTGTATTGTGTGCTGATCAAACCACCATCCACCTGCCCCAACGCGTGCTGTACAGCTCTCACCGAATCTTCGTTTCAGAGGTATGCCGCTTTGCGTGTGCTTGGTATTGATACATGGTGCATGGGGTATGGTGCATGGCGCATGGCGCATGGTGAAAGGAGTAAGCTATGGTGCATAACCTATATGCACCTGCAACTTGATGCGTGACAACCATGCTGCATGGTGCATGGTGCCCTGCAACGAATCTATGCCAATGAAAGTCTTTGATTCACATCACATTCATTCAGGTCAAGCAACGAGTGCACATAGACTCACTTACCACTTTCGCACATTCATGCCCTTCAATCTTGCGACCTTGCTCCTTCCTCCTCACCTGTTGCTATGCAACATGATGCCACACTGCAGGACCAAATCTCCGCCCAGCTGCCAGAGTAATACGTGCAAGTCAGCTGTCCTGTCCACTCTGTAGTCCTGTGAAGGATTCTTGTGCCAGCCGCAGTAGCAGCTGTTACCTGTTGCTGACCTCCTTGTTCGGAAGCATCTGTGTATATTGTGGGTCAGGTGTGCTCATGTAGCAACAATAAATGCTGTGTGTTGGCATGTATAGAATGAAGCCAGTGAATGTGCGCAGACCTGACTCCAATTGATATCTCGCAATGTCTGCAAGGAACCACATGCCATCCAGCCAGTCCAAATATGCACTTGTCCAACATATACAGAGCATACAACCATTGGCATATGCATATCATGTCAAGGAGCCAGAGTATCCATGGATTAGGGACCAGGGTGCAACCATTGGCGCATGCAGAATTTTCGCTATATCACTTCTCAGGGATCAGAGTATCCCTGAATTAGGGACCAGGGTGCAAATAACATTACTACCGGTACCATGCTTGTGGGGAGTTATCATCTGCCTTCAACCATGTAAAAAACAGACACATACATTGCACATAGCTGAATCACATCGACCAATTTGCACCGCACAGCAATGCGGTATCTGCTAAGGAGCGTTACCTACACACCGCATCACCTCTCCATAGACCATCACACCCCCTAACTCATGCTTTCCCAAAACCCAACTTCCAGCACTCCGCGCCAATTCTGCCATCTGTTTTATTCTACTCATCATCATCACTCCCCCCCATGCCTCTGCCGAAGCCCATCTCATGGTCACTGTTGTTTTATTCTACTCATCATCATCACTCCCCCCCATGCCTCTGCCGAAGCCCATCTCATGGTCACTGTTGTTTTATTCTACTCATCATCATCACTCCCCCCCATGCCTCTGCCGAAGCCCATCTCATGGTCACTGTTGTTTTATTCTACTCATCATCATCACTCCCCCCCATGCCTCTGCCGAAGCCCATCTCATGGTCACTGTTGTTTTATTCTACTCATCATCATCACTCCCCCCCATGCCTCTGCCGAAGCCCATCTCATGGTCACTGTTGTTTTATTCTACTCATCATCATCACTCCCCCCCATGCCTCTGCCGAAGCCCATCTCATGGTCACTGTTGTTTTATTCTACTCATCATCATCACTCCCCCCCATGCCTCTGCCGAAGCCCATCTCATGGTCACTGTTGTTTTATTCTACTCATCATCATCACTCCCCCCCATGCCTCTGCCGAAGCCCATCTCATGGTCACTGTTGTTTTATTCTACTCATCATCATCACTCCCCCCCATGCCTCTGCCGAAGCCCATCTCATGGTCACTGTTGTTTTATTCTACTCATCATCATCACTCCCCCCCATGCCTCTGCCGAAGCCCATCTCATGGTCACTGTTGTTTTATTCTACTCATCATCATCACTCCCCCCCATGCCTCTGCCGAAGCCCATCTCATGGTCACTGTTGTTTTATTCTACTCATCATCATCACTCCCCCCCATGCCTCTGCCGAAGCCCATCTCATGGTCACTGTTGTTTTATTCTACTCATCATCATCACTCCCCCCCATGCCTCTGCCGAAGCCCATCTCATGGTCACTGTTGTTTTATTCTACTCATCATCATCACTCCCCCCCATGCCTCTGCCGAAGCCCATCTCATGGTCACTGTTGTTTTATTCTACTCATCATCATCACTCCCCCCCATGCCTCTGCCGAAGCCCATCTCATGGTCACTGTTGTTTTATTCTACTCATCATCATCACTCCCCCCCATGCCTCTGCCGAAGCCCATCTCATGGTCACTGTTGTTTTATTCTACTCATCATCATCACTCCCCCCCATGCCTCTGCCGAAGCCCATCTCATGGTCACTGTTGTTTTATTCTACTCATCATCATCACTCCCCCCCATGCCTCTGCCGAAGCCCATCTCATGGTCACTGTTGTTTTATTCTACTCATCATCATCACTCCCCCCCATGCCTCTGCCGAAGCCCATCTCATGGTCACTGTTGTTTTATTCTACTCATCATCATCACTCCCCCCCATGCCTCTGCCGAAGCCCATCTCATGGTCACTGTTGTTTTATTCTACTCATCATCATCACTCCCCCCCATGCCTCTGCCGAAGCCCATCTCATGGTCACTGTTGTTTTATTCTACTCATCATCATCACTCCCCCCCATGCCTCTGCCGAAGCCCATCTCATGGTCACTGTTGTTTTATTCTACTCATCATCATCACTCCCCCCCATGCCTCTGCCGAAGCCCATCTCATGGTCACTGTTGTTTTATTCTACTCATCATCATCACTCCCCCCCATGCCTCTGCCGAAGCCCATCTCATGGTCACTGTTGTTTTATTCTACTCATCATCATCACTCCCCCCCATGCCTCTGCCGAAGCCCATCTCATGGTCACTGTTGTTTTATTCTACTCATCATCATCACTCCCCCCCATGCCTCTGCCGAAGCCCATCTCATGGTCACTGTTGTTTTATTCTACTCATCATCATCACTCCCCCCCATGCCTCTGCCGAAGCCCATCTCATGGTCACTGTTGTTTTATTCTACTCATCATCATCACTCCCCCCCATGCCTCTGCCGAAGCCCATCTCATGGTCACTGTTGTTTTATTCTACTCATCATCATCACTCCCCCCCATGCCTCTGCCGAAGCCCATCTCATGGTCACTGTTGTTTTATTCTACTCATCATCATCACTCCCCCCCATGCCTCTGCCGAAGCCCATCTCATGGTCACTGTTGTTTTATTCTACTCATCATCATCACTCCCCCCCATGCCTCTGCCGAAGCCCATCTCATGGTCACTGTTGTTTTATTCTACTCATCATCATCACTCCCCCCCATGCCTCTGCCGAAGCCCATCTCATGGTCACTGTTGTTTTATTCTACTCATCATCATCACTCCCCCCCATGCCTCTGCCGAAGCCCATCTCATGGTCACTGTTGTTTTATTCTACTCATCATCATCACTCCCCCCCATGCCTCTGCCGAAGCCCATCTCATGGTCACTGTTGTTTTATTCTACTCATCATCATCACTCCCCCCCATGCCTCTGCCGAAGCCCATCTCATGGTCACTGTTGTTTTATTCTACTCATCATCATCACTCCCCCCCATGCCTCTGCCGAAGCCCATCTCATGGTCACTGTTGTTTTATTCTACTCATCATCATCACTCCCCCCCATGCCTCTGCCGAAGCCCATCTCATGGTCACTGTTGTTTTATTCTACTCATCATCATCACTCCCCCCCATGCCTCTGCCGAAGCCCATCTCATGGTCACTGTTGTTTTATTCTACTCATCATCATCACTCCCCCCCATGCCTCTGCCGAAGCCCATCTCATGGTCACTGTTGTTTTATTCTACTCATCATCATCACTCCCCCCCATGCCTCTGCCGAAGCCCATCTCATGGTCACTGTTGTTTTATTCTACTCATCATCATCACTCCCCCCCATGCCTCTGCCGAAGCCCATCTCATGGTCACTGTTGTTTTATTCTACTCATCATCATCACTCCCCCCCATGCCTCTGCCGAAGCCCATCTCATGGTCACTGTTGTTTTATTCTACTCATCATCATCACTCCCCCCCATGCCTCTGCCGAAGCCCATCTCATGGTCACTGTTGTTTTATTCTACTCATCATCATCACTCCCCCCCATGCCTCTGCCGAAGCCCATCTCATGGTCACTGTTGTTTTATTCTACTCATCATCATCACTCCCCCCCATGCCTCTGCCGAAGCCCATCTCATGGTCACTGTTGTTTTATTCTACTCATCATCATCACTCCCCCCCATGCCTCTGCCGAAGCCCATCTCATGGTCACTGTTGTTTTATTCTACTCATCATCATCACTCCCCCCCATGCCTCTGCCGAAGCCCATCTCATGGTCACTGTTGTTTTATTCTACTCATCATCATCACTCCCCCCCATGCCTCTGCCGAAGCCCATCTCATGGTCACTGTTGTTTTATTCTACTCATCATCATCACTCCCCCCCATGCCTCTGCCGAAGCCCATCTCATGGTCACTGTTGTTTTATTCTACTCATCATCATCACTCCCCCCCATGCCTCTGCCGAAGCCCATCTCATGGTCACTGTTGTTTTATTCTACTCATCATCATCACTCCCCCCCATGCCTCTGCCGAAGCCCATCTCATGGTCACTGTTGTTTTATTCTACTCATCATCATCACTCCCCCCCATGCCTCTGCCGAAGCCCATCTCATGGTCACTGTTGTTTTATTCTACTCATCATCATCACTCCCCCCCATGCCTCTGCCGAAGCCCATCTCATGGTCACTGTTGTTTTATTCTACTCATCATCATCACTCCCCCCCATGCCTCTGCCGAAGCCCATCTCATGGTCACTGTTGTTTTATTCTACTCATCATCATCACTCCCCCCCATGCCTCTGCCGAAGCCCATCTCATGGTCACTGTTGTTTTATTCTACTCATCATCATCACTCCCCCCCATGCCTCTGCCGAAGCCCATCTCATGGTCACTGTTGTTTTATTCTACTCATCATCATCACTCCCCCCCATGCCTCTGCCGAAGCCCATCTCATGGTCACTGTTGTTTTATTCTACTCATCATCATCACTCCCCCCCATGCCTCTGCCGAAGCCCATCTCATGGTCACTGTTGTTTTATTCTACTCATCATCATCACTCCCCCCCATGCCTCTGCCGAAGCCCATCTCATGGTCACTGTTGTTTTATTCTACTCATCATCATCACTCCCCCCCATGCCTCTGCCGAAGCCCATCTCATGGTCACTGTTGTTTTATTCTACTCATCATCATCACTCCCCCCCATGCCTCTGCCGAAGCCCATCTCATGGTCACTGTTGTTTTATTCTACTCATCATCATCACTCCCCCCCATGCCTCTGCCGAAGCCCATCTCATGGTCACTGTTGTTTTATTCTACTCATCATCATCACTCCCCCCCATGCCTCTGCCGAAGCCCATCTCATGGTCACTGTTGTTTTATTCTACTCATCATCATCACTCCCCCCCATGCCTCTGCCGAAGCCCATCTCATGGTCACTGTTGTTTTATTCTACTCATCATCATCACTCCCCCCCATGCCTCTGCCGAAGCCCATCTCATGGTCACTGTTGTTTTATTCTACTCATCATCATCACTCCCCCCCATGCCTCTGCCGAAGCCCATCTCATGGTCACTGTTGTTTTATTCTACTCATCATCATCACTCCCCCCCATGCCTCTGCCGAAGCCCATCTCATGGTCACTGTTGTTTTATTCTACTCATCATCATCACTCCCCCCCATGCCTCTGCCGAAGCCCATCTCATGGTCACTGTTGTTTTATTCTACTCATCATCATCACTCCCCCCCATGCCTCTGCCGAAGCCCATCTCATGGTCACTGTTGTTTTATTCTACTCATCATCATCACTCCCCCCCATGCCTCTGCCGAAGCCCATCTCATGGTCACTGTTGTTTTATTCTACTCATCATCATCACTCCCCCCCATGCCTCTGCCGAAGCCCATCTCATGGTCACTGTTGTTTTATTCTACTCATCATCATCACTCCCCCCCATGCCTCTGCCGAAGCCCATCTCATGGTCACTGTTGTTTTATTCTACTCATCATCATCACTCCCCCCCATGCCTCTGCCGAAGCCCATCTCATGGTCACTGTTGTTTTATTCTACTCATCATCATCACTCCCCCCCATGCCTCTGCCGAAGCCCATCTCATGGTCACTGTTGTTTTATTCTACTCATCATCATCACTCCCCCCCATGCCTCTGCCGAAGCCCATCTCATGGTCACTGTTGTTTTATTCTACTCATCATCATCACTCCCCCCCATGCCTCTGCCGAAGCCCATCTCATGGTCACTGTTGTTTTATTCTACTCATCATCATCACTCCCCCCCATGCCTCTGCCGAAGCCCATCTCATGGTCACTGTTGTTTTATTCTACTCATCATCATCACTCCCCCCCATGCCTCTGCCGAAGCCCATCTCATGGTCACTGTTGTTTTATTCTACTCATCATCATCACTCCCCCCCATGCCTCTGCCGAAGCCCATCTCATGGTCACTGTTGTTTTATTCTACTCATCATCATCACTCCCCCCCATGCCTCTGCCGAAGCCCATCTCATGGTCACTGTTGTTTTATTCTACTCATCATCATCACTCCCCCCCATGCCTCTGCCGAAGCCCATCTCATGGTCACTGTTGTTTTATTCTACTCATCATCATCACTCCCCCCCATGCCTCTGCCGAAGCCCATCTCATGGTCACTGTTGTTTTATTCTACTCATCATCATCACTCCCCCCCATGCCTCTGCCGAAGCCCATCTCATGGTCACTGTTGTTTTATTCTACTCATCATCATCACTCCCCCCCATGCCTCTGCCGAAGCCCATCTCATGGTCACTGTTGTTTTATTCTACTCATCATCATCACTCCCCCCCATGCCTCTGCCGAAGCCCATCTCATGGTCACTGTTGTTTTATTCTACTCATCATCATCACTCCCCCCCATGCCTCTGCCGAAGCCCATCTCATGGTCACTGTTGTTTTATTCTACTCATCATCATCACTCCCCCCCATGCCTCTGCCGAAGCCCATCTCATGGTCACTGTTGTTTTATTCTACTCATCATCATCACTCCCCCCCATGCCTCTGCCGAAGCCCATCTCATGGTCACTGTTGTTTTATTCTACTCATCATCATCACTCCCCCCCATGCCTCTGCCGAAGCCCATCTCATGGTCACTGTTGTTTTATTCTACTCATCATCATCACTCCCCCCCATGCCTCTGCCGAAGCCCATCTCATGGTCACTGTTGTTTTATTCTACTCATCATCATCACTCCCCCCCATGCCTCTGCCGAAGCCCATCTCATGGTCACTGTTGTTTTATTCTACTCATCATCATCACTCCCCCCCATGCCTCTGCCGAAGCCCATCTCATGGTCACTGTTGTTTTATTCTACTCATCATCATCACTCCCCCCCATGCCTCTGCCGAAGCCCATCTCATGGTCACTGTTGTTTTATTCTACTCATCATCATCACTCCCCCCCATGCCTCTGCCGAAGCCCATCTCATGGTCACTGTTGTTTTATTCTACTCATCATCATCACTCCCCCCCATGCCTCTGCCGAAGCCCATCTCATGGTCACTGTTGTTTTATTCTACTCATCATCATCACTCCCCCCCATGCCTCTGCCGAAGCCCATCTCATGGTCACTGTTGTTTTATTCTACTCATCATCATCACTCCCCCCCATGCCTCTGCCGAAGCCCATCTCATGGTCACTGTTGTTTTATTCTACTCATCATCATCACTCCCCCCCATGCCTCTGCCGAAGCCCATCTCATGGTCACTGTTGTTTTATTCTACTCATCATCATCACTCCCCCCCATGCCTCTGCCGAAGCCCATCTCATGGTCACTGTTGTTTTATTCTACTCATCATCATCACTCCCCCCCATGCCTCTGCCGAAGCCCATCTCATGGTCACTGTTGTTTTATTCTACTCATCATCATCACTCCCCCCCATGCCTCTGCCGAAGCCCATCTCATGGTCACTGTTGTTTTATTCTACTCATCATCATCACTCCCCCCCATGCCTCTGCCGAAGCCCATCTCATGGTCACTGTTGTTTTATTCTACTCATCATCATCACTCCCCCCCATGCCTCTGCCGAAGCCCATCTCATGGTCACTGTTGTTTTATTCTACTCATCATCATCACTCCCCCCCATGCCTCTGCCGAAGCCCATCTCATGGTCACTGTTGTTTTATTCTACTCATCATCATCACTCCCCCCCATGCCTCTGCCGAAGCCCATCTCATGGTCACTGTTGTTTTATTCTACTCATCATCATCACTCCCCCCCATGCCTCTGCCGAAGCCCATCTCATGGTCACTGTTGTTTTATTCTACTCATCATCATCACTCCCCCCCATGCCTCTGCCGAAGCCCATCTCATGGTCACTGTTGTTTTATTCTACTCATCATCATCACTCCCCCCCATGCCTCTGCCGAAGCCCATCTCATGGTCACTGTTGTTTTATTCTACTCATCATCATCACTCCCCCCCATGCCTCTGCCGAAGCCCATCTCATGGTCACTGTTGTTTTATTCTACTCATCATCATCACTCCCCCCCATGCCTCTGCCGAAGCCCATCTCATGGTCACTGTTGTTTTATTCTACTCATCATCATCACTCCCCCCCATGCCTCTGCCGAAGCCCATCTCATGGTCACTGTTGTTTTATTCTACTCATCATCATCACTCCCCCCCATGCCTCTGCCGAAGCCCATCTCATGGTCACTGTTGTTTTATTCTACTCATCATCATCACTCCCCCCCATGCCTCTGCCGAAGCCCATCTCATGGTCACTGTTGTTTTATTCTACTCATCATCATCACTCCCCCCCATGCCTCTGCCGAAGCCCATCTCATGGTCACTGTTGTTTTATTCTACTCATCATCATCACTCCCCCCCATGCCTCTGCCGAAGCCCATCTCATGGTCACTGTTGTTTTATTCTACTCATCATCATCACTCCCCCCCATGCCTCTGCCGAAGCCCATCTCATGGTCACTGTTGTTTTATTCTACTCATCATCATCACTCCCCCCCATGCCTCTGCCGAAGCCCATCTCATGGTCACTGTTGTTTTATTCTACTCATCATCATCACTCCCCCCCATGCCTCTGCCGAAGCCCATCTCATGGTCACTGTTGTTTTATTCTACTCATCATCATCACTCCCCCCCATGCCTCTGCCGAAGCCCATCTCATGGTCACTGTTGTTTTATTCTACTCATCATCATCACTCCCCCCCATGCCTCTGCCGAAGCCCATCTCATGGTCACTGTTGTTTTATTCTACTCATCATCATCACTCCCCCCCATGCCTCTGCCGAAGCCCATCTCATGGTCACTGTTGTTTTATTCTACTCATCATCATCACTCCCCCCCATGCCTCTGCCGAAGCCCATCTCATGGTCACTGTTGTTTTATTCTACTCATCATCATCACTCCCCCCCATGCCTCTGCCGAAGCCCATCTCATGGTCACTGTTGTTTTATTCTACTCATCATCATCACTCCCCCCCATGCCTCTGCCGAAGCCCATCTCATGGTCACTGTTGTTTTATTCTACTCATCATCATCACTCCCCCCCATGCCTCTGCCGAAGCCCATCTCATGGTCACTGTTGTTTTATTCTACTCATCATCATCACTCCCCCCCATGCCTCTGCCGAAGCCCATCTCATGGTCACTGTTGTTTTATTCTACTCATCATCATCACTCCCCCCCATGCCTCTGCCGAAGCCCATCTCATGGTCACTGTTGTTTTATTCTACTCATCATCATCACTCCCCCCCATGCCTCTGCCGAAGCCCATCTCATGGTCACTGTTGTTTTATTCTACTCATCATCATCACTCCCCCCCATGCCTCTGCCGAAGCCCATCTCATGGTCACTGTTGTTTTATTCTACTCATCATCATCACTCCCCCCCATGCCTCTGCCGAAGCCCATCTCATGGTCACTGTTGTTTTATTCTACTCATCATCATCACTCCCCCCCATGCCTCTGCCGAAGCCCATCTCATGGTCACTGTTGTTTTATTCTACTCATCATCATCACTCCCCCCCATGCCTCTGCCGAAGCCCATCTCATGGTCACTGTTGTTTTATTCTACTCATCATCATCACTCCCCCCCATGCCTCTGCCGAAGCCCATCTCATGGTCACTGTTGTTTTATTCTACTCATCATCATCACTCCCCCCCATGCCTCTGCCGAAGCCCATCTCATGGTCACTGTTGTTTTATTCTACTCATCATCATCACTCCCCCCCATGCCTCTGCCGAAGCCCATCTCATGGTCACTGTTGTTTTATTCTACTCATCATCATCACTCCCCCCCATGCCTCTGCCGAAGCCCATCTCATGGTCACTGTTGTTTTATTCTACTCATCATCATCACTCCCCCCCATGCCTCTGCCGAAGCCCATCTCATGGTCACTGTTGTTTTATTCTACTCATCATCATCACTCCCCCCCATGCCTCTGCCGAAGCCCATCTCATGGTCACTGTTGTTTTATTCTACTCATCATCATCACTCCCCCCCATGCCTCTGCCGAAGCCCATCTCATGGTCACTGTTGTTTTATTCTACTCATCATCATCACTCCCCCCCATGCCTCTGCCGAAGCCCATCTCATGGTCACTGTTGTTTTATTCTACTCATCATCATCACTCCCCCCCATGCCTCTGCCGAAGCCCATCTCATGGTCACTGTTGTTTTATTCTACTCATCATCATCACTCTCCCCCCAGCCTCCACCATCACCCATCTCATAATCACTGTCCATGGCATACTCATGCTCAATATCCTCATCCTCTCCACCACTCTCCTCGTCCTCTGGTGCCTCCCCGCCCGCCTCTTCCCTTTCCACCGCCACATTGCCTCCCTCCTCCCCTTCCTCTTCCGCATCCCCTCCCTCCCCATCCTCCTCCCCCTCCTCCTCCTCTCCCTCCTCTCTTCCAGGAACCCCTCTTGTGTCTCGCCTTGACAGCAAAGGGCATTCACTGATCTGGCACTCACGCAACGTTGGCATTTTCCGGAGAGAGGCGGGCAGCCGAGTCAGCTTCTTGCATATGATCACCTCCAGCTGCTCAAGCTTAGGCAGCCGAGTGAACGAATCTGGCAAGCTTCGTAAGTGCTTCAGACCCAAAATCAGCAACTTCTGGAGGGAAGACAGCTTCCAGATGTCATCTGGAATGCTTGGGATTCCAATCATGATGAGAGAGCAGGATCGTAGATTGGATAATTTCAAGGACTCTGGAAGCTGCATCAGCTTGTAGCAGTCAATAATCTCCAGCGTCTCGAGCATCTTCAGCTGCCCAAGAGACTCGGGCAGCTGCCGCATTGAGAGGAGGTTAACCAGCCGCAAGACACGCAGCCCTGCAAGTCCCCCAAGGGTCTCGGGCAGTGCTTTCAGATTGTAAGCCGAATCAACTTTGAGCCGTTGCAGCTGCGACAATTGAGAGATGGAATCAGGGAGGGAATCAAGGCTGTCCATCTCAAGAAGCTTCAGCTGGGTCAAGGAGGACAGACGAGCAAGGGACGGACCTAAAGACTGGACATTGAGCTCCTTCATTTTGAGGCTTTGAATGGAAGGAAGCAAAGGGCGGTTGCTGCTCCTGCTGCCGGTGCTGGTCACAAAGCCCCTGGCAGTGCGTCTAAGCACCTTCTCATCGCCTAGCACCCCACTTAACCCACCACACCCCCGCACGTCCAACGCCCGCAGACAGGGCAACTCAAGAAGAGCCGGAGGGAGACATATCAGGCCGTCCATCCCGAAGATCCTGACCTCCTCGAGCGCCTCCAGCCGTCCGATCCCCTCAGGCAGGACCGTCACTTTCGGGCAATTTCCCACTTCCAGGCTGGTGAGGGAAGAAACGCCAAAGAAGGAGGCAGGAAGGGCGGATAGGCGCGGCATAGTATCGAGCGACAGCTCCTTGAGGCTTTTCAAGCTGCCAAAGCCGTCTAGCAGCGCACCCCTGAAGCGTTTCGCGCGTTCAATCTTGAGAGTTTCGAGAGACGTCAGGCCGGAGAAAGTTGGGGGGAGGTGGGTGAGAGCCGTGCAGTCCAGTAGAAGCAAATGACGTAAGGACTGCAGACCGTTCCCCATGTCGTCTGGCAGCACCGTGAGGCGCGGACAACTCTTAATCTCCATATGATCGAGAGAAGATAGCTGGGATAGGGAGCCCGACAGTTCCTCCAGGTGCCAACACTCCAGTATTTTCAGCTCCCGGAGAGCTGTCAGCTGCCCAAAAGATTCAGGCAGACATTTGAGCTGGTGAAGGCTCTTCAGATACAGCTTCTCCAAACAAACCAGCTGCCCGAACTCCTGGGGAAGATATCTCAGATCCTGAGAGTCATTGAGGGACAGCTCTCGCAGTGAAGTAATCAAGGCGATGGAATCAGGTAAGGCTGTGAGACTGCTTAGCTCCAGGACGAGTGTCCGAAGCACTGACAACTGCCCGAAATCTTCGGGCAGCAATGAGAGTCTGTCGATATCAAGGGTGAGCTTGGTGAGTGCAGGCAGGCGGGGAAGAGACGCGGGCAGAGACGTGACATCGAAGCAGTCTTTAATAATCAGGGTCTTCACTCGCTGAAAATGCTCCAGATCCGCAACCAAGTCGCGCATTCCCCTCACTTCAACCAAAATGATGGTTTCGAGTGCCTTCAGTTGACCGAAATCGACCGGCGACGGAGGAAGTATCCTGCATCGTCGAACCTCCAGAACGGCGAGAGAAGAGAGCTCGGTGAAAGAGGCCGGCAGCTGCAACGTCCTGGAATGATTCAAGGAAAGACGGTTCAGAGCGGTAAGCAGTCCGAAGCAGTCCGGAAGTGACGTCAAGCTGCACGTGTTCAGCTCCAGAGACGTCAAGGAAACCAAATTGCCGAAATCTTCAGGCAAAGCTTCGATCATGTAAGTGTTCAGCACGAGGATCCTGAGATGTTGTAACGAGGTAAGAGAGCCAGGAAGGCTTGTAACGCTTCCCCCGATAGTCAAGCTTCTGAGCCGTGTAAGCCGGTCGATCGACGTGGGAATGGCAGAATGCTCCGAACAATGAAATTTAAGATCTTCCAGCCGCGTACACGCCTCGAACAGCACAACGAGGCTCTTCTCAGATACACCTCCGGGTCTAGATCCACGTGACATCGATTCGACATGAAGCTGGGTCAAATGGTGATACGTGCTAGCGAGGTGGGAGAATAAAAAATTAGGGGTGGAGGTGAGGCTGTCATAGGAAAGGATGAGCTCTTCGAGGTTAGGGAACGGCGACAAAAGCTGAACGAGGCGACGCGGATCCATACGGAGGTTATTGGGCAAGCGGAGCTGGTATTGCGCGCGGTACGCGATCCGATGCCATTGCTTGCTAACAAATGCGTGCTCCAACAGGCCCTCAGGTCGAACCAGAAAACGCAGGATCCGAGAAAGAACATCCTCAGGTAACCGCTGGATCGGCGAACCGACTGGCATTGTGAAAGGAGGAGAAAGAATTATTAGCTGATCAGCTTGTTGATTCTGCTACTAATCAGGTAACGTGACTCCTAATCGTCGATCAGCAAGGTTGTTGTGAGCCTGAAAGGGTAAGGAGGAAAGAGCCTGAAAGAGCCTGAAAAGCCGCCTGCAAGGGAATATGGGGTTTTCAGCTTAGCGGGGACAGGTATCTGGACCCTTCCGCTTTCAGGGTACGGACAGCGCAAACTGCGCACAGTTTCCGCAAAAGTCTGGGCTAGGGGGGGAGGGTTATTGTTCAGGTTAGGGAGTCGAGCTCTCAATGAGCCACGTGGTTAGTCCTACACAGCTCTCTCACTGTACATCTACAATCTCAGATTCTGCACTGCGCTTGTTTGTTTTTTCTACCGAATCCAGGGTAGCTCGTCAGCCCACTGTTCCCGAAGCTGTGTGGCCGTTGTTGTTTTTTTTTTTCGTCCAAATTACATTGCACCCGAAACCCTGAGAATATGTGCACCCTTCCTGACCGAAACAAAATAAACCCAATCGGGAAGGGGTGCGACTCGGGAGGCATCAACCCTAACAAGAAAGAGGGGTCCCGTGTTTAGGGTTGATTCCTCCCTAAAATGCGTCCGAGGGAGGCATCAACCCTAAACACCATGCCACAAGGTGTTTAGGGTTGATGCCTCCCTGACCGGATGCCTTCCCGACTGGGGTTTATTTTTTTTGCTCGCGTGTCCGTTGGGGTATTTCGAGTGTAATATATTGAGTAGAAACGACAAACCAGAGCAGTGGAGAATCTGTGATTGAACACCTACAGTGAGCTCTCTGTGACTGGGAAACGTGGCTCATTGAGAGCTCGAGTCCCTAATCTGAACAATAACTCTCCTCCCCTAGCCCAGACTTTAGCGGAAACTGTGCGCAGAAAGCGCTACCCCTAACCTGAAAGCGGAGGGGTCGGGATACCCCTCCCTGCTAAGCTGAAAACCCGGGAATAATGTTCAGGGAGTGCATCTCTCAACACAACTCAACGAGAAACCCTTGGGCCTGTCAGTGACACCGCACTCAACCTCTTTCTTCTTGAAACCATTCCCGCCAGATTCTCCCACGTAACACGTACTTGCGAAAAGGACGGCGACACTGGGCGCACAATCGCAAACCTGTACACAATCTCGATTTGCGTGGATCAGCCTTCGCGAGCCCCAATTCGCTGTCCCATCCCATGGTGAGGTGACCCGGTGTGGGCTTGTGCGCTTCCTGCGAAAAAAGTGAGGGTGCTAGTGTACCCGTTTGTGGATGCGAATCCAACAGTTTGTTTTCAGCAGCGAGTTGTTACTTGCAAATAGGTAAGGTGTGTAAAGAAGTTTGAAAACAATGTGTTCACACTCGTAAAATGGAATTGTAGTGTGTATTTTGTGTTTACCGCATTGATCCAGTATGCAATACTGCGTCTTAGCATGTAAACCACTCGACACAGCACCGTAATTGCTGCACTGCACTCGCTGTCACACTGCTGCTAACGGCAAATTAGAAGAGACACCACATCTCCACTCTGGCTGCCATTGACTCTCATGTCCACAATATGTAATGCGGGCAACAAGGAACGACTCCCTGAGAATGCTGCTGACTATCTTCTGCTTTGGACAGCAGACCTAAAAACCCCTTATCAGCTTGCCAACCGCTCTGTATGTTGACTGCTCATCAATGCGAGGATGAGAACCCCCTCACGGTGCTGCCGATCATCTTCTGCTTCTGCGCAAACGACCACGATGGGTTGTTCTGCCACACAGGAAGTAAGGCAGCGCGGGACGCGGAGAGAAGAGAGGCCCACATGAACGAGGACGTGGAGAGACAGCAGGCGGAAAATGCATCCACCATGGGAGAAAGGCTGTTCAGGAGGGACACAGCACATCCACCTGCCGTCATACACATCTACTGTCACACACACCCACCTGCATTGTAAGCAATTACCCACTGCACACCTATCTGTAGTCAAAACCTCAAGATTCAACCCCAAATGCTAGACTTCAAGCCCTAACCAGCCCCACCTGCAGGGTGAGCAGAGCACGCTTGGTGAACGCCACGGCCTGCGGGGACACGCTGGGAGGAGGCTTCTCAGCGGCTTCCTGCAGCGCCTTGTTCTCCTGCAGCGCTGTCATTCGCTGCGGCCCCGCATACAGCTCCACCAGTGCCTCGAGTTCATCGGCACGGGAGAGACAGCTCTGCAGGGCGGACTGGGGAGGTGAGAGCAGGGGGAAGGGGGAGCGGGAGGGGGAAAAGAAGGGTCAGGAAAGAGGAAAGGGGTCATTCGCTGTGGCCCCGCGTGCAGCTCTACCAGCGCCTCCACCTATCCGCACGGGAGAGACAGCTCTGCAGGGCGGACTGGGGGAGGTGTGGGAAGGGGGGAGGGAAAAGGGGGTAGGAGAGAGAAACGGGGAGGAGGAAGCGGGTCATTCGCTGCAGCACCGCATACATCTCCACTAGAGCCTCGAGTTGATCCGCGCGGGACAGGAAGCTCTGCAGGGCGGACTGGGGGAGGGAGAAGGGGAGGACGGAACAGAGAGGAAGGTGGTCATTTGCACCTGGAACCGCGGTCACTGAGAGTCACCGAGGAAGGCGGTTCCTCAGTGACCCTCTGTGACAGCACCGCAGGGAAGGCGCGTCATGCCCGTGACTGTGTCAACCCCTCACACACACAGACGCACAGACAGAGACTGACCCACAAGCACCACACGATCACCCTCACAGAGCCACACAGCCGCCCACCTGGAACTCCTCTGCGTGCCCGTGAGCACCATCAGCCTCGCTTGGCCGCCACCATCACCTCCTCCAGCGACGGTGCTGCTAAGGGGGCGGTACTCCCCCCTCCTCCTCCCCTTCCTCTTTCTCTCCCTCCTCCCCTTCCTCTTTCTCTCCCTCCTCCCCTTCCTCTTTCTCCCCCTCCTCCCCTTCCTCTTTCTCTCCCTCCTCCAATTCCTCTTTCTCTCCCTCCTCTCCTTCCTCTTCCTCTCCCTCCTCCCCTTCCTCTTTCTCTCCCTCCTCCCCTTCCTCTTTCTCTCCCTCCTCCCCTTCCTCTACCTCCTCCCCTTCCTCTTTCTTTTCCTCCTCCCCTTCCTCTTCCTCTCCCTCCTCCCCTTCCTCTTCCTCTCCCTCCTCCCCCTCCTCTTCATCTCCCTCCTCCCCTTCCTCTTCCTCTCCCTCCTCCCCTTCCTCTTCCTCTCCCTCCTCCCCTTCCTCTTCCTCTCCCTCCTCCCCTTCCTCTTCCTCTCCCTCCTCCCCTTCCTCTTCATCTCCCTCCTCCCCTTCCTCTTCCTCTCCCTCCTCCCCTTCCTCTTCCTCTCCCTCTTCCCCCTCCTCCCCTTCTTCCTCCTCCCCGTCCTCGCTTCTCCTTGCAACAAACCGCCTCGTGTCTCGCTGGGTGAGCAAAGGGCAATCAACGACCTTGCATGTACGCAACGTCGGCATTCTCCGGAGAGAAGACGGCAGCCGAGCCAGCTTCTTGCACTCACGCACATGCAGCTCCTCAAGCATAGGCAGCCGAGTGAACGACTCTGGCAAGCTGCGCAACTGCTTCAGTCCCGTTATCAGCAAATTCGTGAGGGAAGACAGCTTCCAAATATCATCTGGAAGGGTTGAAATCTCGAGAGTGACAAGAGCGCAGGATCGTAGGTTGGATAGATCCACGAAGGACTCTGGAAGCTGCATCAGCTTGTAGCAATCGATGATTTCTAGGCTCTTGAGCATCTTCAATTGCCCGAAAGACTCGGGCAGCTGCCGCATCGTGTATAGGCGAACTAGCTGCAAGCAATGCAGCCTGGAGAGTCCACCAAGGGCATCAGGCAGTGCTTTCAGATTCTTGGCCCAATCAACCCGGAGCCTTTGCAGCTGCGAGAGTTGAGAGATGGAGCTGGGGAGAGAAACAAGTTTGTCCATCTTTAGGAGCTTCAGTTGTGTAAGAGAGGACAGCTGTCCAAGGGACGCAGGGAGGCGTTTCAGGCCGTCCATCCCAAAGATCTTGATCACCTCGAGCGCCTCCAGCCGTCCGATCCCTTTGGGAAGGATAGTTACTTTAGGGCACTTCCCCACTTCCAGGCTGGTGAGTGCAAACATGCCCGAGAATGAGGCAGGAAGGGCAGACAGGCGTGGCATGCAAGGTGCCCCTGAAGCGTAGCGCGTCTTCAATTGCGAGGGTTTCGAGAGACATCAGGCTGGAAAAGGATGGGGGAAGGTGGGTGAGAGCCTTGCATTCCAAGAGAAAAAAATGGCTCAAGGAGTGCAGACCCTTTCCCATGTCGTCTGGTAGTATCTTGAGGCGTGGGCAATCGTAAATCTCCAGGTGCTCGAGGGAAGATAGCTGGGATAGTGAGTCCGGGAGTTGCTGCAGCCTCCCACGCACCAGAATTTCCAGCTTCCGGAGAGATGTCAACTGCCCGAGGGATTTGGGCAGGCGTGTGAGGCGGTAAAGACGGTTCAGACTCATCGTTTCCAGAGAAATCAGCTGCCCGAACTCCTCGGGCAGAGACGTCAGGCTCACGATATTCTCGAGGGAGAGCTCTTGAAGCGTGCTACGAAGGGCGATGGAATCAGGCAAGGCCGAGAGATTCCTCAAGTTCAGCGAAAGTGTCACAAGCTCTGACAACTGCCCAATATCTTCGTGCAGGGCTGAAAGTTGTGGCATGTCAAGGGTGAGGCTGGTGAGGGACGGCAGGCGGAAAAGAGACTCGGGCAGAGACGTGACATCACGGCAACCCTCGATCGTTAGAGTCTTCATTCGGTGCAGATGCGCGAGAGCCTCAATCAAGTCGCGCATTCCCGTCACGTCAAGCAGAATGAGGGTTTCGATCGCCCGGAGTTGACTGAAATCGACTGGCGACGGAAGAATGGTGCATCGTCGAACCTCCAGGACGGCGAGAGACGAAAGCTTGGTGAAAGAGGCGGGCAGCTGCAATGTCGAATGGCTCGAGCAGCCAATGTGCAGCTTCAGCGACGTTAAGAAAACCAGATTGCCGAAATCCCGAGGCAAAGTCTCGAGGTTATAACAGTTCAGCACCAGGCTTTTGAGAGAGTGTAATGAGGTAAGAGTGTCGGGAAGATGCGTGACGCTTGCTGTGAGGCTGAAGTTCCTGAGCAACGTGAGCCGGTCGATCGACGGGGGAATGGAAGCGTGCTGGGAACAATACAGATCAAGATCTTCGAGTCGAGTACATCCCTCGAACAGCACAACGAGATTCTTCTCAGTTACAACTCCGTACCTAGATCCACGTGATTTCGGTCCAATGCGAAGCTCGGTCAGATTAGGACACATCCGGGCAAGGTGAGAGAATAACAAGTTTGGGGACGAGGTGAGGCTGCCAGAAGAGAGAATAAGCTTTCTGAGGTTAATGAACGGCGACAGAAACCGAACGAGCCGACGCGAATCCATACGGAGGTTATCCGGCAAGTGAAACTCGTGTTGCAAGCGATAGGCGATCTGCTGCCACTGCTTGCAAACAAGTGCATGTTTCAGCCCGTCAGGTTGAACCAGAAAACACAGAATTCTTGAAAGCAGCTCCTCAGGAAGCCGTTGGATTGGCGATCCGACTGGCATTGTGAAAGGAAGAGAAACGAAGAGATGGTTGATCACCTCGGTAAAGTCGCTACGAGTAATCAGATAACCTGACGATTAATCTTCAACAAGCTTGGTCAGACTGAAGACTCTTCAACAAGCTTTGTCAGGGGCCATGGATGCATTGCTGACCATCGCATCCAATGCATGGCAGATAATTCGTTTGTAGGTGTGAGGCCGCCATTTCGGAAAATTCGATACAAGTACATACGACCATATTATTCACAATTTCAACAAGTGATCCATTTGATTTTTTCTTGTGGGTTTGTGAACACGAGTGGAATTGTTCCTTCGATCCTTCAATCCCACTGACAGGAAGTTCATGGAGCACCAAATCTAGGTATGGCAGCATCATCCACCTGGGCACCGAAGTCATGATTTTGCCAACGCAAAGTGCCACGTCTAGTCTCCCAAGTGAGGTGCACTTGCACCTTCACAACAACCTTTCGCCGCCTCCTGCCAAATATCACGCTGATACTTGCTAGAAGCCTCGCAGCCACTATCTCCCTCATATTAAGCTGATGCCGTGAATGTTTTTTGAGAATTCTCAAAAAACATACGCTGATGCCGTGAACCTTCTCACGATGCTACCGATCATCTTCTGCTTCTGCCACAGGGACTCAAAGAAACCATCTCAACCCACCAACCCCCAATCCTGCCAACCTCCCATCCTGCCAATGCTGGCTGGAAGCCACAAGAAGATCCTTCTCCCCCATCATGCCGACGCCGAGAACCCTCTCACAATGTTGCCGATCATCTTCTGCTTCTGTGCAAACGTCCACGATGGGTTGTTCTGCCATAGAGGAAGGCAGGCAGCGAGGGACGGGCAGAGAAGAGACGCCCACATGAATGAGGATGTGGAGAGCAGCAGGCGGAAAAAACATCCACCATGGGAGAAAGGCTGTTCAGGAGGGACACAGCACACCCACCTGCCGTCATACCTACAGTCACACCCACCCGCATGGTGAGCCATTACCCACTGCACCTACCGATATGTGTGGTCAAAACAAAAAGTTTCAACCCCAAATGTTAAACTTAAAGCCCTAACCAGCCCCACCTGCAGGGTGAGCAGAGCGCGCTTGGTGAATGCCACGGCCTGCGGGGACACGCTGGGAGGAAGCTTCTCAGCGGCTTCCTGCAGCGCCTTGTTCTCCTGCAGCGCTGTCATTCGCTGCGGCCCCGCATACAGCTCCACCAGGGTCTCGAGCTCATCTGCTCGGGAGAGGCAGCTCTGCAGGGCGGACTGGGATGGTGGGAGAAACAGATAGATGGAGAGAGACAGGGAGAACGAAGGGGGTGATGCGCTGCGGCCCCGCATACAGCTCCACTAGGGCCTCGAGCTCGTCGGCACGGGATAGGCAGCTCTGCAGGGCGGACTGGCGGAGGTGAGGAGTAGTGAGCGCAGGAGGAAGTGCGGGAGGGGCAGAGGGAGCAAGGGGAAAGGATGGGGGTAGGAAGAAAGAGGAGGGCAGTGCAAGGGGCTGCTGTAGACCAGAGGGAGGGGCCTAATGCCCCTCCACAACCCCATTCACGCACACAAAGAGACACACAAATAGACACGCTGTACGCACATAGAGAAGGGCCTTCACCTTCACCCACCTGGAACTCCTCCTCGCTCTGCATGCCTGTCAGCGCCATGAGCTCTGCCTTCGCCGCCACCATCACCTCCTCCAGCGACGGCCCCTCACCCGCCTGCAGCTGCTGCTCTTCCTCCGCCAGCAGCGGGTTGAGGGGCGAGAAATCGTCCGGGGTGATGTACTCTGGCTCGAAGTCCACCTGGTGGGGGAAGAGGGAGAAGGGATACAAGCGAGCTGGGTTTGAGATGCAGGCTACACCAGTGCAGGCGGCCGCTGCTCCTCCTCCAGCAGACACTGCAATGGCTGCTAGCCTCTTGCTCCTCCTCTTCCAGCACGGGGTTGGTTGATCGGGGAGAAGTCGTCCGGGGTGATGTACTCCGGCTCGAAGTCCACCTGGTGGGGGGGCGAGTGGGGGAAGAAGAAATTGGCGGGAAGGGTGGCAAAGGAAGAGGAAGAGAACGTGCAAGTGAACACGCGCGAAACGCTTCACTTCAATACATCTTAGGGACCTACTGCCCCTTCAACTACCCACCATGCACCCACCATCCACCCACCATGCGCCCACCATCCACCCACCATGCGCCCACCATCCACCCACCATGCGCGCACCATCCACCCACCATGAACCGCTGGTGCAGCGCTGCATTAGCCACATCGGCAGCCTCTAGGAAGTCCAGAAACGCGCCCGCCTGCCGCTCGTCCTCCTCACTCACACACACACCCCCACCCACCAACCATGCAACCAGTATCAGCCTGCCATCAACTCACCATGAATCGCTGATGCAGGGCCGCGTTAGCCACATCGGCAGCTTCAAGGAAGTCCAGAAACTCGCCCACCTGCCGCTCGTCCTCCTCACTCCACGCCGACTCCTCTATAAACCTCTGCACCACACTCTCCCCCGTCACCAGCTCCCCCCTCCCCCGCCTGCCCCCTCCGCCCATCCGCGGCCTCTGCTGCCCCCCCTGCCCCTCCGTCTGCCTGTCCATTACCAAACCCATCCCCATCCCCATCCCCCCTCCCCTCTGTCCCCCGTCTCTCATCCCTCTCCTCTGCTCCCCTTCCCTCATTCCCCCTCTCCTCTGCCCCCCCGCTCCCGCTCCCCCCATACGCCTCCCTTCCTCGCGCCCTCCCCTTCCGCCCCCTCCCGGGCCTCCTCCCCCCGGACCTCCCGGACCTGCGCCGAGCCTGCGGCGGGACATGACCGAGCCGAGAGCCTCGGCGGCGAACTGATTGACGGCGTCGCGGCGGGAGGAGGCTCGGGAGGAGTCCCGAGCCTTGGCCATAGCTGCGGTGAGGATGCCAAGGGCACGTTCGGTGGCGTCTTCTCGAGAGAGGTTCAAGGGGGGAGGGTGCTGCTGTGGGGGGATGTCAACTGCTGCACCCCTTCCTACCTCCACCCCTCCCACTCCCCCCTGCCCCTGCTTCTGTTCCTCTCTCTCCCCCTCCCTCCCCCTCTCAATCACCCTCTCCTTTTCCCCCTCCCTGCTCCCCTCCCTCCCCAACTCCATCCCCCCCTCCCTCCCCCTCTCCCGCGCCCCCTCAGCGCCCCTCCAGCCTTCCATCTGCCGTTCGAAACTCAGCCTTCCCCTCCCCGCGCCTGCTGCCGGACCTCCCAGCCTTACCAAGCCTGCCCCGCGCCCTGCCGGCATCAGACCACCTCGGCCCAAACCTGCAGACGGAGCCGCAGCGCCCACGTCAGCAGCTGCCACGTCAGCTGCAGCCGGAGCTGACGTGTCTGACGGCGCGTCCACAGGCGCAGCTGCGGAGACGCCAGGGCGCATGCGAGGCGCGGGGGCGGATGGGGATGTCAGGGGGGGCGGCGCGGGGAAGGGGGAGCGGGGCGAGAAGAGGGGCGGGGAGGGGGGCGGGTGGGGGGCGTGCGGGGCGGTGGGCGCTGCGGCTGGCGGGACGCCAGGTGGGGGCGGCGGAGCAAAGCGCGGAGGCGGAGGAGATGGGGGGAATGGGGGAGATGGGGGGGATGGGGTAGTGGCAGCAGCAGGAGAGGAGGGAGCAGCAGCAGCAGCATCAAGGCTGGCAAGAGGAGCAGCAACGAGCGGAGCAGCAAGGTCAGCGTGTGAGTCAGCATCTGCCGCCCGGCGTCTGAGCTTCATCCTCAGGCGCATCTCCTCCCTCTCCCTCTCACTCAGCTGCTCGCTGCTGCCACTGCTCTCACTGCCGACTGCAGCAGCAGCGGGCGCGGAGGGTGGAGGAGGAGCAGCGGCAAGGGGAGGAGGGGGAGGGGGAGGGGGAGACCAAGTGGCAGCAGGGCCCCCAGCAGCAGGAGCAGGAGCAGCCGGGGCGGCATGGGCGGCAGGAGTAGCAGTCTGGGCGGCAGCCCGGGCGGCCTGGGCGGCAGCATCTTCCATCCGCTCGATCTCGCCCATCTCAGCGTACATCTCCACCAACCCGTTCCACGTCGGCGCGGATAAGACAAAACCCGCCGCCCGCGCCTCCCCCAGCATCCGATCCGCCTCCCCCAGGTCCCGCCTCCGCGCCACGCTCCGGATCGCCGCCTCCTGCGCGCCGCTGTCCAATGCAACGCCGCCGGCTCGCGCGTCGGCCAGCACGCGCGCCACGTCAGCATCCCTCCCCGCGCGCTCGTACGCAACGAGCATGCGGGAGAGGGCAGCGGGGGACAGTCCCGTGGGGGCACTGGCGGGGGGAACGGAGGGAGCGGGGGGAGCGGTGAGAGGCAGAGGATGCGGCGGGGAAGCGCCATCTGGGCGCTGTGCCTCATGTTGCGTCAGTGGGGGGGATTGGCCAGCGGAAGCCGCCACGGGCTGCTGGATCGGCGCGCTTGGAGGAAACCTCCCAGGAGCATGAAATCCGGGCGCTCCCCATGACCGCCCGTAACCGGGGGCGGGGGGACCTGCGCCAGGTCCCCATCCCCCCCTGCCTCTCCCCCTCCCCCACATGCCGCCGCCTCTCCCCCCGTCTGGGAAGCCGCGGCCGCCACGACCTCTGCCCCAGCCGCCATCGCCGTCGCTGCCGCCGGCATTACCGCCGGCATTAGTGCCGCTACTGGCGGCGCCACTGGCGGCGTCACTGGGGGGTAAGGCGGCAGTAGCGAAGGCTGCAGAGGGCGGCTCGGAGAGGGATAGGCCAGTAAGGGGAATCGGAGGGGCGAAAGGACCGGCAGGGCTGCTGACGAACGGCGGAGATGGTCCCGTCGAGATCGGTTGGCCGATCTGACGGCGGAGATGCGGCTCGAGCCGCACAATGCAGCGCCTCATCGGAACGACGAACGGACACGATCGGAGATCACGGATCAGATCAGATAGCGTCCGATTTGAGTGGAATGTCCGCGCAACGGCTGAAAGAAACAGGCGGAGTGATATGGAAACGAAGGGAAACGAAAAGACCTCGCCGGTGGATGCGGAGAGCCGTGCATCCACGGACCTGGGTTTCGGTGTGAGAAGTGGGAAGCGAGGTGTGAGAAGGTGCGAGAAGCGAGGCTGCTGCCGTATGCGTTACAAACAGCGTCAAGAAACGAACGTCCTAGAAATAGGGCAGTTTGTGGTGATAGATATCTCAATTGCTTGGTGCAAATACAGTCTCAGAAAATAAAGCAAAATCAAATATTCCAATATTACATGCATCGGACAAACAACACACGCATTTATCAATGGCAATATATAGATGTCAATGTCTTTCATTCCCCCTCAGTAGCAGCTCGCATCCGCTTCTTGTGTTGTTGCCCCAGTATCTTTTGCTTCCTCTTCAAAGCAGCAGCAGCCTTAGTCGCCGATTTCCCAATCACTGACGGCGTTTCCGACAACCCAAAGCTCCGTGCAACATGCCCCAGATGCAGCCTTTTGGGGTGGAAAATCTTTTTCAAGCTGCCCTTATGCGCGCCATACGCCCGCACAAACGACCGAAAAGCCCCAGTGGCGAGCTCCCTCAACGCCGCCCGCCTCGCCACCGTCAATTCCAACTCCTCCTGCCACGTCTCTACCGCGCTGTGATTGGCCAGAGCCTCCTCCGGACTCACCTCCTTCCAGGACGGCCGCCTGCGATTGGTCCGGGCAGGTTCGGCGGAGATTCCGGGCAGGAGCGAGTCGAGGAGGGGGAGGAGAGGCATGGAGAGGAGGTGCACGTTGCAGGAGCGCAGCTGGTCCAGATACTCTGTCTCGTTGGGCAGCAGGAAGAGCACTGCCTCTCCCTTGCGCCCGATGCGAGCCGTGCGGCCCACTCTGTATGAAAAATGGGAAAGAGAGAAAGAGGAAGAGGGATGGGTGGGTGGGATGGGGATGGAGCGGAGTTGGTCCAGGCACTCTGATTCGTTGGGAGGGAATGGTGGGAGTGGGAATGAGTGCAATGCGGTTCGTACCGGTGGACATAGTCAGCAGCATCGCCTGGGGAGTCAAACTGCACGATGGTCTCCACAGCCGGGAAGACTTTTGAAGCGGATAAAAGAGTGGAGTAAGAGGAATGGGTGTAATGCAGTTCGTACCGGTGCACGTAGTCAGCAGCATCGCCAGGCGAGTCAAACTGCACGATGGTCTCCACAGCAGGGAAGTCAAGGCCGCGCGCTGCCACGTCAGTGCACAGCAGCACGCCACGTGGCGCGCTGCGATAGGCCAGGAAGGCCTTGGAGCGGTCCTTCTGCTCCATGTTGCCGTGCAGCTTGAACACCGGCGCTGGCAGCACACCCTGCTGCTGCTGCTGCTGGTCGTGCTGCTGCTGCTGCTGCTGCTGGTGTTGCTCTTGTTGGTGGTGGGGGGAATCAGAGGTGAGGGGAGAGGTGGGGGCGGAGGAGAGGAGGGTGGCGTGGAACTCGACAGAGTCGCACGTTGATAGGAACACCACCACCTGACAGAGAGAAACAGGCAGGCGACGGTTGGGCATGAGAAACCGTTGGGATGGGTGAGCTGTGAGGCCGACGAGGGGATACGAAAGGAAGAACGGTAGAGAATGGGGTACGGGCAGAGGAGCGAGAGAGAAATAGGCAAGTTGAGGCACGATGATAGCCTTTGAGATGGCTTACGTGGCCCCATTACCTTGGATGACGCAGATGTGGCAAGCTTGGAGCGCAGCAAAGCGATGAGCGTGATGAGTCGACAGCGACATGGGACTGGTGCCAGGGGGGTGTGGGAGGGAAATAATGAGGCGGAAGGTAAAAGAGGTTTGGAAAAGGAGCGAGGAAGATAGTTTGAGGGAGAAATGGGGGGGGAAGAGGGGATGCAGGAGTGAATACTGCAGGAGCAAGAGGATCTCACAAATGAAGAGCAAGAGCCAGCAGAGAAGGTCAAAACCAGCAAGCTGCTGTGAAGTTACACGTGCCTGTGCGCTGTCAGCTTAGTAGTCGAGCCTAACCAAGACATCCACCTGATTGGCAGTGCCTGCATTTAGGTACACGCACCTGGTGAGCCCAATCGAGGTGACTTTTGAGTCGACTCAAAAGTCAATTGCCACTTACCGGTGAGCCCCACTTACCGGTGAGCCCCACTTACCGGTGAGCACGAACTGCTTCAGCTGCTCCGGGAAGACAAACGACCCTCCACCACTCGGCCCCTCCTGCAACACCCCCCCCTCCCGCCTCTCCTCCACCCTTCCATGCCCTCCTCCCCTCTCCTCCTCTCTTCCTCTATCCTCCACTCTTCCCCTCTCTTCCTCCCCCCTCCCTTCCTCTCCCACACCCTCACTTGACCCCCCCTGCAAAGCCCCCTGCGTGGCTGCTTGTGCCACCGCCACGCCTGCTGCTCCCCCTTTCCTGCTCTCTGTCTTCCCCACCCCGCCTTTACTGCCACCAATCTCCAATGCCCCATCTTCACCTCCCGACCTCTTGCCCTTCTCCTCCTCCTGCTCCTTCTGCTCTCTTCTCTCCTCCTTCCTCTCCTCTTTCTTTTCCTTGCGCTCCGCCCGGCCCGCCTTCTTAACGGCACGGAGGGCCTGCATGAAGAGAGGCAGGTCGTCGTCGTCCTCGTCCTTCTCCTCCCCAACCTCCTCTCCCTCCTCCAACTCCTCCTCATCTTCCTCCACCTCCCCCTCCTCCGCTTCCTGCTCCTCCTCCTCTTCCTTTGCTTCCTCCTCTTCCTCCTCCTCTTCCTCCTCCTCTTCCTCCACTTCTTCCTCGTCTTCCTCCTCCTGTTCCTCCTCCTCCACTTCCTCTTCTGCCTCTTCCTCCTCCTCTTCCCCTCTCTCCACCCCTCCCAGCTCCTCCAATCCTCTCTCACCCATCCCAACCCCTTTCTCCTCTCTCTGTCCCACCCCACCCCCAACCCTCGCCACCGGCCGCCCAGAAACCCTCTCCTCCACTCGCACACTGCCACCTGTCACGCTCACAGCCACCGGTGACACCAGGCTGACGTCAGCCAGCTGCTCCACCCGCGGGCCAAGCGTGGCGGACAGCAGCATAGTCTGAAGCTTCCTGGAAGCACCCTGAGCACCCCCTCCCTGTATCAGACCGTCTTGGCTGAGCCTCTCTCGCAGCAGAGAGATGATTTCCTTGATGTCCCGCTCAAAGCCCAAATCCAGCAGCCTGGTGAGTGGGGAGAGGGGTGGAGAGGGATGGTGAATGGTTTGGATTCCATTAACATCTCGCTCGAATCCCAGGTCCAGCTGCCTGTGGGATAGGCAGGGGAATTGGTGGAGAGGGGTGGTGAGTGGTTAGAATCTCCTTAATGTCGCGCCCAGACCCCAGGCTGACAAGCACCACCAGCGGCACCAAGAGCACCAGCAATCCCACACCTGTCAGCCTCATCCAGCACGAGCCACCGCACGCAAACGAGCTACCTTCTGACTCGACTCAAAAGCCAAATGCGCACATGGCCCAGAATCAGCCTCTATCTCTTTCCTCTTCAGCTCGCATCCACACTTGTATGTATTTCCGCCCTCACCTGTCAGCCTCGTCCAGAACTAGCCATCGCAGGCGAGCGAGCCCAAACGAGCACGTGTTGCGCAGATGGTCCAGCAGCCTGCCAGGTGTCGCGATCACAATGGCCAGCCCTTTGCGCAGGCGCGCCTTCTCCTTGCCGCGGCTCTCCCCTCCGATGCATCTCCCCGGTACGATCCACACGAAGCGCCGGCACAGCTGCTGCGCCACCTCCTCTATCTGTACGCAGAGCTCCCTCGTTGGGGCTAAGACGACGGCTGTAGGGTGAAGGAATGGGGGGAGAGGGAGGGGGGTAGAGAGGGGGGAAGGGGGAGCGGAGAGCGGTGGGTGATGTAGCTGGCAGGCAGGAGCACCTGCTGTGTGTGCACCTCGCTGCACCTCGCTACACCGCCCCGGTACGATCCACATGCAGCGCCAACGCTGCTGTGCCTCCTCCTCCATTTGTATGCAGAGCTCTCGTGTGGAGGCTACGATGAAAGGGGGGGGGGAAGACAGGAGGGAGGGAGGGAGGGAGGGAGGGATGGAGGGAGGGAGGGAGGGAGGGAGGGAGGGAGGGAGGGAGGGAGGGAGGGATGGAGGGAGGGAGGGATGGAGGGAGGGAGGGAGGGAGGGAGGGATGGAGGGAGGGAGGGAGGGATGGAGGGAGGGAGGGATGGAGGGAGGGAGGGAGGGAGGGAGGGATGGAGGGAGGGAGGGATGTAGGGAGGGAGGGAGGGATGGAGGGAGGGAGGGAGGGAGGGATGGAGGGATGGAGCGTTTGATGCCCTTTTTGCAGGTGCGCCTTCGATCTGCACACAGAGCTCCATCATGGGGGCCAACACCACAGCCGTGAGTCATGCACGGGGGGTGAGTCATGCATGGGGGGTGAGTCATGCACGGGGGGTGAGTCATGCACGGGGGGTGAGTCATGCACGGGGGGTGAGTCATGCACGGGGGGTGAGTCATGCATGGGGGGTGAGTCATGCACGGGGGGTGAGTCATGCATGGGGGGTGAGTCATGCATGGGTGGTGAGTCATGCACGGGGGGTGAGTCATGCATGGGGGTAGGGATGAGCAAGGGGCGAACACGAACGTGTTCGTGTTCGCCCCTACACGAACACCGCCGTTTGCCGAACCGAACATTGTTCGGTTCGGCGAACACTTTGAGCAAAAAATGGTGTTCGCCGTTCGCCTGTGAATCCGTGTTCGGGCGAACCTCGAACACGTTCGTGTTCGTTGCGGGGGAAATTGCAGCAGCGGCCCGAACACGAACGTGTTCGGGCGAACATCGAACACTGTTCGGCGAACAATTTAAGCCAAAAAAAAAAACCTGTTCGGTTCGCCTCGAACGTGTTCGAGGCGAACCGAACAGGTGTTCGTTTTTTTGCTCAACCCTACATGGGGGTGAGTCATGCACGGGGGGTGAGTCATGCACGGGGGTGTGAGTCATGCATGGGGGATGAGTCATGCATGGGGGATGAGTCATGCATGGGGGGTGAGTCATAGCAACACTCACCATACGTGCCGTGCTTGCGGTCCACGCGCTGCCTGCAGGCCTGCAGCGCGTGCAGAATGGGCGCCAGATACAGCAGCGTCTTGCCCGACCCTGTATCCGCGCGAATCAGCCTGCGAGGGTGTGGGAGGGGAGGCAGGGAGGGAGGGAGAAGCATGTGAGGCAGCAGCAGCGATAGCAGCCGATACAGAATGGGCGCCAGATACAGCAGCGTCTTGCCCGACCCCGTGTCCGCTCGAATGAGCCTGCAGTGTGGGAGGGGAGGAAAAGGGGGAGGGAGAAGCGTGTGAGGCAGCAGCAGCAATAGCAATAGCAACAGGTCCAGCAGGTGCAAAGACGGTGGGAAGGCGATGAGGGAGGGAAAGGAAGGTAGGGAGGGCAGTGAGGACAGGGAGGGCGAGAAGGCAGGGAGGACAGGGGGGACTCACAGGTCTCTGCCAGCGAGGACGTGCGGGATGGCGGCCTGCTGCACGTGCGTTGGCGCTGCGAACCCCAGCTTCTCTGCCAGGGGGGTAGAGGGAAGGGTAACGGAGTGGGCGGAGGGAAGGGCAGAAGGGGTTGGGGAGGTTTAGGGAGGGCGGAAAGGTTTTACCTGGCGCAGGGTTTAAAAGGCGCAGAGATTATCTGTCATTGCAGGGAGTCACCTTCAATGTGCGTCGCGAGCGTCTCGCAAAGCCTAAGGTCCGCGAATTTCCCAGACGAAAACACAACGCCCGAACCCCCCTCCGCCTCCGCGACCTTCCGCTCCGCCGTTCCCCCTTCCGCCTCGCTGCGTCCCCCGTCCCCCGCGTACCCTGGAACTTTGACCTCTCTCCAGCTCTCCTGGTGTCCGCCATTTTCCCGCTCATCGTGCGCGGAGCCTAGTAGCTTCTGCCCCTGCCCCTTCTGCCCACCCCACGCTGCACCGCCCGTTCTTCCCCCGTTTTGGCGGACCGCTGAGAATCCTCTCCCCGCGCCCCTTCCCCGCTGCCTCCCCGCAAATCCCCCCACCGCTGCCCTTCCACCCCTCCCTCCCCGGAAAGCCCCGCCGGAATCTCCGCCGGGAGCACTTTTCTCCGCCGCTCTCTGGAAAGCCCCGCCCCAACCTCCCCCTTGCGCGCGCTCACCATCTCCGCCCCAACTCCCCTTTTGCCCGCTCCGCCCACCACCCCTGCCACCCGGGCCCCCTCTCCTGCCTGACATCGGCGCGCTGTGCTCAAACCCGCGCTCCTTGGAACGATCCGCCTGTTCTACCCCGCGCCAAGTGCTCTGCCTCGTGAAAGAAGATTTAATACAGTCCGTCTGAAGTGACTCTGGATGCTATTCGCGCCGACTAAGGAACTGGAGTTTATTTTTCTCGAGGTGGGGAAGTTCAGGGGATGGTGTGAGAGTTGGAGGGGTTTATGCGAGGTGCGAATTAGGGTTCAGGGTCGGGGTGGAGCGGAATCCGCTTTGAGTGGCTCCCGTTACGCGCAGAGTTGTCCATTCACGCAAGGTGACTCTCTGGATAATAGAATTTCCGGCACTCAATTAGCTGATCAATATAAGATCCATAAAAAATCAACACCAGAAAAATCAACCACACTCTAGGAGCATGTGCAACAATCGCTTCTGCACTTCACAGAAACCACACCTGCTCCCCCTCCCACTTCTTCCCACCCCCCTCTTCCCTTCCCACAGGGCCATGTACGTAGCTCTCTTACTATCAGTGGGTACATAAGCACTGACTCGTGCATACAAGTTAGAACCTATTCCCAATGCAATCACCTACCACCACCCGCTGCTGCTCACTCCCCACCACCATCTTCTTCTTCCTCGTTGCCCTCATTGTCACTCGACAACAGGGTCACATATCCCTCTCCACCACCTCCCGCCTCACCCCCTCCCACCTCCACAACATCCCCCTCCCTTCCCTCCTCCTCCTCATCCCCACCCCCATCCTCTCCGTCCTCCTCCCCATCCGGCCCCTCCCCACCATCCCCCTCCTCGCCTCGCCGCCACGCCCTCCTCTGCAGGTTCACCTTGTGCAGGCGCTTCTCCAGCCGTGACTGGAACCGGTTCATCTTGCGCCGCTCAGTGGACTGGAACCAGAACAGAATGTCGCGCTCTCGCCCGCGCGGCCGCAGCCCTGCGGATCCAAACACCGGGTCAACCTGCCCCTCCCGTCTCCTCTTCCGTAACCCAGCCAGGGGCCGGCCTGACCCCAGGGAAGGGCGAGTGAGCATGCCCTCCCGCCCACCCGCCTCCTGCTGCTGCTGCAGCCCCTCTCGTCCCGCTCTCCCGTCACTCTGCTGTGCCCCCGGCTCCTCCGGGTCCCCTGTCAGCCCCTCCCTTGCCCTCTTCCGCCTCTGCTGGATCCTATCCCACACGCCCAAGGACGGCCCCCCGGAACGCTCACGGGGAGGAGCAGCAGCGGCAGAGCCAGGGGTGCGGGGAGGGTTGCCAGGGGACGGAGCAGGAGGTGCGGCAGGGGTGGGAATCTGTCCTGATGCTGCAGCAAGCAGGAATGAGTTGGAGGCGTGGCGGGGGACGGTGGGGAGGATGGGAGCGCGGTTGAGAGAGGTTGGAGGAGCGGGGGCGGCGGAAGAGCGCTGGGGTTTGGTGGTTCTGGTGGCAATGGGGCGGGAGGAGCGCTGCAGCAGCTGCTGCAGGAGAGGCGAGATGGTCCTGCCTGCTGCTGGGGACGCCGCAGCACCCGCACCAGCAGGAGAACCGGCAGCAGCAGCCGCAGCAGCAGCGAGAGCAGCAGCATTAGGAGTTTGAGGAATCTGAAAGGGGGACGCGTTAGCCGGCGAGAACGCGGCGTTAGCCGGCGAGAACGCGGCAGGGGACGGCGCTGGGACATCAACAGCGGGTAGTTGCGGTGACTCCCCAAACACACCGGGTGTACTGGTCCCACTAGGTATAACCACATTGGGCATGACTTCGATGTCTTCCAGCAATTCGTTCACCATCTCATCATCTGGCTCATCCAACTCCTGAATCCACAACTCCACTCCTATCGCCGCATCTGCTGCCTCCTCCCACACCCCCTCCGCTGCTGCTCCCTCTGCCCCTGCTGCCGCCCCGTCACCCTCCGCATCCTCGTCCTCGTCATCGTCGTCGTCATCTGACATCAGATCCAGCATCGCCATGTCATCAGCGGTGATTGGACGGTTACCGGCCCTGGCTTTAAGCTTCTTGAGCCGCCGCTGCAGCTGCTTCTGCTCGTCCTCTGCTGACCTCTCCCCTCGCCCCCGCCCCCGCCCCCGTCCCCATGCTTTCTCTTTCTCCTTGGCAGCCTTCAGCTGGCTTTGGAGATCCCGAACCTGGTCCTTGAGCGACCGAACCTGCACGCGAGCTTCGGAAAGCCTGCCTTTTAGGGTTTGGATGTCGGAGACTCGGTTTCGAGCAAACTGCTGCAGGCGGCGCTTCTTGGCGAGGAGAGACCTGATGGGCGGATGGAAAGAGGCGAAACAGGTAGAATGAGGCGGCAAACGGGACGGAATGAGGGCGCAGAGAGGGCGGAATGGGTGGAAATAAAGAGCAGAAGGGAAGGGCCAAAAGGCCGTGTTGGTGCTGGTGGTGCCCATGAGATGACCTTCTCTTCCCACTCCCTCCATCCCCTGTGCATGCACCTGATTGTATCCGTGTCCCTTATGTGAATACCGACGTCCATTGCCCCTCCCTCCCCATACCATCCATCAGCTTATGGTATCAGAGCCCTAGCACAGCCCAGCCCCCTCCCTCTTGACTCCCTCCCCACCCTGCCTGCACACCTGATGGCATCCGTGTCCTCGATGTGAATGCCCACGTCCACCGCCCCCCGCTCTGTCTGCGCAAACGCCTGCCAGCCCACAAACACCAGCCGCCGCTTCTTTGGCCCTTGCTGCTCGCAGAGGGGTGGTGGCGGTGGTGGGTGGAGGAGTAGAGGAGGGAGATGGGAAAGGTGAGCGATGTTGCGAGCGAGAGTAGTTGAAGGGGAAAGAGCAGCTAAGCTGATTTCTGAAAACCTTTGGAATGAAACAGCACAGCGGGCACCCCAAGAAACACACAGCCATGCCAAGAGACACCCACCTAGCCACCTGGTTGTGGCCTACTGCCCATGACGCAAACCCAACACTCCTCTACCTGCTAAGTTTGTAACGAACTGAGAGGGTGCGTGCTAAGGGCAAAGAAACTTGTGAGTCACCTCACCGGGCGCTTCAACTGACACACCCTCGCCACCCACCTGGCTCATCTCTTTGGCCCACAACACACCCTCCACATTCCGCCAGTTGCTAGGGAAACTTGTGAACACACACTAACCAGGCACCCCTGCCCAACCGACAATACACCAACATCTTCACTCCACGCACCTGGTTCATCTCTGTGGCCCATGAGGAGTCCCCCACGTTCCGCCAGTTGCTGGGCGCGCGCACCAGCACCCCGCGCTCCTTCCCCTTGGCCACATCCCCCACCTCGTACCCCCCAAACCGCCCCTGCGCGCCCTCCACAAACGGCCCGTGCTGCACGACCGCCTTGCAGATCCCGCACAGGTGGGGGTAGAGCCAGTGGAGAAACGCCAGCAGGGTGGCGTGCTCGCGCTCCTGCTTCTGCCTGCCCGCCTCTCCGCTGCGCTCTATCCCGGGGAGGTAGTACTTATGCACGCATACGTCCTTGCCTAGCCCAGGCGCTGGGAGATTCTCTGTTGGAGGCTGCACCTCTGGCGGCTTCTCCTGCTGCTTCTGTGCCTGCTGCTGCACCCGCTGCTGCTGCTGCTGCTGCTGCTGCTGCTGCTCCTGCCGCCGCTGTTGATGCTGCTGATGATGATGCTGCAGCTGCTGCTGCAGAGCGCTAGCAGGTTGCCGTTCTCCTCGCCTCGCTCCCCGCCCCGACCCCGGGATTGCTCCCGGGGCAGCCCCCCCTACAGGCACATCCACCAACCCTGCTCCCGGCCTCAGCGTGCTCCTATCAGGCGCCTTCAGCCCCAACACGTACTCCCTCACCGGTGGTGCGTTCGCTAATCCCTGCCCGCGCGCCTGAGTTACCCCCTCTGTTCGCCCTTGCGTTACCCCCTGTACTCCCTGCTCTCGCCCCTGTGTCACCCGCTGTGCATCTCCCGCCGGCATCACAAGCCTCCTTCCAGCCTCTTCACTTTGCTGTGTGGGCACTGAATTCAGCCCCCCAAACCCCTCCCACGCTTGCCTCCCCTGTCGCTGCCTCGACCCCAGCCCTCCCAACCGCGTTCTGCCCTGCCACTGACCCACCCCGTCCGTCTGGTTCCCCGCAGGCGGTCCCGCAACTGTGGTGGCAGCTATGGTGCTGGCAAACACGGTGGGAGGTGCGGTGCCGGCAGGTACGGTGCGAGGTATGGTGCCGGCAGGTGCGGAGCCGGCAGGTACGGTGCGAGGTACGGTGCCGGCGAGTATGGCGCCGGGGCGTAAGTTGAACGTCAGGCCTGGGGGAACACGGCTGGGGTAGTAACCAGGCAGTTCCACTGAGCGATCTAACCGCGGGTTCAGGGACGGCATGGTCAGTAGATTCGCCTGCTGCTGCTGCTGCTGCTGCTGCCCATGCCCCTGCTGCTGCGCCAGCTGCGTTGCTGGCGGAAGTCCGCCTGCTGCAGCAACAGGAGGCCGTAACCAGCTCGCTTGCTGCTGCTGCGGCACCTGCTGATACTGCTGCGCCAGCAGCTGCATTGCCGGCCCAGGGAAACCCGCCCCCCCTGCAGCTCCTGCAGTCGCTGCTGCTGCCGCCTTCGCAGCAACTGCTGCGTCGCCTGGTTTCGCCCCTCCTCCTGCTCCCCCGCCCCCTGCCCCTTCCCCTGCCTCCTGCTGCCTGCGCCGCTCCAGCCACGCGCTCACGGCAGCGAGCGCCACGTTCACCTCCGCTTCCGCGAAGTACTTGCGCGGGCGCCCGCGCTTCCCGTGCTGCGAGTCCAGCAGCAGCGCCTTCGCCAGCCGCACGCACTGCTCCGCGGGCACGGACGACCCCTGCCGCTTCAGCACCCACTTCACGCCCGTCTCGAGCGCCGCCATCGTGTGCGGCGCGACCTGATCGTCGTCCTCCGCGCCTGGCAGGCGCGGCCTCATGTGGATGTATAGGAGCTTCTCCACCGCTGTCTCGAGCTCTTTGGGTGGCACGGAGAGGATGGCGTTCAGCGCGCTGTGGTCCGTTTCGTCGTCCTCGTCGTCGTCGTCCAGCTCGATCGTTTCTATTACTGGCGCTGCCTGTCCTCCTGCCGCGGATGCTGGCGCTGCTGCGTTCGCCGCTGCTGGCGGCGCAGGAGATGCTTGCGCAGTGTCTGTTGCGGGCGTTGGTGCGGATGCGCTTCCGGAAGGTCCCGGGCCCAAAGGATTCGGCATGTCGCGCACCGCTTTGATCTCCGCGTCTATCGTTGCGTAAGAGGCGGCAGCGGCGGGAGCGGATGATGGTGCCTGCTGAGGCGCACCGGGAGCTGGCGGAGCAACGGGGGAAGTGGAGGGAGCAGCCCCCCCTTCCGCAGGAGGGGCAGGGGTTGCTGGGGAAGCAAGTGGTGCCGCAGGATCAGCAGCGGGAGCGGCAGCGGGAGCAGCAGCAGGAGCAGCGGCGGAAGTGACAGCGGGAACGACTTCGGGGGCAGCGGCGAGAGCAACAGCGGGATCAGCCTGCGCAACGGCGGAAGGCGGGTCCGCATTCGCCGTCTTCTTTTCCACCTCACTGGGCTGCATCGTTTCCGTCGCATCTACCTCTTCTTGTTCTTTATCTGCTGCCGCAGCTTGCGCCTTCTCAGCCTCTGCTCCGCTTTCCGAGTCTGCTCCTCCCTTCCTTGTTCCCTTCGACAACTCACTTGCTGGTTCTGTGTCCTCCTTCGTCGCACCGTCATCTGCTGCCTGTGCCTTGGTACTCACATCGGCTCCCTCTGCTCCTCCATCCTTCGGTACCTCTGGGTTCGCTGTTGCTGTTCCTGCGTCCTCCTTCGTCGCACCGTCACCTGCTGCCTGTGCTTTCGTATCCGCCTCAGCTCCCTCTGCGCCTACGCCATCCGCTCCCTCTCGGCTCGCCGTCGCCGTTTCTGCGTCTTCCTTCGTCGTACCGTCTCCCGCTGCCTCTGTTTCGGAATCCTTCGGAACCTCACCAGCTGGCGCCTTCTCCGACTCTGCTCCGCCTTCCAGGTCCGCTGCTCCGCCGTCTGCTCCGTCTCGGCCCGCAGCCGCTCCTTTTGTGTCCACATTCGCCGCATCTTCCCCTGCTGCCTCTGTTTCGGAATCCTTCGGAGCCTCACCATCCGGTTCCGCATCAGGCGTCTCGCGCGCGGCGGAAGCATTTTCCACGTGAGCACTGGGCTCCGCGTCATCCGCCGTGCCGAGCGGTGTCACTTCTGCATTCCCTTCTTGCGGCACTTCCACAACATCGTCATCCTCAGATGACTCTTCTTTTCCTGTGACTTCGACAGGTTCCTTCTCTGACATCGTCCAGGCAGTTGAAGAGTTGGCACAGACTAGGGTGCACTCGTCACCAAGTCTAAGCGGAGTTCAAGATAGGATTAGGAAGGGTTGCGGACTGGCTGTTACGAAAAACAAACTTGTCGGGAGACTGGATGTTTGCGGGTTACCAGAAGGAAGAGAAGGAACAAGCTGGCCGATCTTGCACTGTGAAAGCGGGAAAGCGCATGAAACCCTAACGATCAGTGGCAGTGACGTTGGAGTTTCCAGAAACTGAACAGGGAAGGGGGATCGCCCTTCTTGGCCTCAACTACAGTACTGGCCAAAATGTGGTGAGGATCGACCATGTGAACCAGGATGTCAAACGCTAATTGCGGACAGACTTCCGATTAGCCCTTCATCGAACGGCTCAGGTCTCGCGTTTGCTTTCCTTCCCGCTTCGTTGGCATCATGGCCTGATTGAATTACGATCGCCGACACACTCTACGAACACGCCCCTCTTCTATGCGAAGGATGTTGCTGTGGTCGGTTCAATCTGGTCGTTTGGCGAAATTCGCACATGCTTTCAAACTGTGACAGTTGAGTTACACACATTGACCTGTTATACACAAATGTGATGGTACTGAGAACTGGGCACAGATGTTCCACACCACATACATTCCAAAGAAATTGAACATAGTACCTTGCAAATTTCGGTCATGATGCAATTGGTATTCGATACGGAGATAAATTCAAAATATAACATATTATTCGTTGTAATTGTTGTTCAAAGTTCACAAATTGTTTCATCATCCTTAGAAAATCAGGATGGGTTATGGATTTCTTTACTTGTTAAACCACGGTAGGAGGACTGACGCGTCTTTTATTAGAAAATTGCTTGCACTGAATCATGAGTGCTCGAAGCGCCTTCCTCGACCTTCACGTTTTTTGCCAGAGCTCACTCCACATGCCACGTGGATTGCTGCTCAGGCAGGGGCATGTTGGCGGGAAATCCACAGTCACGTCTTAGCTTCGGCATGCATACCGACAGGTTCCCCACCTAAGCTCAGCGTCGATTGGCTAGATCGTCCCGCTTTCATTCGTCCGTTTTCACATCATGGCATGACCCATCCGTTTGACTTGAAGCACTCCAGACCTCAACACCTGACACACAAGCAAGTGATCTCAAGGGAAAAGCTTGTGTTGCAACTAGTGAGTTTTTGCTCGTTCAGGACCTATTGAGGATATGGCGGCATCGCGCGTTTCGTGAAAACTATGGCGTTGTTCCGTCACAAACTGCCATCAGACGCTTAATCCCCTCTTACCACATTCATTAGTGACGTCTGAACGAGCAGCGTCTAGGCGAACGAACCTGCCACCATGTTTAAGGGACTAAGGACGAAAAAGGAGAGGTTCGACTTTAGGTTCCGGTTTCACGCGACGCGGGTAAGTGAAATCACTAGCGTCCGTTACTCTATTTATTGACGGCGCATGTTGTTTTCATCCTCCGAACAACAATATTTGTCCACCCCTCTCGTGTATTCAGGTGCCGGCGTCTGGCTTCGACAACCTCGTGGTGTTCGTCGTTCCCGCGGATTCCGGCAAGCCCGAGGGACAAACCCCCAAGGCAACGGTCAAGAATGGCTCGTGCGCGTGGAGCGGGTCGGTCACGATCACCACGAAGCTCACTCGTCACGCCAAGGCCAAGGCGTACGAGCCACGGCCGTACCGCTTCGTCGTCTCGTCCGTAAGTGCTCGTTCGTGAGTCATTCCCTTTCTTCCTGGTATCACCGTGCTGTTGCCTAGTCTTTCATAGCCGTGTCTTTCGTTTTTCACCACGAGGCTTCGGTCAGACGGTTATGTCCGTGACTCAATTATCCTCGCATTCTCAGTCCCCATCTCCTTCGATATATGGAAACCCCTCCTCCTCTTTCGCAGAACTCGTTGCGATCGGGCGTGCTGGGTGAAGCGACGCTGAACCTAGCGGAATTCGGGGGATTCGGAGGACTGGATCAGCGAACTCTTCCCTTGAAGAACTGCAGCGCTGGAACCATCCTTCATGTAAGGCAGCTGCTCCAAGTAGGTGGGGGAATGGAAAAGAACTGATTGGAGAAAGGAAAGAAGCAAGAAGAATAAAAGAAATACAATCGAAATAGCAATCAATAAGTCATTTACTAATCTCGGTGGTTCACACGCGCGTGGTTATGCTCCTTCAGCAATCGGTTTGTAAGCTGACGAGGAAGTGAGGATGAGAGGAGTCGCTGTAGTTGCTCGTGACAAGTTCCTCACTCGGCATTGTGTCCCACCGCTTGTGCCTTGCAGGCCACGGTTCAATGCACGGCGCTCGACCCAAGGTATGACCCGCAAAACTGTTCACCATCTGCAACCACAATCAGAGTATTGTATTGTAGTCTTTCCTCCGTTGCCCTTTTGACGAGCCGGTAGCTGATCTATTCTCCGTGTGCGCGGGGGCGTGGTGCGCGCGTGCAGGGACGACGACGAGAGCGAGCACGAGGAGGTGGCCCCGAGGAGGGCGGCACCGGGGGCCGCTAGTGGCCGCCACGGCGCCGCTGCGGGCAAGGCGGAAGCCGCCACTGCTGCGGCTGCTGCTGCCGCCGCCGCTGCTGCGGGTGGCGGCAAGGGACGGGCGGGAGATGCGCAGGTAGGCGAACACGTTCGTGCGTCGTCTCGTTGCCTTATTGCTGTAGGCGTTCCGCTGCATTCTCTCCAGTCATCGCCACTCCGCGGTCACTTCCCCTCCCCGCCCACCACGTGCTTGCGCAGAAGCAGCACATTCAGGCCGCAAAGCAGAAGGGCGAGGGGGTGAAGCAGGCGCAAAAGCAGGAGGCGCAGCGGCAGGAGGCGCAACGGCAGGAGGCGCAGCGGCAGGAGGCGCGGCGGCAAGAGGCGGAAACAGCCAGTCAGCCCGTTGTTCGTCCCACCCTAGACGTCCCTCCTGCACCCTCCCAGGTCAGTGTGCCTTTTGTGGTGCCGTCTGGGTGCCATGTGGGTGCCATCTGGGTGCCGCTTGGGCGACGTTTCAAAGCCGTTTGAATGCCAATTGAACGCACACGGGGACATACAGGGGTGACACAACCGTTGAACGCATAGGGTGAACGCATAGGGTGACACACAGGGTGCAGTCACGGGAAATGCTGAAGAACAGAGGTGCTACCAAGCGGGCTCGGGGAAACGTACATGCACTTGTTTTTGTGTGTGCGTCTTGTTCTGGTGGGGGCAGAAACGGTTGGTGGAATGGTTGGTGGGATGGTTTGTGGAATGGTTGGTGGGATGGTTGGTGGAACTAGAAAGAGGGAATGAACGGCTGTGCAGTGCAGCTATTAACTGCCTCTTTATCACGGCCGGATAGTGTCCCTTACCCCCTTGTGTCTTCCTGTTGCTCACATCCCACTACCCCACCAATCCCCTCACTCCCCTCTCCACCCTTTGCTCTCTCCCCTCGCCATTGCTGCCACTGCTGCCATTGCCCCCACTGCACCCCCGGCCACGTGGATGGCAGGACGAAGACTCATCGTCAGAGGAGTCGTCCTCGTGCGACACCACGCCGCGCACCACCGCCAGCACCACCAGCGCCACGCCCAGCTCCGCCGCTCCCTCCGCCGCACCTTCCGCCGCCGCCACCGCTGCCCCTGCTGCAGCTGCTGCTGCCGCTGCTGCCGCTGCTAGCACTGCCCCCGCTGTTGCTGCTGCTGCTGGTTCAGGCACAAATGCGGGAGGAGGAGCAGGAGCAGGTGCAGGGACAGGGGTAGGTGCAGGGGCAGGGACAAGTGCGAGCAGCACTGCGGGCGGTCGCGGGGGGCGCGGTGACAGTAAGCCGTCTGCTGCCTCCCCGCGGGTGACGGGAAAGGAAGGGGGTGGCGGGGGCGGCGGGATGTTTTTTTGGCGTTCCAGCAGCAGCAAAGACAAGGATAAGGACAGGGAGAAGGGTAAGGAAAAGGATAAGGGGAGTATTATTCCCGCGTCCCCGCGATTCCGGTCTAAGAAGGAACCGTCGTCTCCCGTGGTGCGCTCGCGTGACACGTCGCCCAGTAGGGACGCGACACGTGGGAAAGGGAAGGAGAAGGAAAAAGCGGCGGAGAAGGGCGAGAAGGGGGCGCGGGAGAGAGCGGAGGAGAGGCAGGAGGGTGAGGGGCGAGGTGGGGAGAAGGAGAGGGAGGAGGAGGACTGGATGGGAAGCGAGGGGGAGAGGCGGCAAGGGAGGAAAAAAGAGTCCGGAATTGACCAGGACTTGGAATGGCTGCGGCAGCAGGAGATGCAGAAACAGCAAGAGGAGATGCAGAGGCAGCAGGAGGAGTTGCGGAAGCAGCAGGAGGAGATGCAGAGACAGCAACAGGAGATGCAGAGGCAGCAGCAGTTGGCAGAGAGGAAGCGAGAGGAGGAGGACGCGGGAGGGAGGGATGGGGGTGCGGAGTGGGGTGGGCAGCAGAGCGAGGAGGAGGAGGTGCGGCGGCAGGAGGAGGCATTGGAGGAGGAGGCGAGGAGGGTGAGGATGGAGCGGGAGAAGCAGCGGCAGAGGAAGGAGGAGATGAGGCGGCAGCAGCAGCAGCAGGGGGGCGGCATGGGGGGAGCATCGGCGGACGTCACGCCCGCGCAAAGCCCCGCGCTGCAAGGCAGGGCGGGTGGCTGGGATACGTGGGGTAGTGGCGCAGGGGACGGGCGCGGGGAGGGCAGGGCGGGCGGGGGAGAGCGGGAGCCAGCGCGGTCGCCAGGGATCCCCCCGCCTGCGGGGGCCGCGCCTGTGGGGGCGGTGTCTCCGGGGAAGCTGCTGGGCGGGTGGAGCAAGCGCGCCAGCAGCAAAGACGCGCAGGAGCAGGCCGCGGGGGGGCCTGATGCTTCCGCCGCGGGGAGTGGCGCGCATCGCCTTCCCCCAGCAGCAGCGCCTGCGGTGCTTCCCCCCGCTCCCGGCGCAGCTGCCGCCTCCCCCAGGGGTGCCCGCACCCCCTCGCCAGCTGGCACGCCCACTCACCGGCCAGCGAGGCAGTACGATGACATGGCAGGGGCGGAGGGCGGCGGGATGGGCGGGGGCGGGGAGAGCTCCCCGTACAAGTATGGTTCCCCCAGCGCGCGGATGGGCGGGGTGGGGAGAGACAGCCCTGGCAACTACCGCAGCCCTGACCCTTCCCCCGGGATGATGGGCGCGGGGTACCCGTTCGGGGAGGTCGGAGGGGGAGGCGGAGAGGAGCGCGACAGCTATGGCGGTGGGGGGGGCAGCAGCGCTTACCCCTTTCAACCCGGAGCTCCCCCGGACTCGCTTGCGCTGCCTGATGCTGCCAGTCCGGACGAGTCTCCCCGCTCTGGGGGGTACTCGGGCAGCAGAGGCGCGCGGAGGGAGTACTTCGGCGCAGCGGAACCTGTTGGGCGCGGGGGAGGAGGCGGAGCGGGCGGGGGGCAGGGCGCGGAGATGCGCGTGCACAGGGACAGCGCGGGGGAGTTGGCGGCGGCGGAGGCGGCGATAGAGGAGCTGCAGCGCGACTGCGTCAAGTACCAGACCACCGCGCGCAACCTCTCCCGCGAGGTCGAGAGCCTGCGCGGGCAGCTCGCGGAAGCCTTCGTGCAGGACCAGCGCGCGGACATGGCGATCGGGCAGCTGAAAGACGAGCGCGATAGGCTGCAGGAGGAGGTGAATATGTTGCGGGCAGGTTTGGGGGGACGGGGGGGTGGCGGGGGGTTGTCCGGGGGTGCGGGGGAGGAGGAGGGCATGGATACGAACTCGTATGTGGCGGACGGGACGGAGAGTGAGTGGAGCGTTGGCGGGGGTGGGGGCGGGGGCGCGGAGGGGATGAGGCGCGTAGCGGGTCTGCTGGAGGAGGCGGAGTTTCTGCGCGGGACGGTGGGCGCGCTGTCCGCGCAGGTGGAGATGCTGCAGCGGGAGAACGAGGCGCTGATGGCGCAGGCGGAGCAGGCCGAGGCGGAGGCGGGGAAGTACCGGCGGGACGCGGAGGAGCTGTTCGAGGCGCGCCAGGAGACGGAGGCTGCGCTCAAGCGCGCGCAGAAGCAGGCGGACGAGCGCGAGGCGGAGTGGCAGGAGCGCGCGCGCGCCATGGCGGAGGCGCAGGCGGCGCTGGAGGAGCAGCTGGCGGAGCTGCAGGGCGCGGAAGGATGGGGCGGGGGAGGGTCCGCGCGGCCGAGCCCCCTGGGACCGAGGGGGAAGGGAGAAGGGCAGGAAGGGGTGGAGGACGGTCTGATGCTGTCAGAAACGGTGGGGATGAGCGGAAGCAGCAGGAAGAGCCGGGGGGGTTCAGGCGGGGACGGCGAGGCGGGCGGAGAGGGCGAGCGGGGGGCAGCGGGAGACGTGAGCGTGGTGGCGCAGCTGAGGCGCAAGGTGGAGGAGCTAGAGCGGGAGGCGCAGGAGCTAACCGCGGAGAGCCTGGAGCTGGCAGCCGGGCTGAACGTGGCGAATAAGGAGGGCGAGGTGAAGGACGCGCTGATAGAGCAGCTGCAGCACGAACTGATCGCTGCAGGGAAGAAGGACTCGATTGCTACAGCCGCTGCTGCGTCCGGGTTTGCTGCGTTTTTCGCCAAGGGGAAGGCGGAGGGGAAGAGCGTGGAGAGTCTGATTAATTCCGGGCCGGCTGCGAATGAGAGGGATGTTGGGAAGCTGCATGGAAGGATCGTGGAGCTGCTGCAGGCGTTGAAGGAGCAGAGTAGAGAGGCGGAGGAGGCGCGGGAGGAGGCGGTGCAGCTGCGGAGCAAGATGCGCGTTAGTGAGATGGCCACTGCGCGGGCTATGGATAGGCTGAGTATTCTGGAGGAGTATGAGCGGCGGGCGAAGCAGATGGAGGGGGAGTTGGAGGAGACGCGGAAGACGCTGGCGGCGCAGAGGAGGTTGAGGGAGGAGCAGGAGCGGAGGCATGTGGGGGAGGTGGAGCAGCTGCGGGAGGGCAAGCGGGATGCGGAGAACCGCGTGACGAGGTACGGGGAGGAGGTTCGGCGGCTGGAGCGGCAGGGGGAGGCGGCTGTGACGCAGGTGGAGCAGGTTGGGGAGAGTCTGCGGGAGTTTTTTGCTGCGTGGGGGGGGGAGAAGGGGACGGGGGAGGAGGGGGAGACGCTGGGGGAGCAGGCGGAGGGGAAGGACGTGGCGGGGAAGGTGGGGGTGGTGGTGGGGGCGGCGGCGCAGTGGCAGCAGCGCGTGGGGGAGCTGGAGCGGGAGAGAGAGGCGCTAGAGGAGCAGGTGAGGGAGAGTGAAGCACGGGTGCACGAGGTAGAGTCGACCTCCGGGGCGTGGCGGTCGGATAGAGGGGCGCTGGAGAAGCAGGTGAGGCGGTTAGATGAGCAGAGGCGGTTGGCTGAGTCGAGGGTTCAGGAGGTGGAGTTGCAGCTATCGGCCATGCAGGAGATGCTGGAGGAGGCCAAGGCGGAGGCGGGGGCGGCTGCTGCTGGGGGCGGTTTGGGTGGAGTGACGCTTGCTGACGTGGAGGCGCTGCAGGCGGCGAATCAGAAGGCGAGGAGGCGGATTCATGAGCTGGAGGGGCAGGTGAGGGGGCTGGAAGAGCGGGCGAGGGAGAAGGAGGCGGAGCTAGAGGTGGCGCTGGCCGCGGTTACCGCTGCGGCGGATTCTGCTGCAGCGGCGGCTGCGGCGGAAGCAGTGGGGAGGGCAGGGGCGGGCGGGGGAGCAGGAGCGGGGGCAGCGGGGGCTGGTGCAGGGAGGGCGGAGAGGGAGTTGGAGGACGCGCGGAGGAGGGTGGAGGGGTTGGAGGAGGAGATTAAGCGCATGTCTGGGGAGCTGGCGCTGGCTGGTGTGAGCCGGCGAGAGCTTGAAATGAAGGTGCTGCGGCTGGAAGGGGCGTGCGGCAAGCTGGAGAGTGAGCTTCAGGAGGCGAATGTGGGGCGGCGGCGCGCGGAGGAGAGGCAGGCGGAGGTGGAGGCGCAGCTGGCAGTGGCGGTGGACAGGGCGGAGACGCAGAGGGGGCTCGTGGGGGAGCTGGAGGCGAAGGTGAGTAAGGGCGCTGCGCGGGAGGAGGCGTTGGAGCGGTATGTGGCTGTGGTCGAGGGGAAGGTGAAGGAGGCGGAGCGGGAGAGGGAGCGGTTGGAGGGGCGGGTGAGGGAGGAGGAGGAGAAGAGGAGGGAGGTGGAGGGGAGGGTTGGGGAGAGTGAGGCGGCGGTGGGGAGGGCGAGGGAGGAGGCGGAGAGGGAGGTGGGGGAGGCGAGAAGATTGGTGGAGGAGATGGAAGCGAGATTGGAAGTGGGGGAGGCGGAGAGGGAGAGTGCAGTGGCAAGGGCTGTGAGGGCGGAGGAGGGGCAGAGGCGGGAGAAGGCCGAGAGGGAAGCGGCGGTTGAGCGGTTGACCAGTGAGGTGGCGCTGCTGACTCAGCAGCTGTCGGCGTTATCTGAGGGGGGGAGTGCGGGCGAGGGCGGCGACAGGCTGTCTGCGGTCGAGGCTGCGGAGCTCCGGGCGGCAAAGGGCGAGCTAGAAGACAAATTGCGCCGTGTGGAAGGGGATCTGCGGGAGGCGGTGAGAGAAAAGGTGAAGCTGGAAGGGGAAGTGCGGGCGGCGAAAGAATCGGCGGCAGAATCAAAGGTCAAGGAGGGGTCACTCTTGGGAGAGGTAGAGGAGCTCAAGAGACAAGTGGCGGCAGCAGCAGAGGCAGCGGCGGAGTTGACTCGCGTGAGGGAGCAGCACGAGCAGGTCGCAGCGCAGCTCGTCAAGGCGGAAGCTTCCGTGAAGGAGCTGCAGGTGGCGCGGGAGGAGTTGGAGCAGGAGCGCAAGGGGCTGGTGCAGCAGAGCGTGGTGCTGCAGGGCAAGGTGAAGGAGCTGGAGCGAGTCAAGGGGGAGCTGGCCCAGGCCAGGACGGAGAGACAGGTGCTGGAGGAGAGAAGGCTGGCTCTGGCGATGAAGCTGGCGCGGATAGAGGAGAGTATGGAGGAGCTGGAGGATTTGCGGGCCAGGAGTGCGTCTGTGGAGGGCGAGATGGGACACCTGGCGAAGCAGGCTGAGCAGGTGCCGGGGTTGATGGAGGAACGGGAGAAGCTGCAGGGGCGGGTGAGGGAGCTGGAGGGTCGGGCCGCGGAGCTGGAGGCTCGGGTGGGCGAGATGGAGGCTGCTGCTGCGGCGGCTGCGGCGGTGGCGGGTGGGGGTGAGAGTGAGGGGGATGGTGATGCAGCGGCGGCGGCTGCGAAAGCGGCTGCGGCAGAAGCGACAGTGGCTGCAGAGGCAGCGGCGGCGGCGGCAGCGGCGAAAGCAGAGGCGCTAGTGGAGGAGGTGCGGCAGCTGAAGCAGCAAAACGCGGAGCTCAAGCGAGCACTCACCGAGGGTAGCAGCATTGGCGGTGCCGGTGGTGGTGGGATGGAGCCTTCCCCCCAGGGCAAGGGCAGCAGGTCTCTGGGCGGAGGGGCGGGGGGCTTGGGGGGGATGGGCGGAGGGGGGGGAGCAGGCGGAGCGTTCGCCCGCGGGCGGATGGGGGGGATCATGGCGTCGCGGGGGGGAGGCGGAGAGGCGGCATTGGAGAAGCAGGTGGAGGAGCTGAGGCGGCGCACTGTGGCGTTAGAGGGCGAGGTGGGGCGCAAGGCAGAGGCGCTCGCTGCTGCTGAGAGGCGGTTGTTGGAGCTGGAGGGGAGTGGGGGGGGTGGGGGAGCAGGGGCGCGGGTGGGGGACATGGATGCTGCAGCAGAGGAGCGAATCAAGACTCTTGAGGTGAGCTGTGCCTCTGTGGCTCGATGTGAGGCATGCCCCCTTGACCCAGTTTTTTTGGCTGAACGCTGTTTTCACGCTGATTGCTTGCTCGTGTTACTACCCGAACGCTTTGCGACCACAGGTGACTCAAAGTCGATGCGAAGCACCCCGTTCATTCCCAAACGGCTTCAAACACACCCTACTGATAACTCCAGTGTGACGCTCCCATGGGGTCCTTGCCTGTTGGTCGCTCTTTCTCGCTCCCGTCCCTACAGGCGCAGGTGGAGGTGTTGCAGCAGCAGGTGGAGCAGCAGAGGGCGGTGGCGGAGGCGAGGGAGGGCAGCATGGGGGAGTACGTGGCTCTGCTCACCGCCACCAACGACTCTCTCGCTGCCGGCACCGACGCTGCTACCATGCAGCTTAATCAAGCGGTGAGTGCCTTGCCGTGGTGGTTGTTGCGGGTCAATATGCATGTCAACCAAGGGGCGAGGGAGGGCAGCATGGGGGGGAGTACGTGGCACTGCTCACCGCCACCAACGACTCTCTGGCTGCCGGCACCGACACTGCTACCATGCACCTCAACCAAGCGGTGAGTGCGGTGTTGCCATCACAACGTTGGCGTGTGGACTCTCTCATCTCATCACACTCCCTTGCGTGCTTATCATGCACGGGACCCGCAGTGCACTGCTCACGAGCACCTCACTTGTCAATGCTTGCAATGCCCCCGCGCACCGATCCCACACCGCATCCCACGTCCGCCGTCCCTGCTTTCTGAAGCGGCTCATCTGCCATCCCACGTGTGTCTTCCCTGTGCACCCCATTCCACACCATTCCCCTCAAATGCAGCTGCTGAAGGCGCAGCAGCAGGTGGGCGAGGTGAGGGAGAGGGAGGCGGAGCTGAGGGCAGCAGCAGCGGTGCACGACGCCACCATCCTGGAGCTTAAGGAGGTGCGCACCCGCATCCTACCCTTGATGCGCATGGAAAAACGGCTCCCATTCATTATGAGCCTTAAGCGAAGGCACCCATTCTCCTTTAGAAGTGCTTTTCTTGTTCCTTCTGTTGTTTAGGCCATGTGGTGATGTTGCAGTGGCCTGGTGTAGCCCGTGTGTGTTCGACATGCCGCACGTCATGCACCACATTACCATCCACCGTCCAACATCCCTTATGCCCATTCTTCCTCAATTTCCCTTTCCCACTGCCCTCCACCACTGCCCCAACGGTCACAGGAGGTGGCGAGGCTGCAGAAGAAGCTGTCGCAGCGCATGCGGGGGGGGGGCAGCACAGCGGGGGGCAGTGGCATGGTGGAGCGCATGGCACTGTTGGAGGCAGAGCTGGCAGAGGCCATGGAGACCAACCACAAGTACAAGGACCAGCTCAAGCGGTACGTGGCAAGAATTCTAATGGTTTGTTGAATGTTTTGTGTCCCAGTAGGGTCGCTTGAGTGCATCATTGGAACCCCTTGTGGGTGGAGTCTGGGTGTGTACAAATGCTCTCCTAGGTGTCAGGCTCCTGCGGTTTGAGGTGTGGAGAGCAGGCTTTTTATAAAATTATCGTTGCTTTTTTTCGCCTGCCCCGTTCTGAACCACGCAGGGCCTTGGGTGGGACGGGGAATGGAGTCGACACTCAATCCACTGAAGCTCCTGCTGCTGCACTGATCCCAGCCAGCCCTACCAAGCCAGGCGCTGCTTCTGCATTGGGGAATGAGGCAGAGAGGTCACCTCAGATGAAAGGGAGAGCAGTGAGCAGCAGCCCCATGAGCGGTGCTAGCAGTCCCATGATGGCAGGAGGTAGAAGACTCGGCACTGCCTCCCCTGCCGCCAAGCCAAGCCCATTTGGACGGAGGTAATGTGGCCTTTTTTAGATTAGTGTAAACCATAGAGGCGTTCTAACTTCCTTCTGACAGACAAAAGTAGTTAAATCTCTTATGTACGTTGTGTTATGCCAGTGCGAGGCCATCTGTTGTAGGTAGGGCATGGGTACACAAGAAGCTTGTATGGCTAACAATCTTGAACAGTCACCTTACTGAAACAGACTGTTGGTTCCTTGAACCGTATTCTACCACGTTGAACCCAATTTTCGAGCCAAGGTGCGTGCCCTAAATTGATGCGTACAATACAAGCCAATGGAGCCCACCAATCTGTGCGAACGGTTCGTTCGTCAACACCAATGCTGGCGAATCGAATGTTGAACATTTTCCTATGTCCAAAATCTTCCCGTTGACGAACTCGGGCTTGTTACCCCATTGCACAAGTTCCGACAGCTTCCGCGACAGCAGTGCACGAGCAGAATCGTGCACGCTTCGGTCTTGGCGAAAAAAAAAGCATCGTTGATACAGCTGTGCTTTCACTTCATACAGTCATCCGTGCTTTCACTTCATACCCTGTCCCTCGCACGCAATGATACAGCAGCTGTTTTTTCCAGCTCAGACCAGAAAACTCAGCCCGTATTGAACCGATAGTCATTTGGCGACATACATCGCGAGTGCGACGCTGCTCGTGACTAGGATATGACTCGCAAGAGAGAAACGCGGAACAAGATGAAGGCGAGGGGAAAAGCTACCACTACAGGCGAGCAGTTGGAGGAGGAAGTACAAGAGAAGGAAGGAGCAGGGCAGGGACCGTCCATGGCCGTTCCTCCGAGTGCGAAGCGATCGAAACGTGGAGTGCGCTCAGCAGTGGCGCGCCGAGCCGTCGACACCGTGAGGGAGATTCGATACGGTGACCTAGACGCGCTACCCGCAGACGTGTGGCTGCGCATCGCAAATGAGGTAGTGGAGAGAGACGACTGCTGCTGCTCGTGGCCGCTCGTGTCGTGCGCCATCGCCTTGCCGTGCGTGCGACGCGCACTATCGGGGGACGAGCCTCTCGTCTTCTACGAAAAATGCGAGTGCGTTCCCTCCGCCGTCTCCCTCGCTCAACGAATCCGCAGCTTCGCATGGCTGATCAAGCAGCACCAAAGCCCTTCGGATCTCATCTTCTCAATCAATGAAGCGCCTCCCCGCCTCCTTTCCTCCCTCATGCGCTCCTGCCTGTTCCCTTCCCTCTCCACCATCACCTCCCTCGATCTCTACTTCCCCCGAAGCCTCCCCTCCCATCCGCGCCTCCTCTTCTCCCTCTCGCAAGCGCCGCGCCTCGAGTCGCTTTCTCTTACGCATGATGTTGCGTCGGACAGCGAGAGTGACATGCCACGGCACCACTGCAACGATCCCGTGATGGTGGCGGAAATGTGGGAAATAGTTTCAATAATGGAAGAGGAGAAGGCGAGTGACAAGGACAGGTCGTTTCCCGTGCTGCGACACTTCAATCTCGACCTCCCCGCCTGCTCGCCTCTCGTCCTGCGCTTCGTCTCCTGCATCTCTTCACAGCTGCACTATCTCTCTCTTGGCGGTGCGGATCAGTTCGCGGCTCAGGAGGGCAGAGAGGAGGCTGAAAGGGATGCGAACGCGGAAGGGCCAAGAGGGCGTGAGAGGGACATCGACGGACGAAACTACCTCACTCTTCACCTCCCGCGAGCCACGAATGCCCGATTCCACGGAATCAGCTGCTCCATTTCCCTCTCCGCCCCTCGTATGTCCGCCCTCTCCTTGCTTTGGAAGTCTCCCCATTTCCGCCTGCTCTTGCTTCCCACATGTCCCGCGCACCTGCCGTCTCTCTTCCTTAGCTCGGACGGACCCTGCCAGTGGCCGTTGCAAGCGCCTTCCCTCACGTCGCTTGAATCCCTCTGCACCAACATGCAGCCAGAGCAGGCTGCTTGTTTCCCTCCCGGTGTTCTAGCTACAGTGAAGGCCCTTGAGTGGAGATATGTTAAGGTGTTGCGGCCGCTGGACCTGCGTGCTTGGCACGGCCTGCGTTGCTTCCATGCCATGGGATGGGACCCTGTGTCTCTGTCGGTGCTTCGCTCGGGTGTGCTCTGGCCTTGTGGCATGGAGGGGCTGTTTTTCGATAAAATTGGGAGCGATGTTGTGGAGCTTTTCACGAGTGAGCTGAGAGGGGATGATGGGGGAGATAGTTTGGGAAGGAGGCATGGAAGGAAGGGCACGTTGAGAAGCCGAGATGACATAGCTCAGAGAACAGTGGAAGGTGGGCCCGAGGAGGACGGAAGCAGGGATATGGTTCAGGCTAATGGTAGGGTATTGGCTCGACTGCTACCTGAATGCAACGGATTACAGCGGTTTGAGGGGTGGGATTGTGGTGAGCGTGTGCTGTACAGGCTGGATGGTGCTGAAGGACTGAGTAGGGAAGTGGGTGGAAGTGTAGGACTGTGTTGGACGAACAAAAGTAGGTTTCTAAAAGCGAGAGGAATCGTGGATTAGGTGTGCTGGAATTCTGCATGTAGATTGTGGAATAATGCTCTGTGTCAAATAAATAGAACTGAGGCCTGGTATGTGATGAATATATTTGAAGTCATGCTAGGTATGTTACCAGAGTGAAATTCGTATATCCATTCTATAATATCAATACAGTTAATGGTGTATGAGTTCCTAAAGCGGGGTGTAATAGGCGGAATCACACCCACCTCGTGAATTCCCACGGAGAAGCCACCACTAGTCGCATCGCACCGACACAGCAACCCAGATTCCCTCCCAATCGTATTGACAGTGCGGGGAGAAAATAAATCCAGGTGCCTGACACCATCGTAGTATGAGGATGGCGGTGGCGGGCAAACTTCACAACCGTGATCTCAGCCAGGCCAGGGGGGCTAGAGGACACACTTCCTCACCATTCGAAACAAACCATTTTCTCACCTTGTTCCTACTGTTTGAAGTACTTCAGCTGTCGTACCTATCAATCGGGAGAGGGACTTTTTCCCAGCAGAGGAAGATGAATCAGGAATATCGGCCCATCGTGAACGATAGTTATTGACAATAAACATCGCTGGTGTGACGCGGCTGGTGGCGCGGATTTGGCTAGCAGGAAAAACAGCACGGATCGGAATGACGTCAAGGGGGAGAGCTAGTCTATGTGAGCAGTTGGTCGAAAGAGAAGAAGAGGAGGGAGAGGCGGCTGAGCGAGGGGAGGATGAGGGGCGAGTAGCGGAGGAGCCGGCCATTGTCACCTCCCCCCCGCAAAGAGATCGAAAAGCGGAGTGCACGCAGCAGTGTCGCAGCGAGCCCGCGTAAGCCAGCCCGAGGCGGAGATACGATACGGTGATCTAGAGGCGGAGATTCAATACGGTGACCTCAACGCGCTACCCACGGACGTGTGGCGGCGCATCGCAAACGCGGTCGCGAATTCGAACAGAGGAAAGTGCTACTGCTCGTGGCCGCTCGTGTCGTGTGCCATCGCCATGCCGTGCATTCGACGCGCTCTATCAGACGACGTGGCTCTCATGTTTTACGAGAAATGCCCGTGCTCAACTCCCTCCATCTCCCTCGCTCAACGAATTCGCAGCTTCGCATGGCTGACCAAACAGCACCCGCGTCTCTCCGAGCTCTACGTATCTCTTGACACTTCACCCCCCCGGCTCTTCTGCTCCCTCTTACACTCCTGCGTCTTCCCTTACCTCTCCTCCCTCACCTCTCTCACTATCGACTTCTCCCGACGCCTCCCCTCGCCTCCGCGCCTTCTCTACTCTCTCTCTCAAGCGCCGCGCCTGAAGTTGCTTTCTCTTACTCATGGCACCGTGCGGACAGACAGCAAGCACGAGTTGGCGCGGCACGGCTGCAATGATGCAGTGATGGTGGCGAGATGTGGGAAATAATTACAATCTATGGAGATAAGGAAGCCGGATGGCAAGGAGAAGCCATTTCCCGTGCTGTCTCGCCTCGATCTCTCTCTCCCCGCCTGCTCGCCTCTCGTCCTGCGCTTCGTCTCCTGTCTCTCTGCCCAGCTTCATACACTCTACCTCGTTGCGTCTGCCGATCAATTTGCAGCTCAGGAGGGAAATGAGGGCGCTGAAAGTGGTACGGGGAACGCGGACGGGTGGAGGGGGCGTGAGAGGGACATTGACGGACGAAACTCCTTTTTTCTTCACCTCCCGCTGGCCACCAACGTCAGATTCGACAGTATCAACTGCTCCATTTCACTGTCCGCCCCTCGTCTCTCCGACCTCGGCTTTACTTGGCGGGCACGCCACTCCCGCCTACTCCTGCTCCCCACGTGCCCCGCGCATCTGACATCTCTCTACCTTGACACCGACTGGACCTGCGAGTGGGCGTTTCACGCACCTCACCTCACCTCGCTTGATTCCCTCTGCACCAACATGGAGCCAGAGAAAGCGGCATGCTTCCCTCCCAGTGTGATAGCGACCGTCAAGGCCCTTGAGTGGCGGAATGAAACATCGCTGGACTTGAGTGCTTGGCAGGGCCTGCGTTGTTTCCACGCTGTAGGCTGGCCCCCTGTAAATCTTGCAGATCTCCGCTCGGGTGTGCTCTGGCCTTGTGGCCTGGAGGGGCTGTTTTTCAACAGCATTGGCCCCGACGTCGTGGGACTGTTTGAGAATGGGCTGAGAGGGGACGATGGCGGAGAAGGCTTGGGAAGGAGGAAGCATGGACGAGATGAGATAGTCGTGGTGAGAGGAGGTGGGTTGACGTTGGGTAAGGAGGGCACGCCTGTGGAAGATAGAGCTGATGACCAGACAAATGGGAGAAGTCTATTGGCTCAACTGCTACCTGGATGCAAGAGCCTACAGCGGTTTGAGGGGTGGGACGATGGTGCATGTTTGCTGTATAGGATCGATGCTGCTGAAGGGCTGAGTAGGGAAGTGGGTGGGAATCCAGGGGATGGTTGGACAAAGACTTTCCTTTTTTTTTTTTTTTTTTTTTTTTTTTGGTGGAGATAAGTACACTACCAGCATACATACATCCGCAGTCGTAACTGATGCTAGGAGGGCATGAGGAGGTTACAAGTATCCAAGCAACCAGAGCCCCCCTTATCCTTTTATGGAGGTTGGAAAGCAACACCGCCGTCTTCCCAGATCGCCTTAAAACCCGCTCTCCACGTCATCGAGGCCTCTGTCTCATAGAGCCTGCGCATAGCTCCTGCTTCGTCAGCATTCAAGTGGCTCCAGTCACCCGTCCTTTTCGAAACACTCCTGCCAGCCATTTTCTTCCGCGCTCTGCTGTAGATCTTCACGTGCCTCGTGAAACCAACTGCCATGCGTCTCAATGCTCTCTTTGGTTGGAACCGGCTACCACGGAAAACCGCATTGCACCTCTCCAGCCAGACTTGATGCGCTGTTATGGATATGATTGCAGCCTCTGGGAAGCCAGTCGACGTGCCACTCCTTTGGAAGAGCATGTCCCCGAGAGATCGCATGTCCCTGCCCGGGTTCATACACTGAACCGCTTTCCTCATCACCTCCACCACAGGTTGGATCACCGGGCAGCTGAAAAGGCAGTGATCTTGCGACTCAACTCCGCCACAGTGCGTGCATTTCGCCCTCGCACCCAAGAAGGGGAGCCGCTCCCCTACTTGGAGGTTGTTACTGTGCACCCTCAGTATCACCTCTCGCGCCTTGCATGGGGTTGCCAGTGAGTCACGGACCGTGATAGCCTTCCCCCAGCCGATCTTCCTCCCCAATTCCTCCTCCCACTTCAGCTGCTGTTTCGGTTGCGCCAGCGAGGGTTTCATCGCCTTCCTCAACTTCTTTAGATCCGCCCGCTCGCCTTTCTCACAGATTGCAGAATAGAGCAGTCGCGTTCTTGGAGCGCCGAGTAAACCGCGGGCCCTTCCATCTATGACTGCCATGGGTGAAGCGCGCCGAAATTCCACCGATACCACGCTAGCATATTCCACTTCGCCTATGTTCCCTTTCTTGTCCACCGTCACTCTTCGACCGTAAAGTTCGCCGTTGCTCACATATTGCAGCTGATAATAAAAGAACTCCCCCGGGCGGTAAGACGCAGAGCGGACCAAACTCGTTTCCCTGAAGAGTTCATCCGCCGACAGCTGGTTGAGCACCATATCCTTCCATCTCTGCGGTGTCGCCTGCCACGCCTTCAGGGCCCATTTCCTCTGCTCCACGCCTCCCAGTTCCCTCTCCAGAACCTCATCGCTCTTACGAGCTCTGCTGCCGTCTCCTCCTTTCACCACCAAATCCCCCAGTCGGATGCCCTTCAGACAGAGCGAGCCCGCCTGGTTGCCGAGGGGTGATCTGCCTCTGAAGAAAATACTGCGGTTGAAAAGTAACTGCTCCTCCTCTGCGTCCCATCTGTGAGCCGGATCGCCTATATCCACAAGTTTTGAGTCCCACAGTGCCTTAATAGTGGCCTTCCATCTCGTGCCCCCTCCCAGCCAGGACTTCAGGACCGAAGGGTGCGCGTAAACCGTGGCCAGGCCAATGGGGAAAGCCGCCGCCCTCTCCCATAACCAGTTTCGAAGTGGCTCCTGTTCCACCAGGGCCTTTCCCAGTCCTTGGATCACCATGCTGTCAATCCGGTGTTTCAGATCAATCACCCCCAAGCCCCCCTCCTTCCGTCCTCTGCACGACAGTTCATAGCTCCATAGCGTGAAGTGTCGATCAAGGAGCGCTTTCCCACCGGAGATGAAATTATGACAGAGCCTCTTCACTTTGGTCCAGACCTCGTACGGTGGGGCGTAGATCTGCGCCTGGAAGAGCAAAATCGGCATCGCGTAGCTGTTTATGATGGTCACCCGTGCCGAGGTTTTGAGATGCTTAGTCTCCCAGCAACTCAGCACCGCGCTAACCTTCTCGAAAGCCTTGTCCCATGCAGGTCCCGGCGAGCCTCCAGAGGTGATCCAGATTCCGAGCAGCCTTTCAGATGTGTTCTTCGCCGCCCACTTGAAAGACGACGCTATCGGCTGCAGCCTCCTTCGATTTTTCCCGAGCGGCATCAATGTTGTCTTATCCCGGTTCACCTTCAGTCCTGAGATTGCCGCGAACTCCCCCAGCAGTTTCTCAGCAACCGCCACCTGCTCTTTGCCCTTCAAGACCAGCGTCGTGTCGTCTGCATATCCAATGTAGTCTAAGCTCCCTTTCACCCCTCTCTTCCTGACCCCCAGTTTCCTCCGTTGAATTTCTTGGCAGAGAGGCTCAACCGCGCAGAGGAAGAGATACGGGGCGAGCGGGCAGCCCCGGCGCACCCCTTTGGCCATCTCTACTCGCTCCCCAATCCAACCGTTCAACAGTACCCTGGTTGCCGCTCCATCGTGGAGACCCTTTACCCATCTCGTGAACTTCTCCGGGAAACCCATGTTGCCCAATGTCGCGAAGAGGTATTCACGTGATACCGAATCGTAAGCTTTCTGAAAATCAACCAGCAGCAGCAGCCAATCCTCATCCTCCTGCTCCGCAGCATCAATCGCATCTGCTACCAGAGAGACAGCGTCAGCGAGACTCCTCCCCGGAAGAAAGCCGGACTGGTTGGCTGAGATCACACGCGGTAAGACCACCTTGATTCTGTTCGCCAACACCTTCGTTAGCAATTTGTAGAAGAAGCTCAGTAGAGTGATCGGTCGGTAATTTCCCAAGTCGTCCCTGTCTCCTTTTTTGTGCAGGAGGATCGTGACCGCCGTTGTGAAAGACTCCGAAAGCACCCCTGCTGACTCGAAGCTCTTGACCTCTCTCATCACTGCCGGGCCCAGCAGCTCCCAGTTTCTTTCGAAGAGTTCTTTTGGCAGGCCGTCCTGCCCCGGGGCCTTCCCCGCCGGTAAGCCTTTTAGCGCCGCTTTTACTTCCTGCTCTGACCATTCGCTGTCCAGCTGCATGCGATCGCTCTCCTGCAGCGTCTTTCCCTCCTCGATCGGCCATGACTCCGCAGGGGAGGGCGCCGGCGACAGCGCGTAGGCTTCTCGGAAATGCTCCGAGGCAGCTTGCAGCACCTCGCTTGCTCCTTTTCTCAACAGCCCTTTGAAGGTAAGTTCCGCTATTTCAGTTTTCGCCTTTCTGGACTTGACCAAGCCTGACAGAAACCCTGACGGAGTCTCCCCCGCCAGCTCCTGCAGCATCCCCGTCAGAACTTGCAGCCTCTCCTTGTTGCTGCCCTGGTAAAGCTTGAGAGCCGTTTCATTCTTTATCAGCTCCTCGTACAAAGCCTGCGACGAAGGGTCCGACATCACCTTCCATCGAAGCTCTTCCACCTTCAGCTCCAAGTGCACCATGGTCGCCTTAACTCTCTTTCTCTCCTCTGCTACATGAGCTCTCATGCTTGCACGCAGATTCGTCACCAGTCTCTCCAGGCCGTTGTCCGGACACTTCGCCTGTGAGTCCAGTACCGCCGATATAATGTTCCTGACTCCTTCACCCCCAGCCTGAGGTGCCTGAAGCCTCCACAACCCTGGGCCATGGTCGTCCGCCGATGCAGCCTTGAGTGACACCGACACCGCGAACCAGTGATCTGTTAAACCGTATGGAACCATTTTATGCTTCGCCTCCGTTACGCAGTTGAGAAGAGAGTGTGAAACTAAAGCCCTGTCTATCCGTGTACTCGTTTTTGCAGATCTCGAGAAGAACGTGAACTCTTTCCTGGTCGGGTGGAGGCTCCGAAAAGCGTCTTGCAGATCCCACCTCGAGCAAATCTGCAGGAGTCTTTGGTTCTCCGCCGGCGTTCCCAGTTTTGAGGACTTGTCCAGCTCCGGGTCCGCAACGATGTTCAGATCACCAAGAAGTATGGTATATGGAGAGGCACCTAGGCTCTGCACGAAGGGTGTTAGTACATCACGAAAGAAGACCCCCCTGGCAGGTGCTTGCGCAGGTAGGTATACAGCCACCACTCTGCAGGTCAGATCTCTCCATGCAATCATCAAGCTTATGAGACGGCCGGATTCGTGCCTAACCACGTCTGTGAACCGCATGCCTGGCAGGAAGCCCAAGACGCCACCCCCCCAGCTCTCTGTGACGGGCCAACCACCGCTTGAGCTTCCGACCTGACTTGTGTCCAGAAGTTATGATCCTGTGAGACTCGTGTGTCAGTGAGTACAACAATATGTGCTGCCTTCCTGATCCATTTTCCGCATCTCTCCTGTTTCCCACTGCTACCGAGCCCGTTGATGTTGAGCTCGAGAAAAGTTAAGCTGTTGCGTTTATCCATTAACCACTTTCCTTGAGCCCCACAGCATCCACGGGCGATTGGTCTTTATTGCGACGATGCAACCAGCTACAGCGAAGGCAAACATGGCACCTACTACACAGCTTGCACCAAAAATCCACAGTGTCGTCTCATCCGCTGATCACTTCTTTGCCGGTGTGGCCATGAACTCCTTTTTGAAAGCAGCCATCTTCTGAGAATGTTTGCTGACACGCGTTGCAGCACCTTCCTTTTTCAGCCCTCCCTTGTGCCTGGCAGAAGCGACATGAGCCGCCGCCTGCTCGAACCGGTTCCCTTGAGCCTTCTCGCATACAGTCTGTACGCATACCCACTCCTCCCGCACACCTCCTGTAGAGGTGAGTATGACTGCGGGGTCTTTCAAGATGCGCGTCAGAGACGCTGTGGCTTTCAGGGAAGCCGCTGCGGGAGGAGGTGAAGAGACAGTCGTCAGTACGATTCGAGAGGCATGATAGGAGCGGGGTGGACAACGAAGGTAACGAATTAGACAGCTGAGGGTGGGGGATCTTTCTGCTTATACCGTTCATGTCATGAACCTTTTTGACCGACAGGTTCCAGTTGGTGAAGTTCTCCTGCCTCGAGGTAACATAATGATCGTGGTAGCGGGACAGGTGCTGGCCGCTGCATAGCTCGCAGGTAAGCGATGGGTAGTGCAGCATGTAGCGCCTGCCAGTCGACGGGTCCTCCACAAAGTACCTCCAGCGGTACTCATCGTCAGCGTGGGGGACAAACAGACCGCGGATACGGTCGGTGTCCAGCCCAGTCACCGGATCGACGGTACGATGAAAGCCGAAACCGCTGGCGAAAGCACTCCGACCGCGCTTAACCAGCTTCGACACCACCAGCAGGTGACGAATCAGCTCAGCAGTAATGTCCGCAGGAACTCCTTTGACAACAACCTCCTTCGCCGTCGGGTTCAGCAGGCGCTCACGAAGGAAACGCGCATCTTCAGGGTGCTGCCAGGTAAAGTCGACAATGTCGCCATTCACGCACTCGTGTCTGATGACTTGACTCCAAACGAAATTTGCATCGCGGACGTGGTTGAAGGTAACTTGAAGACGACCATAGCGTGTGCCAGAGAAATAGGTCGCTGTAAGTTCCTGGTAAGTTGTTGTCTGCAACGCATCTGGCGACAGCTGATCCTTCCATTCTTCCAGCAAGGCAGCCACAGTTACAGCAGTCCGCTTGACTTCAAGCTTCCTGTTAAACGGCACCAGCAAGGTCAGTGAGAATCTTTTCAAAGCGATAATGCTGCCGAGCGAAGCTGGTTCCAGGTGCTCGTCGGAGTCGTCACTCAGGTAACCATCCTCGTCATCGTCTGGAGCCTGATCTGACGAGGCACCATCGTCCTCCTGCGCGTCCGCATCAGCATCAGCCTCTCCTTCAGCGGCCTCTTCTTCACCTTCCTTGTCAGCAGGATCAGCGACACCATCAGCAGCTTGTTCGCCATTGAGGTCAGTCTTGTTCTGTAGGTCCAATAAGTCCTCGAAAGGGCCAAGCACCACTGGCGACGAGGAGGTGGAAGGCGCACGCCCTTTGTCAGCAGCATCCTTCTCAGGTACCGTAGGGGTGGGTGACATATCGGCTACTTTGTCAGTGACTGTTGTCTTCTTGCTAGTCTTGTTGCTGCGAGCTCTCCCCATGGTGCGAGGATGAGAAAAGCTTGACAGCCCGTTGAAGGCTGAGAGACAAGCCGGACTGAGCACAACTGACGATGAGTCCGTTTGTTTATACTTTTTATGTTTGAAACTGAAACGCTGCAGGTCCAGGCCAGGGATGGGAGCCATAACCTTAGGGAACGCCAAACGGCCAAGTTGGTTAAGAGCCTCGAGTTGTGCTGAAACATAGGAAATGTCATCCTTGAAAAATGCGCGAGATGTTGACATTGCCGAGCGCCAAGCTCGATGATAAACTCTGGGAAGCTTGAGATCTTGATAATAGCCATGTGCAATAGGTAGCATTGAAGTTGCATGGAACGCTGACGACAGCCTGGAACTCGCATAAGTGGTGTTTAGGTTCCCGTAATGAACACTAAAAAGACACCATTGTGTAGAGCTTAAAGCCGCGCGTCGTACGAGTGTCTCAATGTCAAGATCAGGCTGGAAATTGATGCACACTGACTGAGTTAAAGCTCTCCGCCATGGCCATGGCTGCCTTGACATTGTTTTAGTGCAGAATGGGTGTCGACAAAGACTTTCCACAATAGAAGAGAGTTTTTGAAGGCTAGAGGGATAATGGATTAAGAGAACTGAGATATAGAGGTTCCTCAAACCATGTGAACGTAGAATCATTAATGAAAGTAGCACTAAAAGTGTACAATACAACGGCAGTTGTAACTGTAATTATTGATGTTCCAGAACCTCATAAATCTTCAAAACTGATGTTCAAAATCATTGTACCAAAATCACTGGGCTGTGAAACGCGTACAGTTTCTCGGACAACTTTACCCATCGCACGGGCACATCAGTCTGCGCGATAAAGTAGTTCGTGAACATCGCAGCTAGACATTTTCGTGCCCAACACCTCACCTTGGCGAATCGAATGGTACCAAATTCATCGCCACATTCCAACATTTTCCCTATGGACGTAATCGAGCTTGTTACCTGATGCACTGCATATCTGCATCACGACCTGTGTCCCCGACAAAAGCTTTCCAATTCCTTTGACAGCGTCGCACGGGAATCGTGTCAGCCAGAGGGCATCGGCTCGGCATCCATCGGATCTGACCCTGACACTCCGCCTTGGCGCGAAATTATCCGTGAATTGGGCACACTTCGAGTGTGACGATGATATTTTTTTTGCGTGCACATCTGTCCTTCTGCTTCAAGCAGCCAGTTGCACGCGACGGAGGTTCTTTCCAGCACTGGAAGCCGAAACTGGGAAAGTTGATCCTTTTTTTTCTCTCGATAGTAACTACTGGGAATATACCTCGCTGGTGTGACGCGGCTGGTGGCAAGGATACCGCTTGCTGGAGAAAAGCACAGAGCAGGATGAAGTTGAGGAGGAGGACTAGGTTATGTGAGCTGGAGGAGGAGGTAGGAGGGGTGGGAGTGGAGGCTGAAGTGGAGGCTGAGCAAGGGGAGGAGGGGGAACGAGTACAGAATGAGCCGTCCTTCGTCACCCCTCCGCGAGCAAACGAATCGAAAAGCGGAGTGCGCGCGGTAGAGGCGCGCCGAGTTCTCGACAGGCAGCCCGTGGCGGGGGCTCGTTACGCGGACCTGAACGCCGTGCCCGCCGACGTGTGGGTGCGCATCGTAAATTTGGTGTTGAAGAGAGGAGAGTGCTGCTGCTCGTGGCCGCTCGTGTCGTGCGCCATCGCCATGCCGTGCGTGCGACGCGCGCTATCAGGCTACGACACGTCTCTCGTGTTCTATGAAGAATGCCGGTGCCCGCCCTCCGCCGTCTCCCTACCTCAACGAATCCGCAGCTTCGCATGGCTGTGCAACCAGCACCCAAGCCCCTCCCGATTTATTTACACTCTCACTGAAGCGCCTCCTCGCCTTTTTTCCTCCCTCCTGCGCACCTGCCTGTTCCCCTCCCTCTCCTCCATCACCTCCCTCGATCTCTACCTCTCCCGAAGCCTCCACTCTAATCCACGCCTTCTCTTATCCCTCTCGCAAGCGCCGCGTCTCGAGTCGCTTCTCATTACGCATGGCATTGCTTCGGACAGCGACCGCGACATTCCACGGCTCCATTGCAACGACGCAGTGCTGGTGGCCGAAATGTGGGAGATTATTTCAGTCATAGAGGAGAAGAAACCGGGTGACACGGACAGGCCATTTCCCGTGCTGCGCCGCCTCGATCTCGACCTCCCCGCCTGCTCGCCTCTCGTCCTGCGCTTCGTCTCCTGCCTCTCTGCCCAGCTTCAAAATCTCTCACTCGGCGCTGCAGATCATTTCGCGGCCCAGGAGGGCAGAGAGGGTGCTGAAAGCGGTGACAACGCGGAAGGGCGGAGGGGGCATGAGGGGGACATGGATGTACGAGATTCGTACTCTCTTCACCTCCCGCTAGCCACTAATGTCAGATTCCATGGGATCAAGTGCTCCATTTCCCTCTCCGCCCCTCGTCTCTCCACTCTCAGATTCCTCTGGAAGTCCCGCCGCTCCCGCCTGCACCTGCTCCCCACCTGCCCCGCGCACCTGACATCCCTCTTCCTTCGCAGCGACCGGCCCTCCCAGTGGCCGCTGCACGCGCCTCACCTCACCTCGCTTGAATCCCTCTGCACCAACATGCAGCCAGAGCAGGCTGCTTCTTTCCCTCCCGGTGTACTGGCGACAGTAAAGGCCCTTGAGTGGAGGGAACTTGTGGTTTTCCCGTTGGACCTGCGTGCTTGGCACGGCCTGCGTTGCTTCCATGCCGTGTTGCCGGACCCTGCGCCTCTGTTACTGCTCCGCTCGGGTGTGCTCTGGCCGTGTGGCGTGGAGGGATTTTTTTTCGATAGCATTGAGAGTGATGTCGTGGAAATTTTTACGAATGAGCTGAGAAAGAATAGTGGGGGTGAAAGTTTGGCAAGGAGGTATGCAGGGGAGGGCACGTCGAGAAGCCGGGATGGGATAGGCATGGGAACAAGAGGTTGTTCGAGGTCGGCAGGGGAAGGCAGGCCTGAGGACGACAGAAGAAGGGATATGGTTCAGGGTGAAGGTAGGAATCTATTGGCTCGACTGCTACCTAAATGCAAGGCCTTGCAGCGGTTTGAGGGGTGGGACGATGGTGAGCTGTGCTGTACAGGCTGGATGCTGTTGAAGGGTTGAGTAGGGAAGTGGGTGGAAGTGCAGGCCTGTGTTGGAGCAAAAGTAGGTTTTTAAAAGAAAGAGGAATCGTGGATTAGGTGCGCTAGACCACTGAATGCAACTTTGTTTTGTCCTGTTTGAGCGTGCTGTAAATGAAATATATACTGTAAATGAGAATGCTACTGTTTCAGCATTTGTGCTTGTGATGTTTTATGGAGCACAAACGGTAGGTTGAGAGAGCAGAGCACCTACACATACCGTAACTTTAATGGAAACAATGCTTTTGTACCGGTAACATGTTGATGAACACTTCGAACCACTGTTGCCTGCTGTGAGCAGTGTAGGGCAATTGCCAATCGCACATTCAGAGTCGCAGGGAGTCGCACTCAATCTGCCTCAGCGGATTGGCACACTTATCCGTCGCTCCTTTCGCTTCAAGCATTCGTCGCACGTATCTGACGGGGATCCTTTCCAGCTCAGAAAGGAACAACTATTTGACCCCATATTAGCCGTTGTAGCTATTGGCGAGACGCATTGTTGCTGTGACGCGGCTGGTGGCGAGGATACCGATCGCTAGAGAAGAGCATTAGCAGGATGGCGTCGAGGAAAAATAGGTTATGTGAGCAGGAGGAGGAGGAAGTAGGAGGGGTGGGAGTGGAGGCTGAGCAAGGGGAGGAGGAGGAACGAGTGGAGGAGGAGCCGTCCTTCATCACCCCTCCGCCCGTGGCGGAGATTAGTTCCGCGGACCTGAGCGCCGTACCCGCCGACGTGTGGGTGCGCATCGCAAATGCAGCGGCGGAGAGAGAAGAGTGCTACTGCTCGTGGCCGCTCGTGCCGTGCGCCATCGCCTTGCCGTGCGTGCGACGCGCACTATCGGCGAGCAACGAACCTCTTTACTTCGAAGAAGATTGTCAGTGTCCCCCCTCCGCCGTCTCCCTCGCTCAGCGAATCCGCAGCTTCGCATGGCTGACCAAGCAGCACCAAAGCCCTTCGCAGTTCAACTTCTCTCTCGTTGAAGCGCCTCCCCGCCTCGTTTCCTCCTTCATGCGCTCCTGCCTGTTCCCTTCCATCTCCTCCATCACCTCTCTCGATCTCTACTTTCCCCGAAGCCTCCCCTCCCATCCGCGCCTCCTCTTCTCCCTCTCGCAAGCGCCGCGCCTCGAGTCGCTTTTTATTCAGCATTGCGATGTGGCGGACAGCGAGAGCGCGGCTCCAATTCACCAGTGCAATGATCCCGTGATGGTGGCGGAAATGTGGGAAATGGTTTCAATCATGGAGGAGAAGAACCCGGATGACACAGCCAGGCTGTTTCCCGTGTTGCGCCGCCTCAGTCTCTCCCTCTCCGCGTGCTCTCCTCTCGTCCTCCGCTTCGTCGCCTGCCTCTCCTCACAGCTTCACTCTCTTCATCTCGCGGCTGACGATCAGTTCGCGGCACAGGAGGTCGAAGAGGGCGCTGTAAGCGGCGAGAACGCGCGAGAGAGGGACGTGGACGGACGAACGTCCTTCTCACTTGACCTCCCGGCAGCCACTGACGTCAGACTCAACGGGCTCAACTGCTCTATCTCGCTTTCCGCACCTCGTCTCTCCGACCTCGGTTTTGAATGGCAGTCCCGCGATTCCCGCCTGCTCCTGCTCCCCACCTGCCCCGGGCACCTGACATCTCTCTTCCTTAGCACCGACCCGACCTGTCCCTGGGCGTTTCACGCGCCTCACCTCACCTCGCTTCACTCCCTCCGCACCGACATGGATGCAGAGCAGGCGTCATTCCTCCCGGCGGGTGCGCTTGAGACTGTCAAGGCCCTTGACTGGAGGAACGTTGGGGATTCGGTGGACCTGAGTGCTTGGCACAGCCTGCGTTGTTTCCACGCTGTGGACTGCCCCCCTGTATCTCTGTCGGTGCTTCGCTCCAGTGTGCTCTGGCCTTGTAGCTTGGAGGGGTTGTTTATCACCAGCATTGGGAGTGACGTTGTGGAATTTCTAGAGAGTGAACTGAGGGGGGTCGATGCGGGAGGAAGCTTGGGAAGGAGGCATGGAGGGCATCGCTCGTCAAGAAGCCGAGGTGAGATAGGCTTGGAATCAGGAGGTGGTTTGATGTTGGGGGTGGAACGCGGGCATGTGGAGGCTGGAATTGGGAACGAGGACGAATCGAATGGGAGGAATTTGTTGGCTCGACTGCTACCCGGGTGTGAAAGCATGCAGCGGTTTGAAGGGTGGGACGATGCTGAATGTGTGCTGTATAGGTTGGATGCTGCTGAAGGGCTGAGCAGGGAAGTGGGAGAACAAGGAGATGGTTTGACCAAGACTTTTCATAACAGAAGGTTGTTTATGAAAGAAATAGGGATAAAGGTGGATTAGGTGCACTGAACTTCCTGCATGCAATCTATAACATCATGTTGGTGGTCAAAGTTTTTGAATGTAGCTGGGAATGCTTGACAATATTTGGAATTAAATATGATTTCCTTGAATGTAGCACGGTTTGGTTTGGACAAGGGGTCTCGCCAGCGTCTCGCCACTTCACACCACTCCGAAACACATGAATTTACTCCCAAACCGAGCTACTCCACCCCTTCCATGTCCGCAGCATTTATCTATTTCTCCGTTCCAGCACCAGAGGGACATAAGTTGCTGGTCGCGTTTTAGCAGCCGTCGAGCACGCCAGGCGAGATTGACTGTGGCCTCCACTGATGCATAGAGACTCTTTTCCGCCCGATGCATCTTAGCATCTGTCGCATCCGTCGCGTCGGTCTCGTCTGCGTAATCAGTCCAGTCAATTATTCCTGTGGCTTCCGCTTCACCGCACACCGTGTCGCTTCACACCTTGTTTCACCTCCTCTGTTGGAGGCTCAGCCCGTTCGCCGTCCTAGCATCAAGTTCACAAGGTCAATCAATAACAGCAGAGGCTCCTAGTGTATTGGTCTTAGTAAGGCGTAGGAGAGAGTCGAGGGGCGGGGAGCAGCAGCTGCGCAGCGACATGTGGCCGTTCGGCAATCCCGAGAGGCTGCAAGGTGGGCGGAGGGAGGGGTGTGGGAAGGAGAGGAGAGGTGCGAAAACGCGAGCCATATATACAGTCAGGGGTATCAACCTCGGGAATACCATCATCATGCCTCACGAGCGACTCCGTCGTCATTTGCTGCTGTCATTTCCCTCCCCTCCTTATTCTCCCCTTCCCTTACCAGCGTCCATACCACCTTTGGCGTTGTCTTGCAAGCGCTCCTAGTAACCACAGTTGGTTCCAGGATCCTCCCCTTGCCAGTCATCCCACCGCTCCTCACTGCACTTTTACCTTCCGCACGCACCTTCCATTGATCCGCCACAGCCCTGCCTCTACGCCATGAGGGGGGGAGGTCCTACTACGACGTGCAGCCTGGCGACAACCTGACAAAGATTGCCGGCCAGCTGGGAAGCACTGTGGAAATCCTCATGCAGGTGACGACGTGCTGGTCCATTGGTGTAGAGAAGACGGAGTGCTTGCAACGCGGAATCTCTGCTTTTTGCCACTTCACCATGTCCGATGCTTGTTTTTTTTTGTCAGATGTATTGCTCCCATGAGTGTGCTCCCATGAGTGTGCTCACCGTTATTGCTCCCATGGAGTGCTGGCAGGCCAATGCACTCCGCTCAGACCTCTTGCACCCCGGCCAGAGCCTCTGGGTTCCACGCACATACACCATCGCAAAGGTGTGTTCCGCGCACATACACCCTTGAAAAGGTTTGCTCTGCACGCGCATGAGCAATGCAAGTGGTATGTGCTTTTCACACACTGTATTCTGCATACCTTGGCTTTGATGTTCACAGCCGTAGTTCAGCTATGGTGTCAGAAACTGTCTCTCACATTACATGGTGACCCTACGGCTGTGAATATGGAACTGTGCACGTGCAGGGTGACACTCTGTATGCCATAGCGCGTATGCATGGAACAACAGTGGATGCGATTATGCAGATCAACAACATTCAAGATGCAAACTTGATTCATACAGGTGAAGTATCATCGGATCACTTGCCCCGCCTGTTCCCCTCTTCCTGTGCCTTTTTATACCTCTGGCTCCTTTGACGATGAATTTATTGGTGTGGCGTTCATTGCAGGTGACATCATTTTGCTACCATAGAAGAGTTTTGTGTTTTTTTCTTAGGCATTTGTGACGATTGTAAATAGTAGATTATTCCAATTTTGGGATCATTACTTCACAATCACTAAGTGATGAAATGACGTGGCTGTGAACAGTTTCTTGGTGCTTAACCTGGTGTTGGTGCCTGTGTTTCTTATACCGGTGTAAAGTAGACTCATTTCTCAATGGCTTAGAAATGCAGTGTACCGTACGTCCAGCTCCTGAACGCAAGCTGTTGAGAGGACCCCGAAAGGGGTACAAGATGGAGTTCGTGAGCTGCTTTTGGTTCAGAGACCTCACCCCAGTCACGCACTGGACCTTGCCGACCCTTGATTCGTCCCCACAATCATCTGTAACGTGGCTATGGGGCCAAAGCTGATGAGTGCGAGGTTCGGTGATATGCGATGGTTATTGTTTTTCAGTTGTGGAATGCCTGAACAAATCTGTGCATCCGAAACAAACCCCTACTTTTCTAATATAGGACCCACTATGGACAGGTTGTGAACTCGAATGGGTGTTGACCAGAACCTGGAGCTAATCGATAAGATTTTCCCCAAGTTTTGAGGTACCGCCGGAAAGGTTTTCCTGTGGTCATGATTTGAGCCAGAGTAGTTTTGTCGCCTGAAGCCGGAGCTGGCAGTGGATTTGCTGCAATGTACTCAGCTTCGGCAAAGTCGACGTGGAATCCCGCCGCTGTTTCGGATTTGGCATAAAGGCAATCACCAGTCTTATGCAGCCACGTAATGTGACAACTAGGAGGTTGGTGTTTCCGAAGCTAAACTCCCCCAAAAATTGCGCAAGCATTCGGGCAGCACGTATGAAACTGCACCTGTTTCTTCCTCGCTGTTTTTGGGTTCGAAGTTTGAACTGACCAAACCTGACCCAAGCAGCTGCCCCGCTGCATGCGATTCGCAACAAAGTCAGACAAGGATGCTGCTGGACTTGCGTCGGCCTCCGCTGGCCCAAGCCCAAGTGACGGGAGAGTGTCTCCCTGGGCTCCACTTTTCGAGTGTGGAGGGAGCGAGGCGATTTGGTGCCGCTGACGGGACTGCGGCAATCCCGAGGCATCAGGGCACTCTCCCTTCTCTCGAGTTCCCATTTCTGCTTCCCGCCACGCCGAGACAAATAGGTAGCGTGTGGTAAGCTCTCAGGCGCAAGCCGCGCTGAGCCAGTCATTGGCCACGCCAACAACGCACAACACAAGGTCGCTGAACCAGGGAAAGGAGTTCTCGAAATAATTTAGGCCTTGTAAATGCTCCTCGTGCGCTACGAGACAATGCTTCATTCGTATCATCGCCAATATTTCAGACTGGCAACTTTCGGGTCGCAACGTGGCACTGTTTATTGTCGTTGCTCTGAAATTCGACCTAGTCTTAGAAAGCGTCCTTGTTCCAGCTTAGGATTACCCAGGCGTGCACGCTCGAGCTCGCAACTTACGCTTCGACGTCGACTCGAGTAAGTGCACCTTGCTGACGGGACGAAGCAAGCACGACCATCTAGCCTTCCTGCTGTACCTACTAGGTTCCTGCTTGCCGTCATCCGCGCAGATTGCGTCTCCGTTATCCCTGGTACACGTCATATACTCCGATATCGTGAGGTATTTCGACACTTAGGTATTTTCTGCTGTGCATGACTCTCTGCGTTTGTTATCGGCTTCTCAAGATTCCACCTAACCCTAACTAGCCGTCGACTGTGCCTTGCCTTCCCTCCGACCGCGTAATCCTCGTCCCAATAGTCTGTTTCTCGTCAACCGCCATACGCGGGTCGTCAGCTCGGTCAGCTTTCCGCAATCGTTGGTCTTTCCCGTTCCTGCCACACGCGTGTTGCACTTGCCCCTTTCAATTTCCTCGCCAGCCGCCGCCACGCGTCGCTGCGACATCCAGACTAGCTGGTCAAACAGGCTCTCGACCCCGTGGTTGTCATCTCACGCTTTCGTACTTACCGCTTCCCAGTAGCCAGCCGCTCACCTTGGCGTAGCATAGCTCTGTGACTTCAGGGAGAAAGAAGCTGAGGCGAGGCAGTGATGTCAGGGTCAGGGCATGTGTGCTGATGTCAGCGGTGCAGCGACGGGGACAGGCCACGCGTCATGGAAATGGCCCTTCCGGTAGCGTCTGGAGCCAATCAGCAACCGCTCCTGCCGCCGCAGACGCTGCAGAATCAGCACCAGCGCCAGCCAATCAGGAAGAAGATGTCAAGAGACCGAGGCGCGAGGTTGTCTGAAGAGAGAGCGGTGGGGAGCGGCGGAGAGGGGTGCGCGGCGGTGCTTAGGCAGCCGCGGGAGCAGCGAGGCCAGGAGCCCGCGGGCGAAGGTTTGAGGCAGCGCGAGGATTGGTTTGGGGAGATGGCGCCGGCTGTAGCAGGGGACGTGATGTTAGAGGGGGTGAATTTAGCGGAGAGTGGTTGCGGTGACGGTGGGGAAGCGAGGAGCATGGAAATAAAGGAGGAGGAGCAGGAGTGGGTGGTGGGGGAAGGGGAAGAGGGGAAGGAAGGGGAGGAGCGGGAGGAGGCGGGAGATAACAGTAGGCAGAAGCAGGTGCAGGAAGAAATGGAAGAGGAGGGGAGAGTGAAGCAGGAGCAGGGGCTGTCGAGCACAGGTGGTCAGAATCAGCAGGGGGAAATTGCTGAGGCGAGCAGACACGTGCAGGATGGCACGCACGTGGTTGCGTTGGAGGGCGAATGGGGCGAGGGCGACGGCGAGCAGGTTGTGTACAGGCTGTGCAGGGTGGACCCGGTTGACCCCGTTGACTCCGTTGACTCCGTTGACTTTCTTGACGCCGTGCCCATATCGGAGCGCGAGCTGGAGGAGCTCCAGGCGTGGATGCTCCGCCATGCGCCCGACGCGCTCGCCCTGCCCCTGCCGCCCGGGGCGCTGGGGGCTGCGGGGGAGGCGGACATGGCGGAATGGCCATTGGGGGAAGGATTAGGGTTGGCGGAGGAAGGCGGCGCGGACGAGCCCCCCCTGCCGTCGCCGCCTCTTCTCTGGCGGAGCGGGGAGGTGGGAGTGATAGGAACTGGGCAGCCACGTGGCAGGTCGCTATTGGCCAGAGGGCAGGCACGAGGGGAAGGGCGGATAGGGAGAGGCGTGAAGGCGGAACTAGGGTTCGGGCTGGATGACGCGAAGAGTGGGCGGGACGGCCGCTCGAGTCAATCGAATCCCCGTGGGGCTGTTAACGGAGTGCTTGCTCCGGCAGCCAATGAGACGAGGACAGGTGTGCACGCGCGTCAAGAGTTTCTGGATTTTCTCCTGACGGAGATTTCGCACCACGAGCTCGCAGTGGGGCAGAGTAGTGCAACCCCCCAACACCATCCCCGCGCCGACCTCTCCGCCCCCGACTCTCTCCCCCCTCCGCTTCCCCCATCCCACCATCCAGCCCATGATCAGCACCATCCCCCCTTCCTCTCCGCCCCGCGCTCCTTTCCCGCTCATGGGCGGGTGGGGCGGCCAAGGGGATCTCTGGGCGGGGTGCGGGGGAGGAGGGGGAGAGGGAGGGGCGTGGGAATGGCTCGGCGCGCTGCTGACGGGGACGCGTTGGGGACGCACACTGCAGCCGGCGCAATAGTTATGGGGGCGGGGGAGGAGCAAGGGGCGGATGGCGGAGCACAGGGGGCGGGGGAGGAGAGGGAGGAGGGGGAGGGAGCCAGCGCTGGGGGAAGGGCGAGGGTGGGGCGCCGCAGCAGGATGCGGATGGGGGGACGGGGGAGGGACGAGGAGGTGGTGCGGAGGGGTTGGGGGGCTGCGCATGCTCTGTCAGCGGGGGAAGCAGGGGCGCACGGCGGGGCAGTAGGGGGGACGGAGGAAGGAGCAGATGGATTGGAGCGAGATGATCAAGAAGCAGGGCTAGGGGGGCACGGGCTAGGGTTAGGGTTAGGGTTAGAGGGAGCAGCGTGGGAGTGGTTAGGGCTTGGTGGATGGCCCACTCGGCCTCGCAGCAGGCGGGGTCAAACAGGTCAAATAGGTCAAGCTGGCCAAACGGGTCAACGGAGTCAACGCAGTCAACGACCATCTGCTGCCACAGCCGCTGCTCCGCCTGCTGAGGCGGGTGGGGCAGCTATGGGGCAGTCAACAGCGGGGGGGGTCTGCGCCAGTGGGCGCGCCCCAGCAAGCACAGCCCTTGGCGCTGGCCCACACCCGCCCAGCCCGCGCCATCTCCGCTCCTCCCCCATTGCTTCCGCCCCCGCTTCCCCGGTTGCGCGGGCTAGAGGGGCGCAAGGGGGGGCGCAGCCGGCGGAGGAGGGAAGGGGGAGGAGAGTGAGCGCGCGGCGGGGCGGTGGCCGCCAGGCAGCACCTCTGCAGGCGAAGGTAGAACCGGGGGAGGCGTCTTTTGAGTCTGCTGCTGTGGCTGCAGCAGTGACTGGCGCTGCTGGTGCTGCAGCAGGGGGAGCGGCGGTTGGAGGCGTGTCTGCTGCTCCAGTTGTGGAGGCATTTGTGGGAAGGGCTGCACGGAGTGGGAGTGAGGCGCAGCCGGTGGCGCAGCAGCAGGGCGGAGAGGCTACGGAGCGGGGGACAGGGGGAGGAAAGAGGCGGAGATTGCAGTCCGGGTGGCGGGCAATGGGGGAAGGGAGAGTGAAGCGGGAGGGGGAGGGACGAGGAGAGGCTGAAGAGGCAGATGGAATTGGGGAGGGGGGTGAGTATATAGCAGCAGATGGTGCAGGGGAGGGTGGAGGAGACGAGGCGAGATCAGAGCGAATGAGTGATGACGCGGACGACTCTGGTGCTTCAGGGGCTGATTATGCCGAAGATGCTGCAGTGGGTGCACACGCAGATGGTGGTGCTGCCGCTGCCAGCGCTGCTGCGGATGCGCGTGCGTCTGTGGACGGCGCTGGAGGAGGGGAGTGGAAGGAGGCGGGGAGCAGGGTCGCACGTGGAAAGGGCGTGAGGGCGGGACGAGGAAGAGGCAGAGGCAGAGGGCGAGGCAGATGGAAGGTGGAGGGACGGCTGGGAAGGGACGTGCCAGGGAGAAGGGCGAGGAGTAGGGAGAAAGGGGCTGTTGGAGAAGCTAGGTTGAAAAGCCGTGTGGGTGGAGAAACAGAAGCAGGAGAGGAAGAAGAAACTGGCTGGGCGAGTGAGCTGAGGGAAGGGAAGGGAGCAGAGGAGGAGAGAGTGGGGGAGGAGAGAGGGCAGTCAGAAGGAGCGAGGGAGGTGCAAGAGATCAGTGCCGGGCGAAATGGGATGGAAGGGGAAAGTAGGGGCAGGGGTGAGGCAGGCGAAGGGGCAAGTGAGGTAGAGCAAGGGAGAGTGGGTGAAAGGGAGGGCGTGAGCGGGGCCGTGGCCCCTTCGGAGTCAAGGCAGCTGAGGCTGCAGCGACGGCAGATGATTCAGAAGCAGTGGGAGGAGCGCCAGCGGATGCAGCAGCAGGTTCGGCAGGCAGAGGCTCGGCGGAAACAGGCTCGGCAAACACAGGGGGAGCAAGTGCAGGCTCGGGTGGGGCGGCAAGAGGCAGAGGAGGAGCGGGTGGAGCCCCAGGGTGGGGCTGTGGTGGAGAGGTCAGCGTGTGCAGAGGAGGGCGAGACGAGGGGGGGAAGAGACGGGGGAGAGGCGGGAGAAGCGGGACAAGGGGGAGGAGCAAGAGAAGCCGGAGAAAGGGGAGAAGGGGAAGAAGGAGCTGAAATGCAGGATCTGAGAGTGAGCAGTGGAGGGGAAGACGCGGAGATGGAGGTGCATGGAGGGGCAATGGGGGCCGGCATGGCGGCAGGACGGGGAAGCGCAGGAAGTGTGGGAAGAGGAGGGGGAGAAGGTGAGCAACAAGGAGACGGGGAGGCGTGTTTGGAGGATAGGGGTGAGGGTGAACGACCGATGATGGCTGGTAGCGCAGCGGCAGGAGGGGCGAGGCAGAGGCATGTGGGGGAGGGGGAGGAGCAAGAGCAGCAGCAGAGAAGCAAGGGTGAGAAGGGGTGGCAGGTCGAGTGTGTGGGTGACGAGAGGCACTTGGCGGATGGGCGTGGGCGTGCTCTTAGACACACGGACGAGGCAGAGGTTATGGAAATGGGGATGACTAGAGAAGGTGATGCGGAACCCTCTAAGGTGGTAAATGAAACGGTAGATGAAACGCATGTACAGTTACAGGCACTGACACAGACTGAGGAGCTGACAGATGCTAGGGATCAGACACGTGTAGGTGGGGCGGGTGGGGCAGGGGCACGGATTGAGTCCCAAGCAAGTGAGGTTGCACATGTACAGGTGGTACACGCTGACGTGGCACAGGCTGACCTGGCACTGGCTGAGTTGGCTAAAGCTGATGCAGAGAGGGTTAGGCACGACGAGGGAAAGGCGGGGCCCTGCGTTGAGGTGCTGCCGAGGAATGGAGTGCAGAAGAAGGGAGCGGAGAGGGAGGGAGTGGGAAGGGATGAACCGGTGAGGCAACACAAGGGGCGGAAGGCAGGCGAGCTGCAGCAGGCAGGGCGGCAGAGGCGGAGAGGGAAGGGAGGGCTTGGACTGCAGGGAGGGCAGCAGCAGGCGAAGCAGGAGCAGCAGGCGAGTGGGCAGGCTCAGGAGCAAGGCCGGGAGGACGGGCAGGCAGGGAGACAGGGGCGCGAGTTGAGTGGAGGGCAGGCGGGAGAGGAGGGAGGTGCTGAGAGGGACGGTGGCTGCAGTGGAAGAGCTGGGAGCGGCGTGCTGAGAGGGCAGGCAAGCAGTAGTCCGCAACACATGGTGACAGAGGCCCATGCTGCTGACCCCGCTCCCGCTCACACTTGTACAAACACCGCTGCTCTCACTCCTGCGGTATCCCCTCCACGTGAACTCCCACCGACCGTGCAGCTGCCTGCAGCGCAGCAGGTTGCTGAAACGAGTCCTGGCTTGGTGGTTGATGCTGGCTGGAGTGGGGCTGCGCTAGGGCAGGCGCAAGGAGGGCAGCAAGATGAGGAGGGGGCGGAGGGGTTGCAGACGCAGAGGCAAGAAGGCCTGGCGGCACAGAGGCAGGAAGAGCGTGTGAGGCAGGAAGAGGAGGGACGGAAGGAAGAGGGCAGAGACGAGGGGGCGAGAGAGGTGGTGAAGAGTAAAGAGCGAGAGGAGGGGCCAAGGGAGGTAGTGGCAGGCAGGCAGCGGGACGGACAGGGGCAGGAGGAGCAGGAGCAGCAACAGCAACAGCGAGCGCTGAAGGAGAAGCAGAGGCAGCAGCGGTTGCAGCAGAAGCGGCAGCAGATGCAGCAGAAGCAGCTGGAGCAGCGGCGGCGGCAGCAGCAGCAGTTGGAGGAGGAGATGGAGCGGCAGGCGCAGCAGGAGCTGCAGCGACAGCAGCAGTTTGGACTGGCAGGCGCGTGGCAGCAACAGGTGCTGCTGCAGCAGCAGCAGAGGGCGCTGGAGCTGCAGCAACAGCTGGAACAGCCACGACAGCAACCGCAGCAATTGCAGCAGCCACAGCAGCCGCAACAACCACAGCCGTCGCAGCAATTGCAACAAGAACAACAACAGCAACCACAGCAGCCGCAGCAGCAACAGCAGCAACTACAGCACCAGCAGCAACAGCCGCTTCAACAGCAGCAGCAGCCGCAGCAGCAGGTGCAGCAGCAGGCAGAGGAGGCGGGAGCAGCGGCCCAGCAAGTGCAGAGCATGCTGAGCGAGGCGGTGCTGCAGCAGGTGTGGCAGCAGGTGCTGCAATCGCGAGGGGCCGCCGTGGCAGCTGCGACCCTGCTGGAGCGACCGCAGCTGCTGGTTCAGCTGCTGGCCCGGCAGCAGGAGGAACGGCTGGCAGCAGCAGGGGGAGCAGGAGCAGGAGGTGCAGTAGGAGTAGGAGGAGTATCAGGAGGAGGAGGAGGAGGAGGGGGTGCAGGGGGGACACACTCGGCAGGATTCTCATTTGGTTGGGATCAGCGGCAGCAGCAGCAGCAGTTGGAGGGGGGGGCAGGCAGTGGTGGTGGTGCAGGGTGGGGCATGGGAATGGCACCAGGTGTGGGTGTGCCAACGGGTGTGGGAGTGCAAGCGAGCAGCCCTGTCACTAGCCCTCTCCGCACACCTGCTGCCTTCCCCTTTACAATCCCTGCTGCTGCTGCTGCCTTCCCGCCTGCCCCTGCTTCCTCTCGCTCCCCTCTTTCTTCTCCCCCCCCTGCCGCTGCTCCCGCTCCTGCACCTGCGCTTGCTCCTGCTGTTCCTGCTGCCCCTGTTACTGCTGCCCTTGCTACTGCTACTGCTACTGCTAATGCTTCTGCTGCGCATGCCAGTCCCAACCACGTCATCAGTGCCAGCCCACTCTCCAGCCCTCTCCGCGGCCAGCCCGCCCCTCTGCCTCCTGCCGCTGCCGTTTCCGCTGCCACTGCCAATATCTCTCCTGCTGCGGCTGCTGCTGCTGCTGGTGGTGCTGGCAGTGGTGGCAGCAAAGGGAAGGGGAAGCGAGGGGGAGGCACGGGTGGAAGCAGTGGGAAGGGAGGGAAGGGGAAAGGGCGAGAGGCAGGGGCAGGGGCACACGGGAAGAAAGCGGCACAGAGTGCAGCTGGCGCTACAGCTGGTGACTCAGTTCCTGCTTCTGGGAAAGCTGCTGCTACTGCTGTGCCTGACCGCAGCGCTACAGATGCTACAGCTGCTACAGCTGCTACAGCCGGACAGGCAAGTGCTGTGCCTGGTGAAGCAGCAGGTGCAGCTGGTAATGGGAGTGGATTAGTAAGTGGTGCAGCAGTGGGGGGTGGGAGGGGCGAGGGGAGAATGGAGGAGGCTGGCAGAGAAGTGCAAGCGGCAGCAGGAGCAGTAGGAGTGAGTGATAGAGGAGTGAGTGAGAGAGGAGGGAGAGCAGGGAGTGAGAGGGTGTTGGAGAAAGGGGTGAGTGAGAGGAGCCGCAGGAAGAGGGTGCTCAACTCGAGGTACTATGAGGGGGGGTTCCAATACGAGGGTGACTATATCGAAGGGGAGGAGGGGCAGCCGTCAGAACCAGACATGGACTGGCATCCCACTGGTGCTGACGTGGCAGCAGCTGGAAGGGGAGGACGGATGGGCCTGGGAGGTCAGAGTGGGGAGTATGCTGCCCCATTAGGGTTTACTGTAGATGCTGACGTGGCAGGCATGGCAAGAGCCGTGATGGCCTGGGGAAGGCAGCAGGTGGGGGAGGGCGCTTCTTCTCTGCCCGATGCTGTTAACACGCCTGGGGCTGGTGCTGCTGCGGCTGCTGCTTCTGGTGCTGGTGGTGCTGGTTGGGGGACAGAAGGGGAAGAGAGAGGAGCGGTTGGGGGGAAGGTAGCAGGCAGGGGGAGGGGAGTGGGGAAAGGAGACAGTGCTGCAGTTGTTGGGGGGAGGACGAAGCGGGGCAGGGTGGGCGAGGGCGGCTTGGAGGCTGATGGGGGCAGTGCAGGGGGAGAGGCGGGGGAGGGGGGTGAGCGGGGGGAAGGTGGGGATGGTTGGGTAGGGGGGGTGGAGGAGGCTGGCGGAGTAGGAGTGGTGGCATCACAGGTTGCTGTTGCTGCTGCTGCTGTTGCTTCTGTAAAGGAGAGACCTCCAGCAAAAGTGAGTGACGGTGCATTAACCGCACCGCACGGTATGGTTACGGTACAGTGTTGAATCTCGTTTGGTCCATGCAGCGGGCTGTGCGGTCGTTGCAGTCAGTAATCTAATTTTTGGGCTGAAGAGGCAGGAAAGAGTGCTGCAACCTCTGTCTGCCATGAAAGCTTTTTTCTGAACCCCTCCTGTGTGCTCTGCCCCTCTCTCCCCCCATTTTGCAGAAGAAGAAATCCGCACTGTCATCGACAGCAGCAGCACCAGCAGCAGCCGGCATGACATCCCCCCAGAGGCAGCTGTTGGCTCAGCAGCAGCAGGTGCAGCAGCGGGCGGGCGGTGTGGCGGGTGGTGGGGGCAGAGGGAAGGGTGGCGGCAGGAAGGGCGAGGCAAGGTGGTCGCGGACGCCTGCGGGCGGAGGAGGAGGAGAAGGGGCGCAGGGAGAGGAAGGAGCGGTAGCAGCAGCAGCACTGGGGGGGACAGGACCAGCAGCAGCGGCAGCAGGAGCAGCAGTGGGAGGGTTGGCAGGATCAGCAGCGGCAGCAGCGGCAGGAGCATCACCCCCAGGCGCCACCCCACCAGGGGTCAGCCTGCTGGGGGGTGCTCTGGATGGCAAGCTGCAGGAAGCTTCCTGGATGGAGCTCTCCAGCATGGTCGGCCTCTCCCCTGTCCCAGCGCTCACCCCCCTGCCTCCCGCCGCCCTTGCCGACCACCCTGCCGCCCTCTCCTGTGGTCTTGCCGCCCGGGCCCTTCCAAGTGGAAGCATGGGGAAGCAGCAAGGAGGGGGATTCGCGGACCATGGGGGTGTGGGGGGTGGGGCGAGAGGAGGAGGAGATGAAGGGTTGGGGGGGATGGCAGGCGGGGGCGGGGAGTGGGGGGGAGGAGGGGGCAGTGGGGAGAGTGGGGACGAGGTGGGGGCTCCTATGAGCCCCTCGGGTACTCCCTTGAGTCCTCCCTCCCTGCAGCAGCAGCAGCAGCGTCATGGGATGGAGAGGGGGAGTGTGGTAGCAGCTGCTGCTCCTGCAAGTGGTGGTGGGGGGGGGGTCGAAGAAGGCGGGAGGAGGGCGGGCGGAGGGGGGGAGGGGGGGGCGCGGAGGCATGGAACATCTGGGCGGGCGGGGAAGAAGGCAGCTGGTTCGGGAGCAACTGGGGTGGCAGCAGCAACAGGGCCAGCAGCAGCAGGAGCAGTACTAGCAGCAGCACCAGCAGTAGCAGCAGCGGCGGCGTTTTCTGATTTTGGAGGGGTGAGCAGCGGAGGCAGCGGGGGAGAGGGGGCGGGCGATGCGCGCATGTACACGGCGAATGGGGGGCTGAGGCGCAAGCACCACCGGCCGTGGACGCTGAGGGAGGTGATGATCCTCGTGGATGGCGTGGCGCGGTGCGGTGGGGGCAAGTGGGCCGACATCAAGAAGCTCGCCTTCTCCTCCATTGGCTACCGCACTGCCGTTGACCTCAAGGTACCGCGTTGACTGCTGTTCATTTGAGGAATTGATGCTGCGCTGGAGGTACTGTGTTGTTGACTTTAAAGGACTGCATATATGATGAATCTTTGCCTGCATCCCTAGTCCTCACTGCAGTCTCCTTCCCCTCTCGTCTGCGATACAATCCTGGCAGGACAAGTGGCGCAATCTGCTGCGTGCAAGCAGGATGGCGCTGCAGCCACCCAAAGAGGTACGATGCACGCTAGGCCCCCACATTTCCTGCCAACATGCAATATCTACCACGGCAAGCAACATGTCTCCTCTACACCCACCTTCCACGCCTCACCCTTGTGTCTCCCTGCCACCCTTGCCCTTCCCCTCCACTCCCTCTCCCTCGCCCTCCCCTTCTCCTTCTCCCCTCTCTCTCCGCCTTCGTCCTGTTATGGCTGGCGCGCGGGGCAGCAGGGCGAGCAGCGCAAGAAGCAGGTGTCGGCGTCCATCCCGCCCGCCGTGCTGGCGCGCGTGAGGGAGCTCGCCCAGCAGCAGGAGGCGCAGGCGCACCTCAAGCTGCACGCCAGCACTGCCGGGGGGGGCGCAGGGGGGGCAGCAGCGACGGGCGGAGGGGCAGGGGGAGGGGGAAGTTCGGGGGAAGGGGGATCAGGGGAAGGAGGAGGAACAGGGGGAGGAGGGGGAGCAGAGAAAGGTGGGATGACTGGGGCAGGGGCGGGAGGCAAGGAAGGGGAAGGTGAGGGACATGGGGCTGCTGCTGCTGCTGCTGCTGCTGCTGCTGGAAGGGTTGGAGGGGTCGCGACTGAACCTCAAGCACCTCCCCCTTATTCATCCACACCAGCTGCCTGCACCCCTCTCAGCGCTCCCCTGCACCGCCTCACCTCCCCCCCCTTTCCCTCTGCCTTCCCTTCCACTCTCTCCCACCCCCCCTCTCCTGCCTCCGCCCTGCCAAACCTGTTTCCTGCGCCTCACTTTGGCCCGGACCGGACGTCTGCGGAGGAGGAGCACGGAGGGTCGGGGGATGGGGGGGAGGAGATGGCAGGTGGGGGAGAAGGAGGGGAAGAGGGCTTTGGAGAGGGAGTGGACGAGGGAGAGTTAGAGGGGGAGGGGGAGGGGGAGGTGCAGCAGGGGTGTGAGGAGGACGAGGAGCTGATAGGGCTGGCAGAGAGCTTCAGGAGCAGCGCGGACGTTATGGACCTGCCCTCGTGGGCTTGAAGAGCCGTGCTGCTGGTATCATGGGCTTGATGTGATGCCATGGACCTGCCCTCGTGGGCGTGATGGGATGCCATGGAGCCATGGGCAGGACTGTGAGTCTGCATGGCTGGATTGGAATGCATGAGGGGCAAGGGCAGTGGCCAGTAAGTATGCTGAATACCACACTCCTCCGCACCGCACCGTACCTCATCAACATTCACTAATAAGTCGGCACCAGCTCCCCCACGCACCGACAGCATCCCATGGTAAGATGAAGGGCGTTGTTGGGGAGGGGACACTTGCGGCCTACGCAATGAATATGTGCAGTAGCCTATAATTGGCTATTTTGCGCCACTAACACAGACCTTATTATAAAGGGTATAGCTTCAATATCTACAACATTATTCATATGGGTAGCGGTGGGTTACTGGTAACTGCAAGGGTAGGAATTTGCCACTGTTCTTTTCTTATCTGGCCTGTACAGTTAGTCCTAGGAATGCGTTGAACCTGTTTAGTCATGTTTTAGAAGTTATAAAATGCTGACGTCCTTGTTTCATCTGGGATTCCGCTTCCCTTTCATTGAAATGTATCGGGTCCAGCACCCGTGCAACCAATCGAGCCCTATAACGCGGAAAAGTAAATATTCAAGCAGGCACTCAACCTAGAAATTGCCGAGCACCACAGCAAACTGCCATTCCGCCACTCGCGGGCAGTGCGACAATAGCGCTTGCTCGCTTCGTCGCAGCGTGTATTAGTGTTGTCACGCACCGTAGAAGCAGACTCACCTTGAGCAACGTAGGAATTCACTCACCCGCTGTTCCACACCTGCCAGGAAGCCACGAGCAGCAGCGTTTTTCACGGATAGGACCATTCGGTTGGGTTTGCAACTCCCGCGTCGGTCCGCTGCCTGACCGGAATCTTTTTGACTCAGCTGGTCGGCGGGCCGTCGCAGGCATGGCGGGGTCGCTGTCGGGCGACGAGCTGGCGAACGGCAAGGCGCTGGTGCCGTTCCTGCAGCGCGCCGATGAGCTGCAGAAACACGACCCGCTCGTCGCTTACTACTGTACGCGCGTTAAAGTCCCAAGTAAAGATATCATGAAATAAAATCTGAACAAAAAGGAGAAAGCAGCAGAAAACCTAACGATTGGAGTGCGCGCGCGTGGCAGGTCGGCTGTACGCGATGGACAAGGGGCTGCGCGTGCCCAGCAAGGAGCGCAGCGCGGCCGTGAACGCGCTGCTCGTCTCCATCATGAGCCGCCTCGAAAAGGTACGCCCGCCTCGGGAAGGAACGTAGCACGTCGTGCAGCGTCTGGGCCTCATGCCACCCGCCTCTCCCTTCCCTCTCCCTCGTGTTTCCACCAATGCCCGTCACATTCACTGCGCCATGTCTCCCCTGCCCTCGGACGCCCCTCCTCATGCTGCACAGCTTCTCTTTGCTTCTGCGCCGCTGCCCTGTGCGATGTGCGCCGCTGCCCTGTGCCATGTGCGCCGCTGCCCTGTGCCATGTGCGCCGCTGCCCTGTGCCATGTGCGCCGCTGCCCTGTGCCATGTGCACCGCTGCCCTGTGCCATGTGCGCCTCCCGCATCATCTGCTCCGCAGGACAAGGCGGCGCTGCAGCTGTCGCCGGACGGCGGGCTGCAGCGTCTCCTTTCCATCCCTCCGCCCTGGTTCAATCGTTGATGCACCTTGCCTGCCACATGCTCCTGCCTGGCAGGACAAAGGCGGTGCTGCAGCTGTCCCCAGTCGACAGATTGCACGTGGAGGGAGGGAATTTCTCCCTTGTCTCCCCGTCCTGTTTCAATCGTCAATGCACCTTGCCAACCCCTCGCACCCCTCCCTCTGTTCCTCCGCCCGGCAGGACAAGGTGGCGCTGCAGCTGTCGCCGGACGACGGGCTGCACGTGGAGGGATTCGCGCAGCGCGTGTTCAGCAAGGCGGACAAGCAGGACCGCGCCAGCCGCGCTGACATGTGCGTTTTCTCGCATGGCTCCCCGTGGGGTGATGTGGGGTGCTGCTGCTGGCGCTGCGGCTCATTGGATGGGAGAAGGGGAATGGGGGAGGGTGGGGGGGGAGGAAGTGTGTGGTAGGGGCGATGAGTGGGATGAGTGCGTGCCACTGCTATGCGGGGCGGGGACGTTGTTGGTGCGTGTGCCACTCCCAGCACACACCACTACGAGCTCCGCGCATTAAGCCTTCCAACCCGCCCTCCACACTCATACCACACGCCCTGTCACTTCCACTCATCACACGCACAGCACCCCTTATCCCAACCTTCCTCCTTTCCCTCCTTCCCTTCCCCCCCCCCTGCTTCCCCCCCGTGTCCCCCAGGGGCACGGCCAAGACGTTCTACGCGGCGGGGATATTTTTTGAAGTGTGCCGCCAGTTTGGGGAGCTTGCCCCTGAGGTACCCGCCCACCTGCACTGAACTTCCCCTCGCTCGTCTTGGACCCTTGAGGAAGTGGTCTTCTTGCCTCTCGGATGCAGTCACCCGGTCGTGATGCATGCAACCCTTGCGCACACTCTAGCCTCCCTCATCCCCACCTGCTTTTTCCCCTCTCTCCCTCCCTCCCCAGTTTCCTCCTTTGCCACAGATTCTCCTCCTTTGCCACAGATTCTCCTCCTTTGCCACAGATTCTCCTCCTTTGCCACAGATTCTCCTCCTTTGCCACAGATTCTCCTCCTTTGCCACAGATTCTCCTCCTTTGCCACAGATTCTCCTCCTTTGCCACAGATTCTCCTCCTTTGCCACAGATTCTCCTCCTTTGCCACAGATTCTCCTCCGTGCCCTCGCCCCTCCCGCTTCCCTCCACCTCATTCCCCTCTCCCCCTTCCCCCCTCTTCCCGTCTCTCCTTCTCCACCTCTCTCTCCCACTCTTTCCTTTCCCCTCTCATCACCTCGCCCCCTCGCCTGTTCGCCCGGCAGGTGGAGCAGAAGCAGCGCTACGCGGTGTGGAAGGCGGCGGACATCCGCAGGGCGCTGGCGGACGGCAGGCGCCCCACGCCCGGCCCGCCAGGGGGGTGACGCTGATGCCGCCGCTGCTGCTCCCCGCCGATGCTACCGCGGCTGCATCAGTCCTTGCCGTGGCCCCGCCTGCAGCGCCCTCGTTCCCCTCAGCCGACTCCCTGGATGCCATGTTCTCTGGCCCTCCTCCTCCCAGCGCCTATGGTGCCAACACTGCCCCAGCTGCCCCTGGTGGCACCAGTGCCACGGGTGGTTCCGGCAGGCTGCAGGTAGCAAGGCCAGTGGGAGGTGGCAGCGCTGCCATGCAGCCCAACCCTCATGGCCAAGCGAATCCGTATTACCAGGGCCATGGGGATTACTCGCAAGCACCCCAGGGGCAGGCAGCACAGGCGGCACAGGCGTCTCAGGCGTCGCAGGCATGGCAGCAGAGCACGCCTCAGCAAGACAGTGCGTTCATCACCTCCCTTGCCGGCGCCCCTCCTGCCTCCGCTCCTTCCCTGCCCTCCGCCCCCTCATTTACCTCACCACCAACTTTCACCCACTGGACTCCTGACTCTCAGTACCCCTCTGCTGCGCCACAATCCACTGCCGCTCCCTCGATCCAGTCAGCCCAGGGAGCAGACGGATGGGTCCATCCTGCTGCAGCGCCGGCCTACCAGCAGGCACAGGCAGCAGCAGCAGCCGCAGCCGTAGGCGCAGGTGCATTCACAAACCCCATGTTCGCCACCCCGCCTGCCCCAATGTCGCCCTGGTTCTGCCCCTGCGTCCACTGCGGCTGCTGCTGGCCCAGCATTTTCCTTCATGCCAGGCGGTGCTGCTGCTGCCAGCCCAGGCGTGGGGGCAGCAGGGGGTGCCTCTGGGGCACACCCATTGCAGGCGTCTCCACATTCAGGGTACGGTGGAGGTGGTGGGGGTGTGGCGTCAGGCGGAGGAGCAAGAGCAGGGCAGAATGTTGCAGCAGCAGCAAATGGGTCTACAGCGATGGGCAGCTTCTCAAGCTCTCAAGGCCCAGGGCCTCGTGAGATAGCGGATGCGCACAAGGCGGCTCGATATGCCGTGAGTGCGCTTGCGGGTAGTGATGTTCCAACCGCTGTTGATTTTATTAGAAAGGCCTTGGCTTTGCTGGAGCCCAGTGGTGGCTATTAGAGGCTATTAGAGTGTAGAATACGTGTTTGATTTGATGTTATAAGCTTCAGTCATTTTGTGTGAAGCAACGTAGCGTAAAGCGCGCACCATAGCGCGGGCTGGCAAGGATGGGCTGGTCCAGTGGGACTGTGATCCAAAGGACAGCTGTTGCGCAGCTGTGTGTTTGTCAATGGACCAACGAGCGACACGATGTGGCGCTTGTGCTCAACGAATAGAAATTGTTTGCGGCGCGGCTGCCTTTGTTACTTCACTACGTGCCACTCATCACCACAGGCCACAGGGTCAAAGGCTGACTCTGTTCAGGTGTTGCTGGAGTGCGCTCGCCATGCCCCGAATATTTTTATTGTTTTACTTTTCCGGATCTCCTCCTCCACGAACTCCACCTAAGGACTTGGCCTAGACCGCCTCTGATTGCCTCGATCAGAGGCGATCAATAACTTCCAGGAAGCCCCTATGCCGATTTCAGGCAATCAGGGGCAATCAACTGATCGCGATCAATTGATCGCCCCAACTCAATCAACCGCCTCAAACACCCCAATCAATCACGATCACACACAATCAGTCACGATCAGTTGATTGCATGGGATGGGGATCCTTGCGACGCTTGCGAAAAAAATTACAGTTTCTCGTTGAGATCGTCACACAATCGCGCAAACATTAACTTAAGTGTAATTTGCGAGATTACGTGGAAACAGAAAATTCGCAACGTCTTCGCACTCGCCAAAATTGGGACGAAAGAATCAGGAAATGCTGACACGCTTGCGAGGCAGGCGCCTTGAGTTTTCCAGGAATATCAGCACTGATCGGGCGGCGCGAGCAATGCAATCAGAAGCAACCCGATCAGATCCAACCCGATCAGATCAGCGCCGATCAGAGGCGGTCTGGGCCACGTCCTAAATCAAGTGCACTTGAATAGCCCAACCTGTGAAGTGATCTCTCAGTCTGGCACTTCGAGTGAGTACGAGTGCCCACGCAACACCCATTCATCAATGGAACACATCTCTCAACGTTCCAACCACAAATCTTCCCAAAAAGTTCCTTGTGCGGTTGCGTACTCTTTCCAAAAACGGTGGTACTGTAGCATCACCCAGATTTGGGTTGGGTAGTTCCTTCCTCCAGACCTCGTGAATTCCAAGGGTCTTTTCATAAATAACATGTTTTGATCTAAGCGGTTTGCTTCAAACCGCGTGAATTCATACAACCTTTGACTTCTGTGTAATGCGTGCATCTGGTATGGAGAGAAATGGAAATTCAGAGCTGTAGCTAACACCCTCACTTCTTCCACTTGCATGTCGCTTCACTCTGGGAGGCATCTTGCACAGTTTACAGTGCTCCACACCTGACCAGATTCTCCACAAACAGTGCTCCACTGTGTGCTCTCCCCTCCCCCTCAGTTGTGAACACACTGTACGCATGTCTGCATTGTGGTGGGGCTGATGGTCTTTGGCATCATACTTCCCATCCACACTGAAATCGTCAGTTTCCTTAGTTTCCGAATAGAGTTGACCAATTAGGCATGGCAGAAACCGAGGCCTCGCCGCATATCACGGCGTCGCTCGACGCGTATGTGTTGCGACCGTTGCAGCGCGCTTCGTCCATCATGGGGTCGGGGGATCTTTGGCAACGCGCCGCCGACATGGATGAAGTCGTCGCGGCGCACGGCTGCTCTGTTGCGAGCACCGCTGCGACGACGACGAACGAAGGGGCTGCGACAGGAAAGAAGTGGAGCGTGATGGGGTCGACTGCGCGCAAGGTGCAGCGGATGCTGTTTGCGGACAAATCGGACAAATCGGCGGCTTCTATCGCAGACAGAAAGAACAAGCGCCTGCTGCCGTCGCTGCTCTCGAGCGCTCGCCGTCAGGAGCGCGCCGAACAGGACTTGAGTTTGCGGGTCGGCAGCTGTCGCGTGGAGAGCGCCGAGAGCGTTGCGGACGATGGCGGAGAGGACGGCGCGGACCTCTACCGACGAAGCGCCTCGTTTCAGCACTTGGCGGTCGATTCTTATCATGGCGAAATGGCTGGACGGGAGGCGACGAGCGTGGACGAGCGAGAGGATTCGGAACCCGGCGGCGCGGATCCAAATCGCCGTGCTGATTGTGATCTTCCAGAGGGGCGTGCGGAAGGCGTCGATTTCATTTCGTTGTCCCCGCGCGCGACGAGTGCGACGAATGCGACGGGTGTACCAGAGGGCGTAGACCGACCGTGTTCTGTAAATAAGCACTCAGCATCGCCGCCCGAATCAAACAGCTCACGCGACAGAATCGTATCGGCGCCGCCTCGTCCCGTGCGCCCGCAGACAGCCCCAGCAAGAGCGCCGCTTCCCCCCGTTACTTCGACGCGCGTGATCCCATTTTTTCCCGACGCAAGACCGCGCCAGTAGCCCCTGCCGTGCTGCGCGAATCGGGTGCTGCCTCGGGCGAGCTCAAGCCGCAGCTCGCCGACGAGCCGCTTTCTCGCCTCCGCCTCGGATTGGTCAAGCGCCGCGCTTTCCCTTGTTGCGCCCCCCCCCTCCACCCATTGACACGCCCCCCGCGCTACCGTTACCATCCCCTGTCGTTCCCCGGCCCCCCAGCAGCGACGGAGTGGGGAACAGAAGCGGCAGGTTGAGGGCGGGAAGGGGGCGCGCGGGGCGGAAGGGCGGGGGAAGGGCTTCGAGTGGATGTGGCAGGCAGGCGCCAGCGGTCAAGGCACAGTGATGAGCTGGCATGGGCGGAGGCGCTAGGGGGGCAGGGGCTGGTGCGGAGCAAGACAGCGGAGAGAGATGCGGGCGCGAGGGGGCGTACAGGCGGGGAAGTGGCTCGTGTGGGGCGACATCACCACCTGTCGGCCTCTTGGGACTGCGAGGGGGAGATTGGCATGGGGAGGGAAGACAAGGGGGCGTTCCCTGTTAGGGTTGAGAGCTTGGACGAAGCAAGTTGGGGGAGTGTTTCGGGGAGGGAAAGGCCAACCTCATCGGGAGGAAGGGTGCCTATCACTGCGGTGAGCCCTCGGGTGGTGAGGTTCAATTTCAAGCAGCACATGCAGCAAGTAGCACTCGCTGCAGCACGTGATGAATTGGCCCAATAGGTGTGATAAATGATTATCCAGCGCGTTTGCTCTACGTGTTGCTAGCTGTCCGTAGTAGCATATGTTTCTCTATGTAAGAATCATTTTAGGTGAAAATAGGGCCAATTTTTGTAACAATGCTTACAACCCGAGGTGCTTCGCCACAACAGCGATCAGATCAAACATCGTGTGGAGGAAGCCAGAATCCTCGCCAAACCCAAGTCTGTCGCATAGTTCGTCAAGGTCGCAACCCACCGGGTGCTCCCGCAATCGAACGGTTGAACGTCATTCGCCGCAATTGAAACGATCACAGCTTTCCGTTCGTTAGTCCTCCCCTCCAAGTTCCATCCATCTCGAGCGTCCCTCGATTCTACTTCAGTTGCTCTGCTCGCATTCGTTCCGATTGCCGGCGAGTTCAAGGGCTGGAACGACGAGCTGAAGCAGATCCATATATTTCTTGCGAGGCTGGTCAGGTCATTGATAATGCTTCGGGAGAATAAAGCAGCAGCAGCTGTGTCAAAGCCGTGATCCATATTGTATTTTGAGCATCATAGCATTGGCAAATAACTCAAGATGATTTTTTCAAGGTGCCTAGCCTGAGCGTTTGTGTGCTGCGTCAGTTGGTCCAGTACCATGATCCCAACCATGCTCTCTGCATAACCAACCCTGCTCGCTCCAGCGCTAGGACCTAGAAGTCTAGCACGCGAAAGTAACGCGCGTTGCCGCGCTGATGAACGGCCGCGAGGAAGCCTCGAGGACTTGAGCGTCGCGTCGCCGTGCTCGCCCGGCGCCGACTACCACTCCGCGCCCGAGCTCAGAGGCCGCGCTTCCACGCCCGCCTCTGCGCCGAGCACTAGCGCGAGAATCCACGTATTTGGACGGTTTGGGAGCCCGACAGGTTGGAGAATGACCGGTTGGAGACTGACCGGTTGGAAAACAGCCGGTTGGAGCCCGGCAGCTGGCAGCTTGAGCGACGGGGAAGGAAGCGAGTCGCAGGCTTTCCTCTCCGCGTGGTCGCCCGCCGCAGTGAGTGATCCTGTCGCCTCCGCTTCGCGAGTCGTTAGACATGGCGTGCCCGCGATTTCTCAACAGCCGTATTTGTTCACGTGGCCGGACACTTGTCATGGTTTAGGATGGGTGGCGTGCTGTGCTGTGCTGTTTTGGGCTGAAATCTCAAGTGTTAGAAGCTTTAACGTGCAATCCTTCGCCTGAAACATTTCAAACCGCGAATACAATCCGAACCCCTCACGCGTCCAGCGCAGGACGAGGCGATGACTCGCGGGCCGTATCGTCGTGGTCACAGTCGCGCAAGTCCCGGCCGTCGCACGGCACGCGCGGAGCAGTAGCTGGGGAGGCAGCGGGTGGGAGGGCAGCGGGTGGATATGCAGCGCGTTTGGAATCCCAGCGGAGCGGCATGCTGTTTGGTGGAGCCGTGCCGCGCCATCTGCTCGCCCAAGTTCTTTTGGCAGGTCACGTGCCTCCTAACATGGCCCTCATATGATTGCCCTCCTAACATTGGGAATGGGGTTGGCGCGATTTGTGCTGCAAGGCAAGGATGGGGGCTTGTTCCTCATGCGCCGTCTCCCCCTCCATCCCCCTCTCTTCCCCCCTCTCCCCCCTCCTTCCCCCTCTCTCCCCCCCTCCTCCCCGTTACTCCCCCTCCTGCCGCTCGCTCGGTGCAGCGCAGGTGGCGTCAGTGGCGCAGTGGTGCACATTCAACATTATCATGATCCTCGTCAACAACGAGATCTTCCAGGTGCCACCCCACCCCGCCACTCACCTCACTCCCCTCCCCTCCATCACTTCTTGTTTGCATGCCTGTCGTGTCTGCCTCTCCACTGTACCCCGCCTCATTTCCCTCCGCCCCTCGGCCCCTCATTCCCCGCTGCCCCGTGTCTCTCTGCCCCGCTGGCGCCCCGCACCCCCGCCCCCCCTGGCCTGATCCCCCACCTGCAGCGGTACGGCTTTGCCTTCCCGCTCACGCTCACCGCCATCCACTTCGCGCTCTCATTCGTCGGCGCCTTCACGGCTATTGAGGTCAGTCGTGCCTCCCGCGCCCCCTCCTTCCACTCGCTCATTCCATTTGACCTACGCCACTCCCATTAGACCCCACACATCACTCGCCTCTCACAGCCTCTCGCCTCGTGCCCCTGCCCCCACGGCCCCCACCTCCCATCGTGTCCATCCTGCGTTCGCCCCTCTTCCGTGGGCCCCAGGGCGGCAGTCCAGGCGCAGGCCATGCTTGCCGCGGGTCATGCCATGCCACCCAACACGATTCCCGAGTCCATTCAACTCAAATATTACCGCCAATCTCCACCCCTCCCCTGCTGTGCCATCACCCCGTTGACCATCGCGTGGCACCCCACGCGGAGCAGATCCTGCAGGTGTGTCCCAAGGCGGAGGTGGAGGCGGGGGAGATGGTGGCGTGGGTGATGCCCATGGCGGTCGTCACCTGCTTCAACGTGGTGCTCGGCCAGCTCTCCCTGCGCTACGTGCCGCTGCCCGCCCTCCTCTCCACCAAGGCCCTCTCGCCCGGCCTCACAGGTGCGCTGTGCGCATCACTCCATGCCAAGCGCGCTCAATTCTCACGGGTTATGTGCCCTTCCACATTTCACCTCCCTCCCTTTCCCCGTCCCAGACCTCCAACCCCTAACTTCCCTCTCCTCTCCTCCCTCCCCCCACCCCCCCCCGCCCCGCTCGCGCAGTGGCTATCCAGGCGCTGGCGCTACAGGCGGAGTACGACTGGCGGCTGTGCCTCTCGCTGCTGCCGGTGATGGCGGGGGCCATGCTGGCCTACGCGCCCTCCGTGCACTTCGCGCTGCCCACGTTCCTGTCGGCGCTGTGCTGTGTGGTGCTGGGCTGTGCCACTGTCATCTGTGCCGAGGTGCTGCTCAAAGGCAAGCAGTACAGCCTCGACTCCCTCAACGCCGTGAGCCCTCACCCCCCTATCTCCCACCTCGCCACCCCCTGACTTCCCTCTCGTCTCCTCCTCGTCCTTGCACCTGATGATGGTTTAGTTGACTTTACAATCGCCAAGGTGCTGCGCATATAGAAGCACTACCGCCTCGAATCCATCAGCACCGTCAGCCCCCAACCTTAGAAAAGGGAAGCTCCTTGCGTCTTCCCTCACTCATCGACCTCTCTCTCTCCTCCACTCTTCCCTCTTTGTCTCCCCTTCCCCTCTTCTCTTGGTTTCCCGCTTCCTTACCCCCTCCATTCCGCCCTTTCCTGTTTTCATCGTTGTCAGCTGTACCAGCTGGTGCCGTACTCGGCGCTCATTCTTGCGCCACCAGCAGCAGTGCTGGAGGGGTGGCAGCTGTGGGGGTGGTTCATGGCTCAGGCCAACCCTGGCCCGCTGTCATCGCCATCCTCATTAGTGGCTGCTTTGCTTTCTGCCTCAACTTCTCCCTCTTCTACACGATTCAAAAGACCAGGTAAGTCGCCCCTTCCAGCAGCCTCTCTGCAGCTTTGCATGCCACCACCACCGTCACTCCTCGGCACCGTGTGCACTTGAATGCCCCATGCCCTTGACCTCCAGCGTGTGCAAACCGTGCAAGTCACGCATTGTCTCATATTCCCCCAGCAACCCGAAAACTCATGCTGCCTTCCCTGCTCCATGGCGTATATGCATCCATACCTTTTTCCCAATCCCTCACCCCCCTCCCACGGCTTGCGCCCGCACCAATGGCCCCGGCCCCATGGCAGTGCGCTGACGTTCAACGTGGCGGGCAATCTGAAGCTGGTGATAACTCTCATCTTCTCCTGGCTGCTCTTCCGCACGCCCATGGCCCCCATCAGCCTGCTCGGCTGCCTGCTGGAGCTCGTAGGCGTGGTGTGCTACGGCTGGGCGATCTTTTCCATGCGCAAGCAACAGGTGGAGCTTTTGAGATCGCCCTCTGCGCAGGTTAGGGTGGAGCAGGAGGCTAGTGACGACATTGTGCAGGTGTACCTAGGAGCCATGCTGTAACAGTTGCTGATATGTAAATTCTCGGCTTCTCAATTCTGTAGAATACTAAGCTGTGGTCTATGATATGCCGTACATTTGTAAGGTGTATAGCCGAATGGGAAGCACTGACCCCCTTAGGCGGAGATATCCTCATTCAAACGTCACTTGTTAGCAACGATACCGCACGCACGAGCCATACAGTGCAGCACACAAGCTTTCAGAAGAAGTTGCGGTTACACGGCAGCGGGTGCCAACCCTGGCATCGCTTGTCGTGCCCATGCCGACTGCCACCGACTGCAAAACGGACAAGCGGCTCACATTGCTGACTGCATTTGCCGCGTGAGGCGCTGGCGAATGACATTCGGCAGACGGAAGTTACAGGAGTGCTTGTCGCTTGTCGCGCGTGGTGCGCCATTGGCCTTTCGTTGCGTCGCACCTTCCAGGGTAGCATGGACACGCACAGCGCGCCGAGCACGACCTCCGCATAGCATGGCACAGAATGGTACAGGACAGTCAGCCAGAAGCATGCGGGTGTCGGTTGCTAGTCAAGGAACTTCTTCGCGCGGATGAGATGTGTGTTGAAATTGGGGAAACAGACGCACTCTTCGTCCTCATCTCTGGTGAACGGAAACTGGCGCTCTTGAGTTTCCTTCCCATTCTTCCATACAGATCAAGTTGCTATTGTCAGAAGCTAGCTGAGTGTCTCAACGCTACAGATGGCCTCCGCGGATGTGATACGCATTAGCGAGTGCAAGGCGGCAGTCGTTGCTAGGCTTCGGAATCTCGACGCCGCGGAATGGGGAATGCTGTGGGAGAACGCGGCGGCGGCGGACGAGGAGGAGGAGGAAGAGCCGTTGGAGCAAGTGCCGCACAGCGCGCCGTTTTCTCTGTCAAGCCCCATGACAGGGGCTGCTGGGGCGATCAGTGCGAGGCGGAGCTGGGCGTGGCGCGAGAAGATGAGGTCGTTCGGTCGACAATTAATGCCGCGGCGCGGCAGCTGCGACGACCTGAACGTCGCAATTGCGACGGCTTCTGTAACGCCGGCGAAGCGAGCGAAATCGTTTCCAGAGTCGAAGGAGCGCGGCAACGAGAAGGGCGCGAGGCGCGGGCGGTCGCGCGCGGACAGCCGGGGCGTGTGGCGGAGCGTGTACGAGCCGCGGTGGCTGGAGGAAGGGCTGGCGGAAACCTCTGGGGACGACGAGCGGCGACCGCACGGCGCAAATCGCGACGAAATGGGAGTGCGCAACGACACGGCGCAGCGCGCGCGGGAATCAGGGTTCGCGGGCAGGGAGGGTTCGGCGCGCTACCAGCTGTTGCGACATAACTCGCTTCCCTGCGCGTGTGCCTCGCAAAAGGTTTCGCCGACCCTGCCGCGACGCGCGTCGGTGATGCATGGCGATAGCAGCGCTGAGCGTTCTGCGTGTTCCGTCGCAGCAGCGAAGGATCGGCCGTCGTCGTCGTCATCGTCTCAGCACAGGCGCTCCCCGTCTTTGCTCGTCATCCCCCCATTCCTCCCCTCCTGCCTCCCCGCCCTCGCCCAGTGCCGCTCCTTGGCGCACTGCCCCCTCCACGCCGCCAACCCCCATCCCGTGCTCCGCGGTGACTCCGCCGCCCCTTCGGAATGCAGCCCCACCGGCGGAGACGCCGGTGTCTGCTCGCCTGCCGATTCCAATGACAGCAGCGGCGGGAGGCGGAACACCGGAGCAAAGCGAGCGGATGGGCGCACGTCGCGAAGAAGCCCCGCGGAAGGGTGGACTCTTTCGAGCGGCACACCAACAGAGGGCGGACAATCGAGCGCGAAATGGCGATCCGGTGAAAGAGGATGGCGGCATAACATTCTGAATGCGTTGAGTAGCCCGAGGAAGCACGCGAAGGACGTGTGACGGCTGTTCGCTTGCCGCACGGGTCTCATGAGTCGCGACTCGAATTACTGAAGGACGATGCCAGATTGGCATGGCAAAGCATCAGATGCCCCAATAAATGAATCCGCGAATATTGATAAGTATCTTGTCAGTTGTTCCGTAACGCATGTCTATGTACATCAAATACTGTACATGATTGTACCATAATAATAACAAATTGTGCACCTTCATAACGAGGTTGCCAACAACTTGCGCCGCCTCATCCCAAGTAGAAATTGGAACTAAAGGTTTTGCTTTGCGCGCCTGTCGCGCGTAGCGCAACTATCACCTCACCGCAAGCCCCATTCCTCACCACAACACGAGTCTGCAGTTGTCGCTTCGTCATCGCTGCTTTCTGCCAGCGCAACTCGCGGTACAGCTCTCGCTGTATTTGCAGTAGAATGAGCGCGGCGGATTCTCGCGGGGATAGCGTAGCATGAATTGACGCCTCCTGCGCACATCCGCGCAGCACTCACCGCACTCCCCACTCCAGCCTACCGCTTCGAGCCTCGATTATGGCGACGCCGCGACTCACGGCGAGGCCGCCGTCTCCGTTCGTCCCGGCGGGCAAGAGTGGATTGTGCTGCAAGTGCCACGTGGCGCGCGTGTACGCGCTGATGGTCTTCGTCAGCCTCCTCGCGCTGCTCCTCTTCCTCTTCGTGCCCTGGGGCCGCGTCGCACGGCGCCATCCGTGCGACTGCTGGCGACGCTGTCGCCGTCGCAGAAGCAGGAACGGGGGGTCGTGTGCGAGGGAGGGGTAGGGGTCCGCAGCTCGAGCGCGGGGATTCGTTGCATTTTGGGGGGAATGGGGGGATTGCGGAGAGCGCAATGCGCATGGGCGGAGAGCAGGCGGACGTGATTCGGGAAAAGGCAGTGACCATGGCGGACGCTGCTGACGCTGTAGCGAGTAGCGAGGCTGCTTTCAAGGGAGATGAAGCATTGGCGGGGAGTGCGGGGGCGGCGGAGGAGATGGAAGAGGGGGCGGAGAGAGGAACCGATGGGGGAGAGGCGGAAGGAAAGGGGGAAGGAGGGCAGGGAGGGGAGGGCGGGGAAGGAGAGGAGGGAGGAGGAGCGGGAGGGGAGGTGCCGATGCCTCTGCGGGTGTACATGCTGCCACTGACAGGCGAACTCAATTTCCACGTGCTGCTGGTACGACCACCCGCCACTCCTCAGTATTGCACAGCACACACACCCTTCCGTCTCTCCTCCTTGTCACCAGTCCCCATGCCGCCCCATGCCATGCGCCACTGTGAGCGCCCACCATACCCACCTCCTCCCTTTCTCCCGCGCCCACCCTCCCCCCACACGCTGCCTTCCATCTCCCCCTTCTCTCCCCGCCCCGTCAACAGCAACGGTGGCGCTTTGCGAACCGGGAGCAGCTGCAGCTGCAGCACGGCATGCCGGCGGACTGGCGGTTCAAAGGCAA
>CANJKZ010000731.1:0-41478 GCA_947471745.1 Closterium sp. Naga37s-1 | reverse complement strand
TTGTTACTGTGCACCCTCAGTATCACCTCTCGCGCCTTGCATGGGGTTGCCAGTGAGTCACGGACCGTGATAGCCTTCCCCCAGCCGATCTTCCTCCCCAATTCCTCCTCCCACTTCAGCTGCTGTTTCGGTTGCGCCAGCGAGGGTTTCATCGCCTTCCTCAACTTCTTTAGATCCGCCCGCTCGCCTTTCTCACAGATTGCAGAATAGAGCAGTCGCGTTCTTGGAGCGCCGAGTAAACCGCGGGCCCTTCCATCTATGACTGCCATGGGTGAAGCGCGCCGAAATTCCACCGATACCACGCTAGCATATTCCACTTCGCCTATGTTCCCTTTCTTGTCCACCGTCACTCTTCGACCGTAAAGTTCGCCGTTGCTCACATATTGCAGCTGATAATAAAAGAACTCCCCCGGGCGGTAAGACGCAGAGCGGACCAAACTCGTTTCCCTGAAGAGTTCATCCGCCGACAGCTGGTTGAGCACCATATCCTTCCATCTCTGCGGTGTCGCCTGCCACGCCTTCAGGGCCCATTTCCTCTGCTCCACGCCTCCCAGTTCCCTCTCCAGAACCTCATCGCTCTTACGAGCTCTGCTGCCGTCTCCTCCTTTCACCACCAAATCCCCCAGTCGGATGCCCTTCAGACAGAGCGAGCCCGCCTGGTTGCCGAGGGGTGATCTGCCTCTGAAGAAAATACTGCGGTTGAAAAGTAACTGCTCCTCCTCTGCGTCCCATCTGTGAGCCGGATCGCCTATATCCACAAGTTTTGAGTCCCACAGTGCCTTAATAGTGGCCTTCCATCTCGTGCCCCCTCCCAGCCAGGACTTCAGGACCGAAGGGTGCGCGTAAACCGTGGCCAGGCCAATGGGGAAAGCCGCCGCCCTCTCCCATAACCAGTTTCGAAGTGGCTCCTGTTCCACCAGGGCCTTTCCCAGTCCTTGGATCACCATGCTGTCAATCCGGTGTTTCAGATCAATCACCCCCAAGCCCCCCTCCTTCCGTCCTCTGCACGACAGTTCATAGCTCCATAGCGTGAAGTGTCGATCAAGGAGCGCTTTCCCACCGGAGATGAAATTATGACAGAGCCTCTTCACTTTGGTCCAGACCTCGTACGGTGGGGCGTAGATCTGCGCCTGGAAGAGCAAAATCGGCATCGCGTAGCTGTTTATGATGGTCACCCGTGCCGAGGTTTTGAGATGCTTAGTCTCCCAGCAACTCAGCACCGCGCTAACCTTCTCGAAAGCCTTGTCCCATGCAGGTCCCGCGAGCCTCCAGAGGTGATCCAGATTCCGAGCAGCCTTTCAGATGTGTTCTTCGCCGCCCACTTGAAAGACGACGCTATCGGCTGCAGCCTCCTTCGATTTTTCCCGAGCGGCATCAATGTTGTCTTATCCCGGTTCACCTTCAGTCCTGAGATTGCCGCGAACTCCCCCAGCAGTTTCTCAGCAACCGCCACCTGCTCTTTGCCCTTCAAGACCAGCGTCGTGTCGTCTGCATATCCAATGTAGTCTAAGCTCCCTTTCACCCCTCTCTTCCTGACCCCCAGTTTCCTCCGTTGAATTTCTTGGCAGAGAGGCTCAACCGCGCAGAGGAAGAGATACGGGGCGAGCGGGCAGCCCCGGCGCACCCCTTTGGCCATCTCTACTCGCTCCCCAATCCAACCGTTCAACAGTACCCTGGTTGCCGCTCCATCGTGGAGACCCTTTACCCATCTCGTGAACTTCTCCGGGAAACCCATGTTGCCCAATGTCGCGAAGAGGTATTCACGTGATACCGAATCGTAAGCTTTCTGAAAATCAACCAGCAGCAGCAGCCAATCCTCATCCTCCTGCTCCGCAGCATCAATCGCATCTGCTACCAGAGAGACAGCGTCAGCGAGACTCCTCCCCGGAAGAAAGCCGGACTGGTTGGCTGAGATCACACGCGGTAAGACCACCTTGATTCTGTTCGCCAACACCTTCGTTAGCAATTTGTAGAAGAAGCTCAGTAGAGTGATCGGTCGGTAATTTCCCAAGTCGTCCCTGTCTCCTTTTTTGTGCAGGAGGATCGTGACCGCCGTTGTGAAAGACTCCGAAAGCACCCCTGCTGACTCGAAGCTCTTGACCTCTCTCATCACTGCCGGCCCAGCAGCTCCCAGTTTCTTTCGAAGAGTTCTTTTGGCAGGCCGTCCTGCCCCGGGGCCTTCCCCGCCGGTAAGCCTTTTAGCGCCGCTTTTACTTCCTGCTCTGACCATTCGCTGTCCAGCTGCATGCGATCGCTCTCCTGCAGCGTCTTTCCCTCCTCGATCGGCCATGACTCCGCAGGGGAGGGCGCCGGCGACAGCGCGTAGGCTTCTCGGAAATGCTCCGAGGCAGCTTGCAGCACCTCGCTTGCTCCTTTTCTCAACAGCCCTTTGAAGGTAAGTTCCGCTATTTCAGTTTTCGCCTTTCTGGACTTGACCAAGCCTGACAGAAACCCTGACGGAGTCTCCCCCGCCAGCTCCTGCAGCATCCCCGTCAGAACTTGCAGCCTCTCCTTGTTGCTGCCCTGGTAAAGCTTGAGAGCCGTTTCATTCTTTATCAGCTCCTCGTACAAAGCCTGCGACGAAGGGTCCGACATCACCTTCCATCGAAGCTCTTCCACCTTCAGCTCCAAGTGCACCATGGTCGCCTTAACTCTCTTTCTCTCCTCTGCTACATGAGCTCTCATGCTTGCACGCAGATTCGTCACCAGTCTCTCCAGGCCGTTGTCCGGACACTTCGCCTGTGAGTCCAGTACCGCCGATATAATGTTCCTGACTCCTTCACCCCCAGCCTGAGGTGCCTGAAGCCTCCACAACCCTGGGCCATGGTCGTCCGCCGATGCAGCCTTGAGTGACACCGACACCGCGAACCAGTGATCTGTTAAACCGTATGGAACCATTTTATGCTTCGCCTCCGTTACGCAGTTGAGAAGAGAGTGTGAAACTAAAGCCCTGTCTATCCGTGTACTCGTTTTTGCAGATCTCGAGAAGAACGTGAACTCTTTCCTGGTCGGGTGGAGGCTCCGAAAAGCGTCTTGCAGATCCCACCTCGAGCAAATCTGCAGGAGTCTTTGGTTCTCCGCCGGCGTTCCCAGTTTTGAGGACTTGTCCAGCTCCGGGTCCGCAACGATGTTCAGATCACCAAGAAGTATGGTATATGGAGAGGCACCTAGGCTCTGCACGAAGGGTGTTAGTACATCACGAAAGAAGACCCCCCTGGCAGGTGCTTGCGCAGGTAGGTATACAGCCACCACTCTGCAGGTCAGATCTCTCCATGCAATCATCAAGCTTATGAGACGGCCGGATTCGTGCCTAACCACGTCTGTGAACCGCATGCCTGGCAGGAAGCCCAAGACGCCACCCCCCCAGCTCTCTGTGACGGGCCAACCACCGCTTGAGCTTCCGACCTGACTTGTGTCCAGAAGTTATGATCCTGTGAGACTCGTGTGTCAGTGAGTACAACAATATGTGCTGCCTTCCTGATCCATTTTCCGCATCTCTCCTGTTTCCCACTGCTACCGAGCCCGTTGATGTTGAGCTCGAGAAAAGTTAAGCTGTTGCGTTTATCCATTAACCACTTTCCTTGAGCCCCACAGCATCCACGGGCGATTGGTCTTTATTGCGACGATGCAACCAGCTACAGCGAAGGCAAACATGGCACCTACTACACAGCTTGCACCAAAAATCCACAGTGTCGTCTCATCCGCTGATCACTTCTTTGCCGGTGTGGCCATGAACTCCTTTTTGAAAGCAGCCATCTTCTGAGAATGTTTGCTGACACGCGTTGCAGCACCTTCCTTTTTCAGCCCTCCCTTGTGCCTGGCAGAAGCGACATGAGCCGCCGCCTGCTCGAACCGGTTCCCTTGAGCCTTCTCGCATACAGTCTGTACGCATACCCACTCCTCCCGCACACCTCCTGTAGAGGTGAGTATGACTGCGGGGTCTTTCAAGATGCGCGTCAGAGACGCTGTGGCTTTCAGGGAAGCCGCTGCGGGAGGAGGTGAAGAGACAGTCGTCAGTACGATTCGAGAGGCATGATAGGAGCGGGGTGGACAACGAAGGTAACGAATTAGACAGCTGAGGGTGGGGGATCTTTCTGCTTATACCGTTCATGTCATGAACCTTTTTGACCGACAGGTTCCAGTTGGTGAAGTTCTCCTGCCTCGAGGTAACATAATGATCGTGGTAGCGGGACAGGTGCTGGCCGCTGCATAGCTCGCAGGTAAGCGATGGGTAGTGCAGCATGTAGCGCCTGCCAGTCGACGGGTCCTCCACAAAGTACCTCCAGCGGTACTCATCGTCAGCGTGGGGGACAAACAGACCGCGGATACGGTCGGTGTCCAGCCCAGTCACCGGATCGACGGTACGATGAAAGCCGAAACCGCTGGCGAAAGCACTCCGACCGCGCTTAACCAGCTTCGACACCACCAGCAGGTGACGAATCAGCTCAGCAGTAATGTCCGCAGGAACTCCTTTGACAACAACCTCCTTCGCCGTCGGGTTCAGCAGGCGCTCACGAAGGAAACGCGCATCTTCAGGGTGCTGCCAGGTAAAGTCGACAATGTCGCCATTCACGCACTCGTGTCTGATGACTTGACTCCAAACGAAATTTGCATCGCGGACGTGGTTGAAGGTAACTTGAAGACGACCATAGCGTGTGCCAGAGAAATAGGTCGCTGTAAGTTCCTGGTAAGTTGTTGTCTGCAACGCATCTGGCGACAGCTGATCCTTCCATTCTTCCAGCAAGGCAGCCACAGTTACAGCAGTCCGCTTGACTTCAAGCTTCCTGTTAAACGGCACCAGCAAGGTCAGTGAGAATCTTTTCAAAGCGATAATGCTGCCGAGCGAAGCTGGTTCCAGGTGCTCGTCGGAGTCGTCACTCAGGTAACCATCCTCGTCATCGTCTGGAGCCTGATCTGACGAGGCACCATCGTCCTCCTGCGCGTCCGCATCAGCATCAGCCTCTCCTTCAGCGGCCTCTTCTTCACCTTCCTTGTCAGCAGGATCAGCGACACCATCAGCAGCTTGTTCGCCATTGAGGTCAGTCTTGTTCTGTAGGTCCAATAAGTCCTCGAAAGGGCCAAGCACCACTGGCGACGAGGAGGTGGAAGGCGCACGCCCTTTGTCAGCAGCATCCTTCTCAGGTACCGTAGGGGTGGGTGACATATCGGCTACTTTGTCAGTGACTGTTGTCTTCTTGCTAGTCTTGTTGCTGCGAGCTCTCCCCATGGTGCGAGGATGAGAAAAGCTTGACAGCCCGTTGAAGGCTGAGAGACAAGCCGGACTGAGCACAACTGACGATGAGTCCGTTTGTTTATACTTTTTATGTTTGAAACTGAAACGCTGCAGGTCCAGGCCAGGGATGGGAGCCATAACCTTAGGGAACGCCAAACGGCCAAGTTGGTTAAGAGCCTCGAGTTGTGCTGAAACATAGGAAATGTCATCCTTGAAAAATGCGCGAGATGTTGACATTGCCGAGCGCCAAGCTCGATGATAAACTCTGGGAAGCTTGAGATCTTGATAATAGCCATGTGCAATAGGTAGCATTGAAGTTGCATGGAACGCTGACGACAGCCTGGAACTCGCATAAGTGGTGTTTAGGTTCCCGTAATGAACACTAAAAAGACACCATTGTGTAGAGCTTAAAGCCGCGCGTCGTACGAGTGTCTCAATGTCAAGATCAGGCTGGAAATTGATGCACACTGACTGAGTTAAAGCTCTCCGCCATGGCCATGGCTGCCTTGACATTGTTTTAGTGCAGAATGGGTGTCGACAAAGACTTTCCACAATAGAAGAGAGTTTTTGAAGGCTAGAGGGATAATGGATTAAGAGAACTGAGATATAGAGGTTCCTCAAACCATGTGAACGTAGAATCATTAATGAAAGTAGCACTAAAAGTGTACAATACAACGGCAGTTGTAACTGTAATTATTGATGTTCCAGAACCTCATAAATCTTCAAAACTGATGTTCAAAATCATTGTACCAAAATCACTGGGCTGTGAAACGCGTACAGTTTCTCGGACAACTTTACCCATCGCACGGGCACATCAGTCTGCGCGATAAAGTAGTTCGTGAACATCGCAGCTAGACATTTTCGTGCCCAACACCTCACCTTGGCGAATCGAATGGTACCAAATTCATCGCCACATTCCAACATTTTCCCTATGGACGTAATCGAGCTTGTTACCTGATGCACTGCATATCTGCATCACGACCTGTGTCCCCGACAAAAGCTTTCCAATTCCTTTGACAGCGTCGCACGGGAATCGTGTCAGCCAGAGGGCATCGGCTCGGCATCCATCGGATCTGACCCTGACACTCCGCCTTGGCGCGAAATTATCCGTGAATTGGGCACACTTCGAGTGTGACGATGATATTTTTTTTGCGTGCACATCTGTCCTTCTGCTTCAAGCAGCCAGTTGCACGCGACGGAGGTTCTTTCCAGCACTGGAAGCCGAAACTGGGAAAGTTGATCCTTTTTTTTCTCTCGATAGTAACTACTGGGAATATACCTCGCTGGTGTGACGCGGCTGGTGGCAAGGATACCGCTTGCTGGAGAAAAGCACAGAGCAGGATGAAGTTGAGGAGGAGGACTAGGTTATGTGAGCTGGAGGAGGAGGTAGGAGGGGTGGGAGTGGAGGCTGAAGTGGAGGCTGAGCAAGGGGAGGAGGGGGAACGAGTACAGAATGAGCCGTCCTTCGTCACCCCTCCGCGAGCAAACGAATCGAAAAGCGGAGTGCGCGCGGTAGAGGCGCGCCGAGTTCTCGACAGGCAGCCCGTGGCGGGGGCTCGTTACGCGGACCTGAACGCCGTGCCCGCCGACGTGTGGGTGCGCATCGTAAATTTGGTGTTGAAGAGAGGAGAGTGCTGCTGCTCGTGGCCGCTCGTGTCGTGCGCCATCGCCATGCCGTGCGTGCGACGCGCGCTATCAGGCTACGACACGTCTCTCGTGTTCTATGAAGAATGCCGGTGCCCGCCCTCCGCCGTCTCCCTACCTCAACGAATCCGCAGCTTCGCATGGCTGTGCAACCAGCACCCAAGCCCCTCCCGATTTATTTACACTCTCACTGAAGCGCCTCCTCGCCTTTTTTCCTCCCTCCTGCGCACCTGCCTGTTCCCCTCCCTCTCCTCCATCACCTCCCTCGATCTCTACCTCTCCCGAAGCCTCCACTCTAATCCACGCCTTCTCTTATCCCTCTCGCAAGCGCCGCGTCTCGAGTCGCTTCTCATTACGCATGGCATTGCTTCGGACAGCGACCGCGACATTCCACGGCTCCATTGCAACGACGCAGTGCTGGTGGCCGAAATGTGGGAGATTATTTCAGTCATAGAGGAGAAGAAACCGGGTGACACGGACAGGCCATTTCCCGTGCTGCGCCGCCTCGATCTCGACCTCCCCGCCTGCTCGCCTCTCGTCCTGCGCTTCGTCTCCTGCCTCTCTGCCCAGCTTCAAAATCTCTCACTCGGCGCTGCAGATCATTTCGCGGCCCAGGAGGGCAGAGAGGGTGCTGAAAGCGGTGACAACGCGGAAGGGCGGAGGGGGCATGAGGGGGACATGGATGTACGAGATTCGTACTCTCTTCACCTCCCGCTAGCCACTAATGTCAGATTCCATGGGATCAAGTGCTCCATTTCCCTCTCCGCCCCTCGTCTCTCCACTCTCAGATTCCTCTGGAAGTCCCGCCGCTCCCGCCTGCACCTGCTCCCCACCTGCCCCGCGCACCTGACATCCCTCTTCCTTCGCAGCGACCGGCCCTCCCAGTGGCCGCTGCACGCGCCTCACCTCACCTCGCTTGAATCCCTCTGCACCAACATGCAGCCAGAGCAGGCTGCTTCTTTCCCTCCCGGTGTACTGGCGACAGTAAAGGCCCTTGAGTGGAGGGAACTTGTGGTTTTCCCGTTGGACCTGCGTGCTTGGCACGGCCTGCGTTGCTTCCATGCCGTGTTGCCGGACCCTGCGCCTCTGTTACTGCTCCGCTCGGGTGTGCTCTGGCCGTGTGGCGTGGAGGGATTTTTTTTCGATAGCATTGAGAGTGATGTCGTGGAAATTTTTACGAATGAGCTGAGAAAGAATAGTGGGGGTGAAAGTTTGGCAAGGAGGTATGCAGGGGAGGGCACGTCGAGAAGCCGGGATGGGATAGGCATGGGAACAAGAGGTTGTTCGAGGTCGGCAGGGGAAGGCAGGCCTGAGGACGACAGAAGAAGGGATATGGTTCAGGGTGAAGGTAGGAATCTATTGGCTCGACTGCTACCTAAATGCAAGGCCTTGCAGCGGTTTGAGGGGTGGGACGATGGTGAGCTGTGCTGTACAGGCTGGATGCTGTTGAAGGGTTGAGTAGGGAAGTGGGTGGAAGTGCAGGCCTGTGTTGGAGCAAAAGTAGGTTTTTAAAAGAAAGAGGAATCGTGGATTAGGTGCGCTAGACCACTGAATGCAACTTTGTTTTGTCCTGTTTGAGCGTGCTGTAAATGAAATATATACTGTAAATGAGAATGCTACTGTTTCAGCATTTGTGCTTGTGATGTTTTATGGAGCACAAACGGTAGGTTGAGAGAGCAGAGCACCTACACATACCGTAACTTTAATGGAAACAATGCTTTTGTACCGGTAACATGTTGATGAACACTTCGAACCACTGTTGCCTGCTGTGAGCAGTGTAGGGCAATTGCCAATCGCACATTCAGAGTCGCAGGGAGTCGCACTCAATCTGCCTCAGCGGATTGGCACACTTATCCGTCGCTCCTTTCGCTTCAAGCATTCGTCGCACGTATCTGACGGGGATCCTTTCCAGCTCAGAAAGGAACAACTATTTGACCCCATATTAGCCGTTGTAGCTATTGGCGAGACGCATTGTTGCTGTGACGCGGCTGGTGGCGAGGATACCGATCGCTAGAGAAGAGCATTAGCAGGATGGCGTCGAGGAAAAATAGGTTATGTGAGCAGGAGGAGGAGGAAGTAGGAGGGGTGGGAGTGGAGGCTGAGCAAGGGGAGGAGGAGGAACGAGTGGAGGAGGAGCCGTCCTTCATCACCCCTCCGCCCGTGGCGGAGATTAGTTCCGCGGACCTGAGCGCCGTACCCGCCGACGTGTGGGTGCGCATCGCAAATGCAGCGGCGGAGAGAGAAGAGTGCTACTGCTCGTGGCCGCTCGTGCCGTGCGCCATCGCCTTGCCGTGCGTGCGACGCGCACTATCGGCGAGCAACGAACCTCTTTACTTCGAAGAAGATTGTCAGTGTCCCCCCTCCGCCGTCTCCCTCGCTCAGCGAATCCGCAGCTTCGCATGGCTGACCAAGCAGCACCAAAGCCCTTCGCAGTTCAACTTCTCTCTCGTTGAAGCGCCTCCCCGCCTCGTTTCCTCCTTCATGCGCTCCTGCCTGTTCCCTTCCATCTCCTCCATCACCTCTCTCGATCTCTACTTTCCCCGAAGCCTCCCCTCCCATCCGCGCCTCCTCTTCTCCCTCTCGCAAGCGCCGCGCCTCGAGTCGCTTTTTATTCAGCATTGCGATGTGGCGGACAGCGAGAGCGCGGCTCCAATTCACCAGTGCAATGATCCCGTGATGGTGGCGGAAATGTGGGAAATGGTTTCAATCATGGAGGAGAAGAACCCGGATGACACAGCCAGGCTGTTTCCCGTGTTGCGCCGCCTCAGTCTCTCCCTCTCCGCGTGCTCTCCTCTCGTCCTCCGCTTCGTCGCCTGCCTCTCCTCACAGCTTCACTCTCTTCATCTCGCGGCTGACGATCAGTTCGCGGCACAGGAGGTCGAAGAGGGCGCTGTAAGCGGCGAGAACGCGCGAGAGAGGGACGTGGACGGACGAACGTCCTTCTCACTTGACCTCCCGGCAGCCACTGACGTCAGACTCAACGGGCTCAACTGCTCTATCTCGCTTTCCGCACCTCGTCTCTCCGACCTCGGTTTTGAATGGCAGTCCCGCGATTCCCGCCTGCTCCTGCTCCCCACCTGCCCCGGGCACCTGACATCTCTCTTCCTTAGCACCGACCCGACCTGTCCCTGGGCGTTTCACGCGCCTCACCTCACCTCGCTTCACTCCCTCCGCACCGACATGGATGCAGAGCAGGCGTCATTCCTCCCGGCGGGTGCGCTTGAGACTGTCAAGGCCCTTGACTGGAGGAACGTTGGGGATTCGGTGGACCTGAGTGCTTGGCACAGCCTGCGTTGTTTCCACGCTGTGGACTGCCCCCCTGTATCTCTGTCGGTGCTTCGCTCCAGTGTGCTCTGGCCTTGTAGCTTGGAGGGGTTGTTTATCACCAGCATTGGGAGTGACGTTGTGGAATTTCTAGAGAGTGAACTGAGGGGGGTCGATGCGGGAGGAAGCTTGGGAAGGAGGCATGGAGGGCATCGCTCGTCAAGAAGCCGAGGTGAGATAGGCTTGGAATCAGGAGGTGGTTTGATGTTGGGGGTGGAACGCGGGCATGTGGAGGCTGGAATTGGGAACGAGGACGAATCGAATGGGAGGAATTTGTTGGCTCGACTGCTACCCGGGTGTGAAAGCATGCAGCGGTTTGAAGGGTGGGACGATGCTGAATGTGTGCTGTATAGGTTGGATGCTGCTGAAGGGCTGAGCAGGGAAGTGGGAGAACAAGGAGATGGTTTGACCAAGACTTTTCATAACAGAAGGTTGTTTATGAAAGAAATAGGGATAAAGGTGGATTAGGTGCACTGAACTTCCTGCATGCAATCTATAACATCATGTTGGTGGTCAAAGTTTTTGAATGTAGCTGGGAATGCTTGACAATATTTGGAATTAAATATGATTTCCTTGAATGTAGCACGGTTTGGTTTGGACAAGGGGTCTCGCCAGCGTCTCGCCACTTCACACCACTCCGAAACACATGAATTTACTCCCAAACCGAGCTACTCCACCCCTTCCATGTCCGCAGCATTTATCTATTTCTCCGTTCCAGCACCAGAGGGACATAAGTTGCTGGTCGCGTTTTAGCAGCCGTCGAGCACGCCAGGCGAGATTGACTGTGGCCTCCACTGATGCATAGAGACTCTTTTCCGCCCGATGCATCTTAGCATCTGTCGCATCCGTCGCGTCGGTCTCGTCTGCGTAATCAGTCCAGTCAATTATTCCTGTGGCTTCCGCTTCACCGCACACCGTGTCGCTTCACACCTTGTTTCACCTCCTCTGTTGGAGGCTCAGCCCGTTCGCCGTCCTAGCATCAAGTTCACAAGGTCAATCAATAACAGCAGAGGCTCCTAGTGTATTGGTCTTAGTAAGGCGTAGGAGAGAGTCGAGGGGCGGGGAGCAGCAGCTGCGCAGCGACATGTGGCCGTTCGGCAATCCCGAGAGGCTGCAAGGTGGGCGGAGGGAGGGGTGTGGGAAGGAGAGGAGAGGTGCGAAAACGCGAGCCATATATACAGTCAGGGGTATCAACCTCGGGAATACCATCATCATGCCTCACGAGCGACTCCGTCGTCATTTGCTGCTGTCATTTCCCTCCCCTCCTTATTCTCCCCTTCCCTTACCAGCGTCCATACCACCTTTGGCGTTGTCTTGCAAGCGCTCCTAGTAACCACAGTTGGTTCCAGGATCCTCCCCTTGCCAGTCATCCCACCGCTCCTCACTGCACTTTTACCTTCCGCACGCACCTTCCATTGATCCGCCACAGCCCTGCCTCTACGCCATGAGGGGGGGAGGTCCTACTACGACGTGCAGCCTGGCGACAACCTGACAAAGATTGCCGGCCAGCTGGGAAGCACTGTGGAAATCCTCATGCAGGTGACGACGTGCTGGTCCATTGGTGTAGAGAAGACGGAGTGCTTGCAACGCGGAATCTCTGCTTTTTGCCACTTCACCATGTCCGATGCTTGTTTTTTTTTGTCAGATGTATTGCTCCCATGAGTGTGCTCCCATGAGTGTGCTCACCGTTATTGCTCCCATGGAGTGCTGGCAGGCCAATGCACTCCGCTCAGACCTCTTGCACCCCGGCCAGAGCCTCTGGGTTCCACGCACATACACCATCGCAAAGGTGTGTTCCGCGCACATACACCCTTGAAAAGGTTTGCTCTGCACGCGCATGAGCAATGCAAGTGGTATGTGCTTTTCACACACTGTATTCTGCATACCTTGGCTTTGATGTTCACAGCCGTAGTTCAGCTATGGTGTCAGAAACTGTCTCTCACATTACATGGTGACCCTACGGCTGTGAATATGGAACTGTGCACGTGCAGGGTGACACTCTGTATGCCATAGCGCGTATGCATGGAACAACAGTGGATGCGATTATGCAGATCAACAACATTCAAGATGCAAACTTGATTCATACAGGTGAAGTATCATCGGATCACTTGCCCCGCCTGTTCCCCTCTTCCTGTGCCTTTTTATACCTCTGGCTCCTTTGACGATGAATTTATTGGTGTGGCGTTCATTGCAGGTGACATCATTTTGCTACCATAGAAGAGTTTTGTGTTTTTTTCTTAGGCATTTGTGACGATTGTAAATAGTAGATTATTCCAATTTTGGGATCATTACTTCACAATCACTAAGTGATGAAATGACGTGGCTGTGAACAGTTTCTTGGTGCTTAACCTGGTGTTGGTGCCTGTGTTTCTTATACCGGTGTAAAGTAGACTCATTTCTCAATGGCTTAGAAATGCAGTGTACCGTACGTCCAGCTCCTGAACGCAAGCTGTTGAGAGGACCCCGAAAGGGGTACAAGATGGAGTTCGTGAGCTGCTTTTGGTTCAGAGACCTCACCCCAGTCACGCACTGGACCTTGCCGACCCTTGATTCGTCCCCACAATCATCTGTAACGTGGCTATGGGGCCAAAGCTGATGAGTGCGAGGTTCGGTGATATGCGATGGTTATTGTTTTTCAGTTGTGGAATGCCTGAACAAATCTGTGCATCCGAAACAAACCCCTACTTTTCTAATATAGGACCCACTATGGACAGGTTGTGAACTCGAATGGGTGTTGACCAGAACCTGGAGCTAATCGATAAGATTTTCCCCAAGTTTTGAGGTACCGCCGGAAAGGTTTTCCTGTGGTCATGATTTGAGCCAGAGTAGTTTTGTCGCCTGAAGCCGGAGCTGGCAGTGGATTTGCTGCAATGTACTCAGCTTCGGCAAAGTCGACGTGGAATCCCGCCGCTGTTTCGGATTTGGCATAAAGGCAATCACCAGTCTTATGCAGCCACGTAATGTGACAACTAGGAGGTTGGTGTTTCCGAAGCTAAACTCCCCCAAAAATTGCGCAAGCATTCGGGCAGCACGTATGAAACTGCACCTGTTTCTTCCTCGCTGTTTTTGGGTTCGAAGTTTGAACTGACCAAACCTGACCCAAGCAGCTGCCCCGCTGCATGCGATTCGCAACAAAGTCAGACAAGGATGCTGCTGGACTTGCGTCGGCCTCCGCTGGCCCAAGCCCAAGTGACGGGAGAGTGTCTCCCTGGGCTCCACTTTTCGAGTGTGGAGGGAGCGAGGCGATTTGGTGCCGCTGACGGGACTGCGGCAATCCCGAGGCATCAGGGCACTCTCCCTTCTCTCGAGTTCCCATTTCTGCTTCCCGCCACGCCGAGACAAATAGGTAGCGTGTGGTAAGCTCTCAGGCGCAAGCCGCGCTGAGCCAGTCATTGGCCACGCCAACAACGCACAACACAAGGTCGCTGAACCAGGGAAAGGAGTTCTCGAAATAATTTAGGCCTTGTAAATGCTCCTCGTGCGCTACGAGACAATGCTTCATTCGTATCATCGCCAATATTTCAGACTGGCAACTTTCGGGTCGCAACGTGGCACTGTTTATTGTCGTTGCTCTGAAATTCGACCTAGTCTTAGAAAGCGTCCTTGTTCCAGCTTAGGATTACCCAGGCGTGCACGCTCGAGCTCGCAACTTACGCTTCGACGTCGACTCGAGTAAGTGCACCTTGCTGACGGGACGAAGCAAGCACGACCATCTAGCCTTCCTGCTGTACCTACTAGGTTCCTGCTTGCCGTCATCCGCGCAGATTGCGTCTCCGTTATCCCTGGTACACGTCATATACTCCGATATCGTGAGGTATTTCGACACTTAGGTATTTTCTGCTGTGCATGACTCTCTGCGTTTGTTATCGGCTTCTCAAGATTCCACCTAACCCTAACTAGCCGTCGACTGTGCCTTGCCTTCCCTCCGACCGCGTAATCCTCGTCCCAATAGTCTGTTTCTCGTCAACCGCCATACGCGGGTCGTCAGCTCGGTCAGCTTTCCGCAATCGTTGGTCTTTCCCGTTCCTGCCACACGCGTGTTGCACTTGCCCCTTTCAATTTCCTCGCCAGCCGCCGCCACGCGTCGCTGCGACATCCAGACTAGCTGGTCAAACAGGCTCTCGACCCCGTGGTTGTCATCTCACGCTTTCGTACTTACCGCTTCCCAGTAGCCAGCCGCTCACCTTGGCGTAGCATAGCTCTGTGACTTCAGGGAGAAAGAAGCTGAGGCGAGGCAGTGATGTCAGGGTCAGGGCATGTGTGCTGATGTCAGCGGTGCAGCGACGGGGACAGGCCACGCGTCATGGAAATGGCCCTTCCGGTAGCGTCTGGAGCCAATCAGCAACCGCTCCTGCCGCCGCAGACGCTGCAGAATCAGCACCAGCGCCAGCCAATCAGGAAGAAGATGTCAAGAGACCGAGGCGCGAGGTTGTCTGAAGAGAGAGCGGTGGGGAGCGGCGGAGAGGGGTGCGCGGCGGTGCTTAGGCAGCCGCGGGAGCAGCGAGGCCAGGAGCCCGCGGGCGAAGGTTTGAGGCAGCGCGAGGATTGGTTTGGGGAGATGGCGCCGGCTGTAGCAGGGGACGTGATGTTAGAGGGGGTGAATTTAGCGGAGAGTGGTTGCGGTGACGGTGGGGAAGCGAGGAGCATGGAAATAAAGGAGGAGGAGCAGGAGTGGGTGGTGGGGGAAGGGGAAGAGGGGAAGGAAGGGGAGGAGCGGGAGGAGGCGGGAGATAACAGTAGGCAGAAGCAGGTGCAGGAAGAAATGGAAGAGGAGGGGAGAGTGAAGCAGGAGCAGGGGCTGTCGAGCACAGGTGGTCAGAATCAGCAGGGGGAAATTGCTGAGGCGAGCAGACACGTGCAGGATGGCACGCACGTGGTTGCGTTGGAGGGCGAATGGGGCGAGGGCGACGGCGAGCAGGTTGTGTACAGGCTGTGCAGGGTGGACCCGGTTGACCCCGTTGACTCCGTTGACTCCGTTGACTTTCTTGACGCCGTGCCCATATCGGAGCGCGAGCTGGAGGAGCTCCAGGCGTGGATGCTCCGCCATGCGCCCGACGCGCTCGCCCTGCCCCTGCCGCCCGGGGCGCTGGGGGCTGCGGGGGAGGCGGACATGGCGGAATGGCCATTGGGGGAAGGATTAGGGTTGGCGGAGGAAGGCGGCGCGGACGAGCCCCCCCTGCCGTCGCCGCCTCTTCTCTGGCGGAGCGGGGAGGTGGGAGTGATAGGAACTGGGCAGCCACGTGGCAGGTCGCTATTGGCCAGAGGGCAGGCACGAGGGGAAGGGCGGATAGGGAGAGGCGTGAAGGCGGAACTAGGGTTCGGGCTGGATGACGCGAAGAGTGGGCGGGACGGCCGCTCGAGTCAATCGAATCCCCGTGGGGCTGTTAACGGAGTGCTTGCTCCGGCAGCCAATGAGACGAGGACAGGTGTGCACGCGCGTCAAGAGTTTCTGGATTTTCTCCTGACGGAGATTTCGCACCACGAGCTCGCAGTGGGGCAGAGTAGTGCAACCCCCCAACACCATCCCCGCGCCGACCTCTCCGCCCCCGACTCTCTCCCCCCTCCGCTTCCCCCATCCCACCATCCAGCCCATGATCAGCACCATCCCCCCTTCCTCTCCGCCCCGCGCTCCTTTCCCGCTCATGGGCGGGTGGGGCGGCCAAGGGGATCTCTGGGCGGGGTGCGGGGGAGGAGGGGGAGAGGGAGGGGCGTGGGAATGGCTCGGCGCGCTGCTGACGGGGACGCGTTGGGGACGCACACTGCAGCCGGCGCAATAGTTATGGGGGCGGGGGAGGAGCAAGGGGCGGATGGCGGAGCACAGGGGGCGGGGGAGGAGAGGGAGGAGGGGGAGGGAGCCAGCGCTGGGGGAAGGGCGAGGGTGGGGCGCCGCAGCAGGATGCGGATGGGGGGACGGGGGAGGGACGAGGAGGTGGTGCGGAGGGGTTGGGGGGCTGCGCATGCTCTGTCAGCGGGGGAAGCAGGGGCGCACGGCGGGGCAGTAGGGGGGACGGAGGAAGGAGCAGATGGATTGGAGCGAGATGATCAAGAAGCAGGGCTAGGGGGGCACGGGCTAGGGTTAGGGTTAGGGTTAGAGGGAGCAGCGTGGGAGTGGTTAGGGCTTGGTGGATGGCCCACTCGGCCTCGCAGCAGGCGGGGTCAAACAGGTCAAATAGGTCAAGCTGGCCAAACGGGTCAACGGAGTCAACGCAGTCAACGACCATCTGCTGCCACAGCCGCTGCTCCGCCTGCTGAGGCGGGTGGGGCAGCTATGGGGCAGTCAACAGCGGGGGGGGTCTGCGCCAGTGGGCGCGCCCCAGCAAGCACAGCCCTTGGCGCTGGCCCACACCCGCCCAGCCCGCGCCATCTCCGCTCCTCCCCCATTGCTTCCGCCCCCGCTTCCCCGGTTGCGCGGGCTAGAGGGGCGCAAGGGGGGGCGCAGCCGGCGGAGGAGGGAAGGGGGAGGAGAGTGAGCGCGCGGCGGGGCGGTGGCCGCCAGGCAGCACCTCTGCAGGCGAAGGTAGAACCGGGGGAGGCGTCTTTTGAGTCTGCTGCTGTGGCTGCAGCAGTGACTGGCGCTGCTGGTGCTGCAGCAGGGGGAGCGGCGGTTGGAGGCGTGTCTGCTGCTCCAGTTGTGGAGGCATTTGTGGGAAGGGCTGCACGGAGTGGGAGTGAGGCGCAGCCGGTGGCGCAGCAGCAGGGCGGAGAGGCTACGGAGCGGGGGACAGGGGGAGGAAAGAGGCGGAGATTGCAGTCCGGGTGGCGGGCAATGGGGGAAGGGAGAGTGAAGCGGGAGGGGGAGGGACGAGGAGAGGCTGAAGAGGCAGATGGAATTGGGGAGGGGGGTGAGTATATAGCAGCAGATGGTGCAGGGGAGGGTGGAGGAGACGAGGCGAGATCAGAGCGAATGAGTGATGACGCGGACGACTCTGGTGCTTCAGGGGCTGATTATGCCGAAGATGCTGCAGTGGGTGCACACGCAGATGGTGGTGCTGCCGCTGCCAGCGCTGCTGCGGATGCGCGTGCGTCTGTGGACGGCGCTGGAGGAGGGGAGTGGAAGGAGGCGGGGAGCAGGGTCGCACGTGGAAAGGGCGTGAGGGCGGGACGAGGAAGAGGCAGAGGCAGAGGGCGAGGCAGATGGAAGGTGGAGGGACGGCTGGGAAGGGACGTGCCAGGGAGAAGGGCGAGGAGTAGGGAGAAAGGGGCTGTTGGAGAAGCTAGGTTGAAAAGCCGTGTGGGTGGAGAAACAGAAGCAGGAGAGGAAGAAGAAACTGGCTGGGCGAGTGAGCTGAGGGAAGGGAAGGGAGCAGAGGAGGAGAGAGTGGGGGAGGAGAGAGGGCAGTCAGAAGGAGCGAGGGAGGTGCAAGAGATCAGTGCCGGGCGAAATGGGATGGAAGGGGAAAGTAGGGGCAGGGGTGAGGCAGGCGAAGGGGCAAGTGAGGTAGAGCAAGGGAGAGTGGGTGAAAGGGAGGGCGTGAGCGGGGCCGTGGCCCCTTCGGAGTCAAGGCAGCTGAGGCTGCAGCGACGGCAGATGATTCAGAAGCAGTGGGAGGAGCGCCAGCGGATGCAGCAGCAGGTTCGGCAGGCAGAGGCTCGGCGGAAACAGGCTCGGCAAACACAGGGGGAGCAAGTGCAGGCTCGGGTGGGGCGGCAAGAGGCAGAGGAGGAGCGGGTGGAGCCCCAGGGTGGGGCTGTGGTGGAGAGGTCAGCGTGTGCAGAGGAGGGCGAGACGAGGGGGGGAAGAGACGGGGGAGAGGCGGGAGAAGCGGGACAAGGGGGAGGAGCAAGAGAAGCCGGAGAAAGGGGAGAAGGGGAAGAAGGAGCTGAAATGCAGGATCTGAGAGTGAGCAGTGGAGGGGAAGACGCGGAGATGGAGGTGCATGGAGGGGCAATGGGGGCCGGCATGGCGGCAGGACGGGGAAGCGCAGGAAGTGTGGGAAGAGGAGGGGGAGAAGGTGAGCAACAAGGAGACGGGGAGGCGTGTTTGGAGGATAGGGGTGAGGGTGAACGACCGATGATGGCTGGTAGCGCAGCGGCAGGAGGGGCGAGGCAGAGGCATGTGGGGGAGGGGGAGGAGCAAGAGCAGCAGCAGAGAAGCAAGGGTGAGAAGGGGTGGCAGGTCGAGTGTGTGGGTGACGAGAGGCACTTGGCGGATGGGCGTGGGCGTGCTCTTAGACACACGGACGAGGCAGAGGTTATGGAAATGGGGATGACTAGAGAAGGTGATGCGGAACCCTCTAAGGTGGTAAATGAAACGGTAGATGAAACGCATGTACAGTTACAGGCACTGACACAGACTGAGGAGCTGACAGATGCTAGGGATCAGACACGTGTAGGTGGGGCGGGTGGGGCAGGGGCACGGATTGAGTCCCAAGCAAGTGAGGTTGCACATGTACAGGTGGTACACGCTGACGTGGCACAGGCTGACCTGGCACTGGCTGAGTTGGCTAAAGCTGATGCAGAGAGGGTTAGGCACGACGAGGGAAAGGCGGGGCCCTGCGTTGAGGTGCTGCCGAGGAATGGAGTGCAGAAGAAGGGAGCGGAGAGGGAGGGAGTGGGAAGGGATGAACCGGTGAGGCAACACAAGGGGCGGAAGGCAGGCGAGCTGCAGCAGGCAGGGCGGCAGAGGCGGAGAGGGAAGGGAGGGCTTGGACTGCAGGGAGGGCAGCAGCAGGCGAAGCAGGAGCAGCAGGCGAGTGGGCAGGCTCAGGAGCAAGGCCGGGAGGACGGGCAGGCAGGGAGACAGGGGCGCGAGTTGAGTGGAGGGCAGGCGGGAGAGGAGGGAGGTGCTGAGAGGGACGGTGGCTGCAGTGGAAGAGCTGGGAGCGGCGTGCTGAGAGGGCAGGCAAGCAGTAGTCCGCAACACATGGTGACAGAGGCCCATGCTGCTGACCCCGCTCCCGCTCACACTTGTACAAACACCGCTGCTCTCACTCCTGCGGTATCCCCTCCACGTGAACTCCCACCGACCGTGCAGCTGCCTGCAGCGCAGCAGGTTGCTGAAACGAGTCCTGGCTTGGTGGTTGATGCTGGCTGGAGTGGGGCTGCGCTAGGGCAGGCGCAAGGAGGGCAGCAAGATGAGGAGGGGGCGGAGGGGTTGCAGACGCAGAGGCAAGAAGGCCTGGCGGCACAGAGGCAGGAAGAGCGTGTGAGGCAGGAAGAGGAGGGACGGAAGGAAGAGGGCAGAGACGAGGGGGCGAGAGAGGTGGTGAAGAGTAAAGAGCGAGAGGAGGGGCCAAGGGAGGTAGTGGCAGGCAGGCAGCGGGACGGACAGGGGCAGGAGGAGCAGGAGCAGCAACAGCAACAGCGAGCGCTGAAGGAGAAGCAGAGGCAGCAGCGGTTGCAGCAGAAGCGGCAGCAGATGCAGCAGAAGCAGCTGGAGCAGCGGCGGCGGCAGCAGCAGCAGTTGGAGGAGGAGATGGAGCGGCAGGCGCAGCAGGAGCTGCAGCGACAGCAGCAGTTTGGACTGGCAGGCGCGTGGCAGCAACAGGTGCTGCTGCAGCAGCAGCAGAGGGCGCTGGAGCTGCAGCAACAGCTGGAACAGCCACGACAGCAACCGCAGCAATTGCAGCAGCCACAGCAGCCGCAACAACCACAGCCGTCGCAGCAATTGCAACAAGAACAACAACAGCAACCACAGCAGCCGCAGCAGCAACAGCAGCAACTACAGCACCAGCAGCAACAGCCGCTTCAACAGCAGCAGCAGCCGCAGCAGCAGGTGCAGCAGCAGGCAGAGGAGGCGGGAGCAGCGGCCCAGCAAGTGCAGAGCATGCTGAGCGAGGCGGTGCTGCAGCAGGTGTGGCAGCAGGTGCTGCAATCGCGAGGGGCCGCCGTGGCAGCTGCGACCCTGCTGGAGCGACCGCAGCTGCTGGTTCAGCTGCTGGCCCGGCAGCAGGAGGAACGGCTGGCAGCAGCAGGGGGAGCAGGAGCAGGAGGTGCAGTAGGAGTAGGAGGAGTATCAGGAGGAGGAGGAGGAGGAGGGGGTGCAGGGGGGACACACTCGGCAGGATTCTCATTTGGTTGGGATCAGCGGCAGCAGCAGCAGCAGTTGGAGGGGGGGGCAGGCAGTGGTGGTGGTGCAGGGTGGGGCATGGGAATGGCACCAGGTGTGGGTGTGCCAACGGGTGTGGGAGTGCAAGCGAGCAGCCCTGTCACTAGCCCTCTCCGCACACCTGCTGCCTTCCCCTTTACAATCCCTGCTGCTGCTGCTGCCTTCCCGCCTGCCCCTGCTTCCTCTCGCTCCCCTCTTTCTTCTCCCCCCCCTGCCGCTGCTCCCGCTCCTGCACCTGCGCTTGCTCCTGCTGTTCCTGCTGCCCCTGTTACTGCTGCCCTTGCTACTGCTACTGCTACTGCTAATGCTTCTGCTGCGCATGCCAGTCCCAACCACGTCATCAGTGCCAGCCCACTCTCCAGCCCTCTCCGCGGCCAGCCCGCCCCTCTGCCTCCTGCCGCTGCCGTTTCCGCTGCCACTGCCAATATCTCTCCTGCTGCGGCTGCTGCTGCTGCTGGTGGTGCTGGCAGTGGTGGCAGCAAAGGGAAGGGGAAGCGAGGGGGAGGCACGGGTGGAAGCAGTGGGAAGGGAGGGAAGGGGAAAGGGCGAGAGGCAGGGGCAGGGGCACACGGGAAGAAAGCGGCACAGAGTGCAGCTGGCGCTACAGCTGGTGACTCAGTTCCTGCTTCTGGGAAAGCTGCTGCTACTGCTGTGCCTGACCGCAGCGCTACAGATGCTACAGCTGCTACAGCTGCTACAGCCGGACAGGCAAGTGCTGTGCCTGGTGAAGCAGCAGGTGCAGCTGGTAATGGGAGTGGATTAGTAAGTGGTGCAGCAGTGGGGGGTGGGAGGGGCGAGGGGAGAATGGAGGAGGCTGGCAGAGAAGTGCAAGCGGCAGCAGGAGCAGTAGGAGTGAGTGATAGAGGAGTGAGTGAGAGAGGAGGGAGAGCAGGGAGTGAGAGGGTGTTGGAGAAAGGGGTGAGTGAGAGGAGCCGCAGGAAGAGGGTGCTCAACTCGAGGTACTATGAGGGGGGGTTCCAATACGAGGGTGACTATATCGAAGGGGAGGAGGGGCAGCCGTCAGAACCAGACATGGACTGGCATCCCACTGGTGCTGACGTGGCAGCAGCTGGAAGGGGAGGACGGATGGGCCTGGGAGGTCAGAGTGGGGAGTATGCTGCCCCATTAGGGTTTACTGTAGATGCTGACGTGGCAGGCATGGCAAGAGCCGTGATGGCCTGGGGAAGGCAGCAGGTGGGGGAGGGCGCTTCTTCTCTGCCCGATGCTGTTAACACGCCTGGGGCTGGTGCTGCTGCGGCTGCTGCTTCTGGTGCTGGTGGTGCTGGTTGGGGGACAGAAGGGGAAGAGAGAGGAGCGGTTGGGGGGAAGGTAGCAGGCAGGGGGAGGGGAGTGGGGAAAGGAGACAGTGCTGCAGTTGTTGGGGGGAGGACGAAGCGGGGCAGGGTGGGCGAGGGCGGCTTGGAGGCTGATGGGGGCAGTGCAGGGGGAGAGGCGGGGGAGGGGGGTGAGCGGGGGGAAGGTGGGGATGGTTGGGTAGGGGGGGTGGAGGAGGCTGGCGGAGTAGGAGTGGTGGCATCACAGGTTGCTGTTGCTGCTGCTGCTGTTGCTTCTGTAAAGGAGAGACCTCCAGCAAAAGTGAGTGACGGTGCATTAACCGCACCGCACGGTATGGTTACGGTACAGTGTTGAATCTCGTTTGGTCCATGCAGCGGGCTGTGCGGTCGTTGCAGTCAGTAATCTAATTTTTGGGCTGAAGAGGCAGGAAAGAGTGCTGCAACCTCTGTCTGCCATGAAAGCTTTTTTCTGAACCCCTCCTGTGTGCTCTGCCCCTCTCTCCCCCCATTTTGCAGAAGAAGAAATCCGCACTGTCATCGACAGCAGCAGCACCAGCAGCAGCCGGCATGACATCCCCCCAGAGGCAGCTGTTGGCTCAGCAGCAGCAGGTGCAGCAGCGGGCGGGCGGTGTGGCGGGTGGTGGGGGCAGAGGGAAGGGTGGCGGCAGGAAGGGCGAGGCAAGGTGGTCGCGGACGCCTGCGGGCGGAGGAGGAGGAGAAGGGGCGCAGGGAGAGGAAGGAGCGGTAGCAGCAGCAGCACTGGGGGGGACAGGACCAGCAGCAGCGGCAGCAGGAGCAGCAGTGGGAGGGTTGGCAGGATCAGCAGCGGCAGCAGCGGCAGGAGCATCACCCCCAGGCGCCACCCCACCAGGGGTCAGCCTGCTGGGGGGTGCTCTGGATGGCAAGCTGCAGGAAGCTTCCTGGATGGAGCTCTCCAGCATGGTCGGCCTCTCCCCTGTCCCAGCGCTCACCCCCCTGCCTCCCGCCGCCCTTGCCGACCACCCTGCCGCCCTCTCCTGTGGTCTTGCCGCCCGGGCCCTTCCAAGTGGAAGCATGGGGAAGCAGCAAGGAGGGGGATTCGCGGACCATGGGGGTGTGGGGGGTGGGGCGAGAGGAGGAGGAGATGAAGGGTTGGGGGGGATGGCAGGCGGGGGCGGGGAGTGGGGGGGAGGAGGGGGCAGTGGGGAGAGTGGGGACGAGGTGGGGGCTCCTATGAGCCCCTCGGGTACTCCCTTGAGTCCTCCCTCCCTGCAGCAGCAGCAGCAGCGTCATGGGATGGAGAGGGGGAGTGTGGTAGCAGCTGCTGCTCCTGCAAGTGGTGGTGGGGGGGGGTCGAAGAAGGCGGGAGGAGGGCGGGCGGAGGGGGGAGGGGGGGCGCGGAGGCATGGAACATCTGGGCGGGCGGGGAAGAAGGCAGCTGGTTCGGGAGCAACTGGGGTGGCAGCAGCAACAGGGCCAGCAGCAGCAGGAGCAGTACTAGCAGCAGCACCAGCAGTAGCAGCAGCGGCGGCGTTTTCTGATTTTGGAGGGGTGAGCAGCGGAGGCAGCGGGGGAGAGGGGGCGGGCGATGCGCGCATGTACACGGCGAATGGGGGGCTGAGGCGCAAGCACCACCGGCCGTGGACGCTGAGGGAGGTGATGATCCTCGTGGATGGCGTGGCGCGGTGCGGTGGGGGCAAGTGGGCCGACATCAAGAAGCTCGCCTTCTCCTCCATTGGCTACCGCACTGCCGTTGACCTCAAGGTACCGCGTTGACTGCTGTTCATTTGAGGAATTGATGCTGCGCTGGAGGTACTGTGTTGTTGACTTTAAAGGACTGCATATATGATGAATCTTTGCCTGCATCCCTAGTCCTCACTGCAGTCTCCTTCCCCTCTCGTCTGCGATACAATCCTGGCAGGACAAGTGGCGCAATCTGCTGCGTGCAAGCAGGATGGCGCTGCAGCCACCCAAAGAGGTACGATGCACGCTAGGCCCCCACATTTCCTGCCAACATGCAATATCTACCACGGCAAGCAACATGTCTCCTCTACACCCACCTTCCACGCCTCACCCTTGTGTCTCCCTGCCACCCTTGCCCTTCCCCTCCACTCCCTCTCCCTCGCCCTCCCCTTCTCCTTCTCCCCTCTCTCTCCGCCTTCGTCCTGTTATGGCTGGCGCGCGGGGCAGCAGGGCGAGCAGCGCAAGAAGCAGGTGTCGGCGTCCATCCCGCCCGCCGTGCTGGCGCGCGTGAGGGAGCTCGCCCAGCAGCAGGAGGCGCAGGCGCACCTCAAGCTGCACGCCAGCACTGCCGGGGGGGGCGCAGGGGGGGCAGCAGCGACGGGCGGAGGGGCAGGGGGAGGGGGAAGTTCGGGGGAAGGGGGATCAGGGGAAGGAGGAGGAACAGGGGGAGGAGGGGGAGCAGAGAAAGGTGGGATGACTGGGGCAGGGGCGGGAGGCAAGGAAGGGGAAGGTGAGGGACATGGGGCTGCTGCTGCTGCTGCTGCTGCTGCTGCTGGAAGGGTTGGAGGGGTCGCGACTCTGAACCTCAAGCACCTCCCCTTATTCATCCACACCAGCCTGCCTGCACCCCTCTCAGCGCTCCCCTGCACCGCCTCACCTCCCCCCCTTTCCCTCTGCCTTCCCTTCACTCTCTCCCACCCCCCTCTCCTGCCTCCGCCCTGCCAAAACCTGTTTTCACTGCGCCTCACTTTGGCCCGGACCGGACGTCTGCGGAGGAGGAGCACGGAGGGTCGGGGGATGGGGGGAGGAGATGGCAGGTGGGGAGAAGGAGGGGAAGAGGGCTTTGGAGAGGGAGTGGACGAGGGAGAGTTAGAGGGGGAGGGGGAGGGGGAGGTGCAGCAGGGGTGTGAGGAGGACGAGGAGCTGATAGGGCTGGCAGAGAGCTTCAGGAGCAGCGCGGACGTTATGGACCTGCCCTCGTGGGCTTGAAGAGCCGTGCTGCTGGTATCATGGGCTTGATGTGATGCCATGGACCTGCCCTCGTGGGCGTGATGGGATGCCATGGAGCCATGGGCAGGACTGTGAGTCTGCATGGCTGGATTGGAATGCATGAGGGGCAAGGGCAGTGGCCAGTAAGTATGCTGAATACCACACTCCTCCGCACCGCACCGTACCTCATCAACATTCACTAATAAGTCGGCACCAGCTCCCCCACGCACCGACAGCATCCCATGGTAAGATGAAGGGCGTTGTTGGGGAGGGGACACTTGCGGCCTACGCAATGAATATGTGCAGTAGCCTATAATTGGCTATTTTGCGCCACTAACACAGACCTTATTATAAAGGGTATAGCTTCAATATCTACAACATTATTCATATGGGTAGCGGTGGGTTACTGGTAACTGCAAGGGTAGGAATTTGCCACTGTTCTTTTCTATATCTGGCCTGTACAGTTAGTCCTAGGAATGCTGTTGAACCTGTTTTAGTCATGTTTAGAAGTTATAAAATGCTGACGTCCTTGTTTCATCTGGGATTCCCGCTTCCCTTTCTATTGAATGTATCGGGTCCAGCACCCGTGCTAACCAATCGAGCCTATAACGCGGAAAAGTAAATATTCAAGCAGGCACTCAACCTAGAAATTGCCGAGCACCACAGCAAACTGCCATTCCGCCACTCGCAGGGCAGTGCGACAATAGCGCTTGCTCGCTTCTCGTCGCAGCGTGTAATTAGTGTTGTCCCGCCACCGTAGATAAGCAGACTCACCTTGAGCAACGTAGGAATTCACTCACCCGCTGTTCCCACACCTGCCAGGAAGCCACGAGCAGCAGCGTTTTTCACGGATAGGACCATTCGGTTGGGTTTGCAACTCTCCGCGTCGGTCCGCTGCCTGACCGGAATCTTTTTGACTCAGCTGGTCGGCGGGCCGTCGCAGGCATGGCGGGGTCGCTGTCGGGCGACGAGCTGGCGAACGGCAAGGCGCTGGTGCCGTTCCTGCAGCGCGCCGATGAGCTGCAGAAACACGACCCGCTCGTCGCTTACTACTGTACGCGCGTTAAAGTCCCAAGTAAAGATATCATGAAATAAAATCTGAACAAAAAGGAGAAAGCAGCAGAAAACCTAACGATTGGAGTGCGCGCGCGTGGCAGGTCGGCTGTACGCGATGGACAAGGGGCTGCGCGTGCCCAGCAAGGAGCGCAGCGCGGCCGTGAACGCGCTGCTCGTCTCCATCATGAGCCGCCTCGAAAAGGTACGCCCGCCTCGGGAAGGAACGTAGCACGTCGTGCAGCGTCTGGGCCTCATGCCACCCGCCTCTCCCTTCCCTCTCCCTCGTGTTTCCACCAATGCCCGTCACATTCACTGCGCCATGTCTCCCCTGCCCTCGGACGCCCCTCCTCATGCTGCACAGCTTCTCTTTGCTTCTGCGCCGCTGCCCTGTGCGATGTGCGCCGCTGCCCTGTGCCATGTGCGCCGCTGCCCTGTGCCATGTGCGCCGCTGCCCTGTGCCATGTGCGCCGCTGCCCTGTGCCATGTGCACCGCTGCCCTGTGCCATGTGCGCCTCCCGCATCATCTGCTCCGCAGGACAAGGCGGCGCTGCAGCTGTCGCCGGACGGCGGGCTGCAGCGTCTCCTTTCCATCCCTCCGCCCTGGTTCAATCGTTGATGCACCTTGCCTGCCACATGCTCCTGCCTGGCAGGACAAAGGCGGTGCTGCAGCTGTCCCCAGTCGACAGATTGCACGTGGAGGGAGGGAATTTCTCCCTTGTCTCCCCGTCCTGTTTCAATCGTCAATGCACCTTGCCAACCCCTCGCACCCCTCCCTCTGTTCCTCCGCCCGGCAGGACAAGGTGGCGCTGCAGCTGTCGCCGGACGACGGGCTGCACGTGGAGGGATTCGCGCAGCGCGGTGTTCAGCAAGGCGGACAAGCAGGACGCGCCAGCCGCGCTGACATGTGCGTTTTCTCGCCATGGCTCCCAGTGGGGTGATGTGGGGTGCTGCTGCTGGCCGCTGCGGCTCATTGGATGGGAGAAGGGGAATGGGGAGGGTGGGGGGGAGGAAGTGTGTGGTAGGGGCGATGAGTGGGATGAGTGCGTGCCACTGCTATGCGGGGCGGGGACGTTGTTGAGTGCGTGTGCCACTCCCAGCACACACCACTACGAGCTCCGCGCATTAAGCCTTCCAACCCGCCCTCCAACACTCATACCACACCTGCCCTGTCACTTCCACTCATCACACGCACAGCACCCCTTATCCCAACCTTCCTCCTCCTCCTTTCCCTCCTTCCCCTTCCCCCCCCCCCCTGCTTCCCCCCCGTGTCCCCCAGGGGCAACGGCCAAGACGTTCTACGCGGCGGGGATATTTTTTGAAGGTGTGCCGCCAGTTTGGGAGCTTGCCCCTGAGGTACCCGCCCACCTGCACTGAACTTCCCCTCGCTCGTCTTGGACCCTTGAGGAAGTGGTCTTCTTGCCTCTCGGAGCAGTCACCCCGGTCGTGATGCATTGCAACCCTGCGCACACTCTAGCCTCCCTCATCCCCACCTGCTTTTTCCCCTCTCTCCCTCCCTCCCCAGTTTCCTCCTTTGCCACAGATTCTCCTCCTTTGCCACAGATTCTCCTCCTTTGCCACAGATTCTCCTCCTTTGCCACAGATTCTCCTCCTTTGCCACAGATTTCTCCCTCCTTTGCCACAGATTCTCCTCCTTGCCACAGATTCTCCTCCTTGCCACAGATTCCTCCTCCTTTTGCCCACAGATTCTCCTCCTTTGCCACAGATTCTCCTCCGTGCCCTCGCCCCTCCCGCCTTCCCTCCACCTCATTCCCCTCTCCCCCTTCTCTCCCCCCCTCTTCCCGTCTCTCCTTCTCCACCCTCTCTCTCCCCACTCTTTTCCTTTCCCCTCTCATCACCTCGCCCCCTCGCTCTGTTCGCCCGGCAGGTGGAGCAGAAGCAGCGCTACGCGGTGTGGAAGGCGGCGGACATCCGCAGGGCGCTGGCGGACGGCAGGCGCCCCACTGCACGGCACCGCCAGGGGGTGACGCTGATGCCGCCAGCTTGCTGCTCCCGCCGATGCTACACGCGGCTGCATCAGTCCTTGCCGTGGGCCCCCGCCTGCAGCGCCCTCGTTCCCCTCAGCCGACTCCCTGGATGCCATGTTCTCTGGCCCTCCTCCTCCCAGCGCCTATGGTGCCAACACTGCCCCAGCTGCCCCTGTGGTGCACCCAGTGCCACGGGTGGTTTCCGGCAGGCTGCAGGTAGCAAGGCCAGTGGGAGGTGGCAGCGCTGCCATGCAGCCCAACCCCTCATGGCCAAGCGAATCCGTATTACCAGGGCCATGGGGATTACTCGCAAGCACCCCAGGGGCAGGCAGCACAGGCGGCACAGGCGTCTCAGGCGTCGCAGGCATGGCAGCAGAGCACGCCTCAGCAAGACAGTGCGTTCATCACCTCCCTTGCCGGCGCCCCCTCCTGCCTCCGCTCCTTCCCTGCCCTCCGCCCCCCTCATTTACCTCACCACCAACTTTCACCCACTGGACTCCTGACTCTCAGTACCCCTCTGCTGCGCCACAATCCCACTGCCGCTCCCTCGATCCAGTCAGCCCAGGGAGCAGACGGCATGGGTCCATCCTGCTTGCAGCGCCGGCCTACCAGCAGGCACAGGCAGCTAGCAGCAGCCGCAGCCGTAGGCGCAGGTGCATTCACAAACCCCATGTTCGCCACCCCGCCTGCCCCCAATGTCGCCCCTGGTTCTGCCCCTGCGTTCCACTGCGGCTGCTGCTGGCCCAGCATTTTCCTTCATGCCAGGCGGTGCTGGCTGCTGCCAGCCCAGGCGTGGGGGCAGCAGGGGGTGCCTCTGGGGCACACCCATTGCAGGCGTCTCCACATTCAGGGTACGGTGGAGGTGGTGGGGGTGTGGCGTCAGGCGGAGGAGCAAGAGCAGGGCAGAATGTTGCAGCAGCAGCAAATGGGTCTACAGCGACTGGGCAGCTTCTCAAGCTCTCAAGGCCCAGGGCCTCGTGAGATAGCGGGATGCCGCACAAGGCGGCTCGATATGCCGTGAGTGCGCTTGCGGGTATAGTGATGTTCCAACCGCTGTTGATTTTATTAGAAAGGGCCTTGGCTTTGTCTGGAGCCCATTGGTGGCTATTAGAGGCTATTAGAGTGTAGAATACGTGTTTGATTTGATGTTATAAGCTTCAGTCATTTTGTGTGAAGCAACGTAGCGTAAAGCGCGCACCATAGCGCGGGCTGGCAAGGATGGGCTGGTCCAGTGGGACTGTGATCCAAAGACAGCTGTGCGCAGCTGTTGTGTTTGTCAATGACCAACGAGCGACACGATGTGGCGCTTGTGCTCAACGAATAGAAATTGTTTGCGGCGCGGCTGCCTTTGTTACTTCACTACGTGCCACTCATCACCACAGGCCACAGGGTCAAAGGCTGACTCTGTTCAGGTGTTGCTGGAGTGCGCTCGCCATGCCCCGAATATTTTATTGTCTTTACTTTTCCGGATCTCCTCCTCCACGAACTCCACCTAAGGACTTGGCCTAGACCGCCTCTGATTGCCTCGATCAGAGGCGATCAATAACTTCCAGGAAGCCCCTATGCCGATTTCAGGCAATCAGGGGCAATCAACTGATTCGCGATCAATTGATCGCCCCAACTCAATCAACCGCCTCAAACACCCCAATCAATCACGATCACACACAATCAGTCACGATCAGTTGATTGACATGGGATGGGGGATCCTTGCGACGCTTGCGAAAAAATTACAGTTTCTCGTTGAGATCGTCACACAATCGCGCAAACATTAACTTAAGTGTAATTTGCGAGATTACGTGGAAACAGAAAATTCGCAACGTCTTCGCACTCGCCAAAATTGGGACGAAAGAATCAGGAAATGCTGACACGCTTGCGAGGCAGGCGCCTTGAGTTTTCCAGGAATATTCAGCACTGATCGGGCGGCGCGAGCAATGCAATCAGAAGCAACCCGATCAGATCCAACCCGATCAGATCAGCGCCGATCAGAGGCGGTCTGGGCCACGTCCTAAATCAAGTGCACTTGAATAGCCCAACCTGTGAAGTGATCTCTCAGTCTGGCACTTCGAGTGAGTACGATGTGCCCACGCAACACCCATTCATCAATGGAACACATCTCTCAACGTTCCAACCACAAATCTTCCCAAAAAGTTCCTTGTGCGGTTGCGTACTCTTTCCAAAAAACGGTGGTACTGTAGCATCACCCAGATTTGGGTTGGGTAGTTCCTTCCTCCAGACCTCGTGAATTCCAAGGGTCTTTTCATAAATAACATGTTTTGATCTAAGCGGTTTGCTTCAAACCGCGTGAACTTCATACAACCTTTGACTTCTGTGTAATGCGTGCATCTGGTATGGAGAGAAATGGAAATTCAGAGCTGTAGCTAACACCCTCACTTCTTCCACTTGCATGTCGCTTCACTCTGGGAGGCATCTTGCACAGTTTACAGTGCCTCCACACCTGACCAGATTCTCCACAAACAGTGCGCCACTGTGTGCTCTCCCCTCCCCCCTCAGTTGTGAACACACTGTACGCATGTCTGCATTGTGGTGGGGCTGATGGTCTTTGGCATCATACTTCCCATCCACACTGAAATCGTCAGTTTCCTTAGTTTCCGAATAGAGTTGACCAATTAGGCATGGCAGAAACCGAGGCCTCGCCGCATATCACGGCGTCGCTCGACGCGTATGTGTTGCGACCGTTGCAGCGCGCTTCGTCCATCATGGGGTCGGGGGATCTTTGGCAACGCGCCGCCGACATGATGAAGTCGTCGCGGCGCACGGCTGCTCTGTTGCGAGCACCGCTGCGACGACGACGAACGAAGGGGCTGCGACAGGAAAGAAGTGGAGCGTGATGGGGTCCGACTGCGCGCAAGGTGCAGCGGATGCTGTTTGCGGACAATCGGACAAATCGGCGGCTTCTATCGCAGACAGAAAGAACAAGCGCCTGCTGCCGTCGCTGCTCTCGAGCGCTCGCCGTCAGGAGGCGCGCCGAACAGGACTTGAGTTTGCGGGTCGGCAGCTGTCGCGTGGAGAGCGCCGAGAGCGTTGCGGACGATGGCGGAGAGGACGGCGCGGACCCTCTACCGACGAAGCGCCTCGTTTCAGCACTTGGCGGTCGATTCTTATCATGGCGAAATGGCTGGACGGGAGGCGACGAGCGTGGACGAGCGAGAGGATTCGGAACCCGGCGGCGCGGATCCAAATCGCCGTGCTGATTGTGATCTTCCAGAGGGGCGTGCGGAAGGCGTCCGATTTCATTTCGTTGTCCCCGCGCGCGACGAGTGCGACGAATGCGACGGGTGTACCAGAGGGCGTAGACCGACCGTGTTCTGTAAATAAGCACTCAGCATCGCCGCCCGAAATCAAACAGCTCACGCGACAGAATCGTATCGGCGCCGCCTCGTCCCCGTGCGCCCGCAGACAGCCCCCCAGCAAGAGCGCCGCTTCCCCCCGTTACTTCGACGCGCGTGATCCCATTTTTTCCCGACGCAAGACCGCGCCAGTAGCCCCTGCCGTGCTGCGCGAATCGGGTGCTGCCTCGGGCGAGCTCAAGCCGCAGCTCGCCGACGAGCCGCTTCTCGCCTCCGCCTCGGATTGGTCAAGCGCCGCGCTTTCCCTTGTTGCGCCCCCCCCTCCACCCATTGACACGCCCCCCGCGCTACCGTTACCATCCCCCTGTCGTTCCCCGGCCCCCCAGCAGCGACGGAGTGGGGAACAGAAGCGGCAGGTTGAGGGCGGGAAGGGGGCGCGCGGGCGGAAGGGCGGGGGGAAGGGCTTCGAGTGGATGTGGCAGGCAGGCGCCAGCGGTCAAGGCACAGTGATGAGCTGGCATGGGCGGAGGCGCTAGGGGGGCAGGGGCTGGTGCGGAGCAAGACAGCGGAGAGAGATGCGGGCGCGAGGGGTGCGTACAGGCGGGGAAGTGGCTCGTGTGGGGCGGACAATCACCACCTGTCGGCCTCTTGGGACTGCGAGGGGGAGATTGGCATGGGGAGGGAAGACAAGGGGGCGTTCCCTGTTAGGGTTGAGAGCTTGGACGAAGCAAGTTGGGGGAGTGTTTTCGGGGAGGAAAGGCAACCCTCATCGGGAGGAAGGGTGCCTATCACTGCGGTGAGCCCTCGGGTGGTGAGGTTCAATTTCAAGCAGCACATGCAGCAAGTAGCACTCGCTGCAGCACGTGATGAATTGGCCCAATAGGTGTGATAAATGATTATCCAGCGCGTTTGCTCTACGTGTTGCTAGCTGTCCGTAGTAGGCATATGTTTCTCTATGTAAGAATCATTTTAGGTGAAAATAGGGCCAATTTTTGTAACAATGCTTACAACCCGAGGTGCTTCGCCACAACAGCGATCAGATCAAACATCGTGTGGAGGAAGCCAGAATCCTCGCCAAACCCAAGTCTGTCGCATAGTTCGTCAAGTCGCAACCCACCGGGTGCTCCCGCAATCGAACGGTTGAACGTCATTCGCCGCAATTGAACACGATCACAGCTTTCCGTTCGTTAGTCCTCCCCTCCAAGTTCCATCCATCTCGGAGCGTCCCTCGATTCTACTTCAGTTGCTCTGCTCGCATTCGTTCCGATTGCCGGCGAGTTCAAGGGCTGGAACGACGAGCTGAAGCAGATCCATATATTTCTTGCGAGGCTGGTCAGGTCATTGATAATGCTTCGGGAGAATAAAGCAGCAGCAGCTGTGTCAAAGCCGTGATCCATATTGTATTTTGAGCATCATAGCATTGGCAAATAACTCAAGATGATTTTTTCAAGGTGCCTAGCCTGAGCGTTTGTGTGCTGCGTCAGTTGGTCCAGTACCATGATCCCAACCATGCTCTCTGCATAACCAACCCTGCTCGCTCCAGCGCTAGACCTAGAAGTCTAGCACGCGAAAGTAACGCGCGTTGCCGCGCTGATGGAACGGCCGCGAGGAAGCCTCGAGGACTTGAGCGTCGCGTCGCCGTGCTCGCCCGGCGCCGACTACCACTCCGCGCCCGAGCTCAGAGGCCGCGCTTCCACGCCCGCCTCTGCGCCGAGCACTAGCGCGAGAATCCACGTATTTGACGGTTGGAGCCCGACAGGTTGGAGAATGACCGGTTGGAGACTGACCGGTTGGAAAACAGCCGGTTGGAGCCCGGCAGCTGCAGCTTGAGCGACGGGGAAGGAAGCGAGTCGCAGGCTTTCCTCTCCGCGTTGGTCGCCGCCGCAGTGAGTGATCCTGTCGCCTCCGCTTCGCGAGTCGTTAGACATGGCGTGCCGCGATTCTCAACAGCCGTATTTGTTCACGTGGCCGGACACTTGTCATGGTTAGGATGGGTGGGCGTGCTGTGCTGTGCTGTTTGGGCTGAAATCTCAAGTGTTAGAAGCTTTACGTGCAATCCCTTCGCCTGAAACATTTCAAACCGCGAATACAATCCGAACCCCTCACGCGTCCAGCGCAGGACGAGGCGATGACTCGCGGGCCGTATCGTCGTGGTCACAGTCGCGCAAGTCCCGGCCGTCGCCACGGCACGCGCGGAGCAGTAGCTGGGGAGGCAGCGGGTGGGGAGGCAGCGGGTGGATATGCAGCGCGTTGGATCCCAGCGGAGCGGCATGCTGTTTGGTGGAGCCGTGCCGCGCCATCTGCTCGCCCAAGTTCTTTTTGGCAGGTCACGTGGCCTCCTAACATGGCCCTCATATGATTGCCCTCCCTAACATTGGGAATGGGGTTGGCGCGATTTGTGCTGCAAGGCAAGGATGGGGGCTTGTTCCTCATGCGCCGTCTCCCCCTCCTCCATCCCCCTCTCTTCCCCCCTCTCCCCCTCCCTTCCCCTCCTCTCCCCCCTCCCTCCCCGTTACTCCCCCCTCCTGCCCGCTCGCTCGGTGCAGCGCAGGTGGCGTCAGTGGCGCAGTGGTGCACATTCAACATTATCATGATCCTCGTCAACAACGAGATCTTCCAGGTGCCACCCCCACCCCCGCCACTCACCTCACTCCCCTCCCCTCCCATCACTTCTTGTTTGCATGCCTGTCGTGTCTGCCTCTCCACTGTACCCCGCCTCATTTCCCTCCGCCCCTCGGCCCCTCATTCCCCGCTGCCCCGTGTCTCTCTGCCCCGCTGGGCGCCCCGCACCCCCGCCCCCCCTGGCCCTGATCCCCCACCTGCAGCGGTACGGCTTTGCCTTCCCGCTCACGCTCACCGCCATCCACTTCGCGCTCTCATTCGTCGGCGCCTTCACGGCTATTGAGGTCAGTCGTGCCTCCCGCGCCCCCTCCTTCCACTCGCTCATTCCATTTGACCTACGCCACTCCCATTAGACCCCACACATCACTCGCCTCTCACAGCCTCTCGCCTCGTGCCCCTGCCCCCACGGCCCCCACCTCCCATCGTGTCCATCCTGCGTTCGCCCCTCTTCCGTGGGCCCCAGGGCGGCAGTCCAGGCGCAGGCCATGCTTGCCGCGGGGTCATGCCATGCCACCCAACACGATTCCCGAGTCCATTCAACTCAAATATTACCGCCAATCTCCACCCTCCCCTGCTGTGCCATCACCCCGTTGACCATCGCGTGGCACCCCACGCGGAGCAGATCCTGCAGGTGTGTCCCAAGGCGGAGGTGGAGGCGGGGGAGATGGTGGCGTGGGTGATGCCCATGGCGGTCGTCACCTGCTTCAACGTGGTGCTCGGCCAGCTCTCCCTGCGCTACGTGCCGCCTGCCCGCCCTCCTCTCCACCAAGGCCCTCTCGCCCGGCCTCACAGGTGCGCTGTGCGCATCACTCCATGCCAAGCGCGCTCAATTCTCACGGGTTATGTGCCCTTCCACATTTCACCTCCCTCCCTTTCCCCGTCCCAGACCTCCAACCCCTAACTTCCCTCTCCTCTCCTCCCTCCCCCCACCCCCGCCCCGCTCGCGCCAGTGGCTATCCAGGCGCTGGCGCTACAGGCGGAGTACGACTGGCGGCTGTGCCTCTCGCTGCTGCCGGTGATGGCGGGGGCCATGCTGGCCTACGCGCCCTCCGTGCACTTCGCGCTGCCCACGTTCCTGTCGGCGCTGTGCTGTGTGGTGCTGGGCTGTGCCACTGTCATCTGTGCCGAGGTGCTGCTCAAAGGCAAGCAGTACAGCCTCGACTCCCTCAACGCCGTGAGCCCTCACCCCCCTATCTCCCACCTCGCCACCCCCTGACTTCCCTCTCGTCTCCTCCTCGTCCTTGCACCTGATGATGGTTTAGTTGACTTTACAATCGCCAAGGTGCTGCGCATATAGAAGCACTACCGCCTCGAATCCATCAGCACCGTCAGCCCCCAACCTTAGAAAAGGGAAGCTCCTTGCGTCTTCCCTCACTCATCGACCTCTCTCTCCTCCACTCTTCCCTCTTTGTCTCCCCTTCCCCTCTTCTCTTGGTTTCCCGCTTCCTTACCCCCTCCATTCCGCCCTTTCCTGTTTTCATCGTTGTCAGCTGTACCAGCTGGTGCCGTACTCGGCGCTCATTCTTGCGCCACCAGCAGCAGTGCTGGAGGGGTGGCAGCTGTGGGGGTGGTTCATGGCTCAGGCCAACCCCTGGCCCGCTGTCATCGCCATCCTCATTAGTGGCTGCTTTGCTTTCTGCCTCAACTTCTCCCTCTTCTACACGATTCAAAAGACCAGGTAAGTCGCCCCTTCCAGCAGCCTCTCTGCAGCTTTGCATGCCACCACCACCGTCACTCCTCGGCACCGTGTGCACTTGAATGCCCCATGCCCTTGACCTCCAGCGTGTGCAAACCGTGCAAGTCACGCATTGTCTCATATTCCCCCAGCAACCCGAAACTCATGCTGCCTTCCCTGCTCCATGGCGTATATGCATCCATACCTTTTTCCCAATCCCTCACCCCCCTCCCACGGCTTGCGCCCGCACCAATGGCCCCGGCCCCATGGCAGTGCGCTGACGTTCAACGTGGCGGGATCTGAAGCTGGTGGATAACTCCATCTCTCCTGGCTGCTCTTCCGCACATCCTGGCCTCAGCCTGCCGCGACTCTGCTGGTGTGGCTACTGGTTGGCGCTGGGCATTTTCCAGCAGCACAGTGGAGATTTGAGATCGCCCTCTGCGCAGGTTAGGGTGGAGCAGGAGGCTAGTGACGACATTGTGCAGGTGTACCTAGGAGCCATGCTGTAACAGTTGCTGATATGTAAATTCTCGGCTTCTCAATTCTGTAGAATACTAAGCTGTGGTCTATGATATGCCGTACATTTGTAAGGTGTATAGCCGAATGGGAAGCACTGACCCCCTTAGGCGGAGATATCCTCATTCAAACGTCACTTGTTAGCAACGATACCGCACGCACGAGCCATACAGTGCAGCACACAAGCTTTCAGAAGAAGTTGCGGTTACACGGCAGCGGGTGCCAACCCTGGCATCGCTTGTCGTGCCCATGCCGACTGCCACCGACTGCAAACGGACAAGCGGCTCACATTGCTGACTGCATTTGCCGCGTGAGGCGCTGGCGAATGACATTCGGCAGACGGAAGTTACAGGAGTGCTTGTCGCTTGTCGCGCGTGGTGCGCCATTGGCCTTTCGTTGCGTCGCACCTTCCAGGGTAGCATGGACACGCACAGCACGCGCCGAGCACGACCTCCGCATAGCATGGCACAGAATGGTACAGGACAGTCAGCCAGAAGCATGCGGGTGTCGGTTGCTAGTCAAGGAACTTCTTCGCGCGGATGAGATGTGTGTTGAAATTGGGGAAACAGACGCACTCTTCGTCCTCATCTCTGGTGAACGGAAACTGGCGCTCTTGAGTTTCCTTCCCATTCTTCCATACAGATCAAGTTGCTATTGTCAGAAGCTAGCTGAGTGTCTCAACGCTACAGATGGCCTCCGCGGATGTGATACGCATTAGCGAGTGCAAGGCGGCAGTCGTTGCTAGGCTTCGGAATCTCGACGCCGCGGAATGGGGAATGCTGTGGGAGAACGCGGCGGCGGCGGACGAGGAGGAGGAGGAAGAGCCGTTGGAGCAAGTGCCGCACAGCGCGCCGTTTTCTCTGTCAAGCCCATGACAGGGGCTGCTGGGGCGATCAGTGCGAGGCGGAGCTGGGCGTGGCGCGAGAAGATGAGGTCGTTCGGTCGACAATTAATGCCGCGGCGGCGCGCGAGCTGCGACGACCTGAACGTCGCAATTGCGACGGCTTCTGTAACGCCGGCGAAGCGAGCGAAATCGTTTCCAGAGTCGAAGGAGCGCGGCAACGAGAAGGGCGCGAGGCGCGGGCGGTCGCGCGCGGACAGCCGGGGCGTGTGGCGGAGCGTGTACGAGCCGCGGTGGCTGGAGGAAGGGCTGGCGGAAACCTCTGGGGACGACGAGCGGCGACCGCACGGCGCAAATCGCGACGAAATGGGAGTGCGCAACGACACGGCGCAGCGCGCGGGGGAATCAGGGTTCGCGGGCAGGGAGGGTTCGGCGCGCTACCAGCTGTTGCGACATAACTCGCTTCCCTGCGCGTGTGCCTCGCAAAAGGTTTCGCCGACCCTGCCGCGACGCGCGTCGGTGATGCATGGCGATAGCAGCGCTGAGCGTTCTGCGTGTTCCGTCGCAGCAGCGAAGGATCGGCCGTCGTCGTCGTCATCGTCTCAGCACAGGCGCTCCCCGTCTTTGCTCGTCATCCCCCCATTCCTCCCCTCCTGCCTCCCCTCGCCCTCGCCCAGTGCCGCTCCTTGGCGCACTGCCCCCTCCACGCCGCCAACCCCCATCCCCGTGCTCCGCGGTGACTCCGCCGCCCCTTCGGAATGCAGCCCCACCGGCGGAGACGCCGGTGTCTGCTCGCCTGCCGATTCCAATGACAGCAGCGGCGGGAGGCGGAACACCGGAGCAAAGCGAGCGGATGGGCGCACGTCGCGAAGAAGCCCCGCGGAAGGGTGGACTCTTTCGAGCGGCACACCAACAGAGGGCGGACAATCGAGCGCGAAATGGCGATCCGGTGAAAGAGGATGGCGGCATAACATTCTGAATGCGTTGAGTAGCCCGAGGAAGCACGCGAAGGACGTGTGACGGCTGTTCGCTTGCCGCACGGGTCTCATGAGTCGCGACTCGAATTACTGAAGGACGATGCCAGATTGGCATGGCAAAGCATCAGATGCCCCAATAAATGAATCCGCGAATATTGATAAGTATCTTGTCAGTTGTTCCGTAACGCATGTCTATGTACATCAAATACTGTACATGATTGTACCATAATAATAACAAATTGTGCACCTTCATAACGAGGTTGCCAACAACTTGCGCCGCCTCATCCCAAGTAGAAATTGGAACTAAAGGTTTTGCTTTGCGCGCCTGTCGCGCGTAGCGCAACTATCACCTCACCGCAAGCCCCATTCCTCACCACAACACGAGTCTGCAGTTGTCGCTTCGTCATCGCTGCTTTCTGCCAGCGCAACTCGCGGTACAGCTCTCGCTGTATTTGCAGTAGAATGAGCGCGGCGGATTCTCGCGGGGATAGCGTAGCATGAATTGACGCCTCCTGCGCACATCCGCGCAGCACTCACCGCACTCCCCACTCCAGCCTACCGCTTCGAGCCTCGATTATGGCGACGCCGCGACTCACGGCGAGGCCGCCGTCTCCGTTCGTCCCGGCGGGCAAGAGTGGATTGTGCTGCAAGTGCCACGTGGCGCGCGTGTACGCGCTGATGGTCTTCGTCAGCCTCCTCGCGCTGCTCCTCTTCCTCTTCGTGCCCTGGGCCGCGTCGCACGGCGCCATCCGTGCGACTGCTGGCGACGCTGTCGCCGTCGCAGAAGCAGGAACGGGGGGTCGTGTGCGAGGGAGGGGTAGGGGTCCGCAGCTCGAGCGCGGGGATTCGTTGCATTTTGGGGGGAATGGGGGGATTGCGGAGAGCGCAATGCGCATGGGCGGAGAGCAGGCGGACGTGATTCGGGAAAAGGCAGTGACCATGGCGGACGCTGCTGACGCTGTAGCGAGTAGCGAGGCTGCTTTCAAGGGAGATGAAGCATTGGCGGGGAGTGCGGGGGCGGCGGAGGAGATGGAAGAGGGGGCGGAGAGAGGAACCGATGGGGGAGAGGCGGAAGGAAAGGGGGAAGGAGGGCAGGGAGGGGAGGGCGGGGAAGGAGAGGAGGGAGGAGGAGGGGCGGGAGGGGAGGTGCCGATGCCTCTGCGGGTGTACATGCTGCCACTGACAGGCGAACTCAATTTCCACGTGCTGCTGGTACGACCACCCGCCACTCCTCAGTATTGCACAGCACACACACCCTTCCGTCTCTCCTTGTCACCAGTCCCCATGCCGCCCCATGCCATGCGCCACTGTGAGCGCCCACCATACCCACCTCCTCCCTTTCTCCCGCGCCCACCCTCCCCCCACACGCTGCCTTCCATCTCCCCCTTCTCTCCCCACGCCCCGTCAACAGCAACGGTGGCGCTTTGCGAACCGGGAGCAGCTGCAGCTGCAGCACGGCATGCCGGCGGACTGGCGGTTCAAAGGCAACTCGCTGCGGCCGCGGGCGGACGGCGACGTGCTGGGGTTCATGGTGCAGGACGACGGGTGGGTGGAGGACGGCCAGGGGGAGGGCGGAGGGGGAGGCGGAGGAGGGGGTGGAGAGCGGTCGGTGCAGGTGCCGCAGTTTGTGGAGGGGTTTGGGGTGCACATAGAGCAGTACGCAGCCGAGTACTGGCTCACTCTTTCCCTGCTCGCCGGCGGGCTGCCCTCCGTGCAGCGCGTGCGGCGGGCTGAGGACGCCCACATTGTCTTCGTGCCGGCCTTCTCCTCCGCCTTCTATGCCACTCAGATGAAGACGTGAGTCAGTGCCGCCCGGTTCGTACTCGTTTGCGTGCGTTTGTGACAGCCTGCCACGTGGTGCAAGCAGTGTCTCCGTGGAGAAAGCATCCTGGCTTGGCTCGCTTCCTGTGTGCTCCTTGTTCGTGTCTTCCCTCCCTCTCCCACCTCCGCTTCTGCCTGCTTTTCTCCGCCCTCCCTGGCCCCCCAAGGCAGCAATGAGAGGCGGCGGCGGCGGCACGGGGGACGAGGGAGGAGCAGCACTTGCTGGCAGCGGTCACGCAGCACGCGCTGTGGGGGGACGGGGGCGGGCAGGGAGGAGGGGCCAGCCAGGGGGCAGAGGGGCAGCCGGGGGAGGGCGAGCTGCTGGAGAAGGTGGAGGTGTCGACTGGGGAGGGCTCACCTGGTGGTGGTGGTGGTGGTGGTGCCGGGGAGGCTGGCGGCAGCAGCAGACGACGACTGCTGAGGGTGCTGAAAGGGGGACGGAAGGGGAAGGAAGCAGAGGCGGGCGAGCAGGCGCAGAACGCACCGGTGGAGGGTCAGCAGGGACCACCCGATGGTGGGGCTGGAGAGGCTGAGAGGGCCGATGCAGCAGAGAGGTCGCAGAGCGAGGGAGGCAAGGGGGGCCTTGTGTCTCGGCGGCGAGATTTCCTCATTCCAGCAGTGCACCCGCATGCACTGTCGACGGTGCGGCATGAGGTGGCAGCAGCGCACATGCTGATGGTGGACTTGAGCCAGCCCGCGGGAGCAGGTGGCGCATTTAGACAAGGACGTGCTCGTGCCCTACTCCGCCCTCATCCCGCCCTTCCTCAACGACTCGCTGCCGGGGGAGACAGAGGGCGGGCACGGCAGTGTGGGAGCGGCGCAGGCTGTGGCAGCGTGGGGCCGCACGGCCCACTCTGATATTCTTCAGAGGCACGCTCAACCGGCAACAGGTGTGCATGCGAGCTGCAGAGAGGGATGCAATGCAGGTCGGACTAGCCTGCCTCAACCAGTGCCATTGATTCCCTCCCTTGAGCCACTCACCCACCCCGCCCGCGCGTTGCCCCTTCAATCCGGTCTCCTCCCTCTTGGCCTCTCCCCCACCTCCTCCCCTGCGCTGCATCAGGGAGGGGCCATGCGAGTGCAGCTGGCGCGGCTGCTGGCGAACGTGAGTGGGGCGGACATAGCGGAGGGTCGCCGCTGCAGGGAGGGGTGCAGGCGGCCACAGCAGGCATGCGCGCCTCCAAGTTCTGCCTCGTGCCTGAAGGTCGCCTCTGCTCTCCCTCACCTTCTTCTGCCACTGCTCGCCCTCCTCCTTCTGCTTACGTTGCTCACTACAATGATCTTCCTTCCACATACCATGCAAACCTGCAATCTTGTTCGTGGCTGGCCATGCTTCCCTTTCTTCCCCACCTCGCGCGAACTCCCCCTTGACCTTCCTCGTACTCACCCTCCCTCTCCCTCTCCGCCCTCGTACTCACCTCTCCCTCTCCCTCGCCAGGCGACACGGCATCATCATGCCGGCTGTTTGACGCCGTGCTATCGCACTGCATCCCGCTGGTGGTGTCGGACTCACTCGACCTGCCATTCGAGGAGGCCCTCGACTACACCGCCTTCGCCCTCTTCCTCCCACAGGCCCTCGCCCTCCGCCCCGGATACGTCGAGGCCTTCCTGCGAAACGTGTCGCACGAATCAGCATTCGCCATGTGGCAGCGGCTGAGAGAGGTGTGTGGAAGGGGTGAGGGGTGTGGTGGTGGGGGGCTCTCTGTCATCTGAACTCTGGTTCAAACCATCTCCCTTCCAGCGCATCATCTGCCTCCAGCTTTCACCCTCAGCTTTCACATTTGCAAATTCTGCCACCATATTCCTCCCCCTCTCCCCCTCCCCTCCCCCCCATCATACACCCTGGCAGGTGGCACACCACTTTGTCTACTCCACGCCGCCCAAGCCCGGAGGGGCGGAGGACATGATCTGGCAGGCTGTAGCGCGGCGGTGGGCAGGGGACCACTACGGGCGGCGCTACAACCGGAAGAACCAAAGGAGGCGGAGGAGGGTGATGGAGCAGCTGTTGGGAGCGAGAAGGGGCTCAGCGCTGCTCACATTGTGGTCAGACCACGCGCGCTGCCACTCATGTAGCATTTCTTTGGGGTTTGCCTGTCTTGTGGCTGGTAAACTCACTGTATATTCTCATGCGTTTTAGTGCATGTTCCTGCGCCTCTTATCGGTATCATACGCACCTTTGTCAGACTTGTGCGGTACAATGAG
>CANJKZ010000730.1:10000-97190 GCA_947471745.1 Closterium sp. Naga37s-1 | reverse complement strand
CGCCTCCCAGTTCCCTCTCCAGAACCTCATCGCTCTTACGAGCTCTGCTGCCGTCTCCTCCTTTCACCACCAAATCCCCCAGTCGATGCCCTTCAGACAGAGCGAGCCCGCCTGGTTGCCGAGGGGTGATCTGCCTCTGAAGAAAATACTGCGGTTGAAAAGTAACTGCTCCTCCTCTGCGTCCCATCTGTGAGCCGGATCGCCTATATCCACAAGTTTTGAGTCCCACAGTGCCTTAATAGTGGCCTTCCATCTCGTGCCCCCTCCCAGCCAGGACTTCAGGACCGAAGGGTGCGCGTAACCGTGGCCAGGCCAATGGGAAAGCCGCCGCCCTCTCCCATAACCAGTTTCGAAGTGGCTCCTGTTCCACCAGGGCCTTTCCCAGTCCTTGGATCACCATGCTGTCAATCCGGTGTTTCAGATCAATCACCCCCAAGCCCCCCTCCTTCCGTCCTCTGCACGACAGTTCATAGCTCCATAGCGTGAAGTGTCGATCAAGGAGCGCTTTCCCACCGGAGATGAAATTATGACAGAGCCTCTTCACTTTGGTCCAGACCTCGTACGGTGGGGCGTAGATCTGCGCCTGGAAGAGCAAAATCGGCATCGCGTAGCTGTTTATGATGGTCACCCGTGCCGAGGTTTTGAGATGCTTAGTCTCCCAGCAACTCAGCACCGCGCTAACCTTCTCGAAAGCCTTGTCCCATGCAGGTCCCGGCGAGCCTCCAGAGGTGATCCAGATTCCGAGCAGCCTTTCAGATGTGTTCTTCGCCGCCCACTTGAAAGACGACGCTATCGGCTGCAGCCTCCTTCGATTTTTCCCGAGCGGCATCAATGTTGTCTTATCCCGGTTCACCTTCAGTCCTGAGATTGCCGCGAACTCCCCCAGCAGTTTCTCAGCAACCGCCACCTGCTCTTTGCCCTTCAAGACCAGCGTCGTGTCGTCTGCATATCCAATGTAGTCTAAGCTCCCTTTCACCCCTCTCTTCCTGACCCCCAGTTTCCTCCGTTGAATTTCTTGGCAGAGAGGCTCAACCGCGCAGAGGAAGAGATACGGGGCGAGCGGGCAGCCCCGGCGCACCCCTTTGGCCATCTCTACTCGCTCCCCAATCCAACCGTTCAACAGTACCCTGGTTGCCGCTCCATCGTGGAGACCCTTTACCCATCTCGTGAACTTCTCCGGGAAACCCATGTTGCCCAATGTCGCGAAGAGGTATTCACGTGATACCGAATCGTAAGCTTTCTGAAAATCAACCAGCAGCAGCAGCCAATCCTCATCCTCCTGCTCCGCAGCATCAATCGCATCTGCTACCAGAGAGACAGCGTCAGCGAGACTCCTCCCCGGAAGAAAGCCGGACTGGTTGGCTGAGATCACACGCGGTAAGACCACCTTGATTCTGTTCGCCAACACCTTCGTTAGCAATTTGTAGAAGAAGCTCAGTAGAGTGATCGGTCGGTAATTTCCCAAGTCGTCCCTGTCTCCTTTTTTGTGCAGGAGGATCGTGACCGCCGTTGTGAAAGACTCTCCGAAAGCACCCCTGCTGACTCGAAGCTCTTGACCTCTCTCATCACTGCCGGGCCCAGCAGCTCCCAGTTTCTTTCGAAGAGTTCTTTTGGCAGGCCGTCCTGCCCCGGGGCCTTCCCCGCCGGTAAGCCTTTTAGCGCCGCTTTTACTTCCTGCTCTGACCATTCGCTGTCCAGCTGCATGCGATCGCTCTCCTGCAGCGTCTTTCCCTCCTCGATCGGCCATGACTCCGCAGGGGAGGGCGCCGGCGACAGCGCGTAGGCTTCTCGGAAATGCTCCGAGGCAGCTTGCAGCACCTCGCTTGCTCCTTTTCTCAACAGCCCTTTGAAGGTAAGTTCCGCTATTTCAGTTTTCGCCTTTCTGGACTTGACCAAGCCTGACAGAAACCCTGACGGAGTCTCCCCCGCCAGCTCCTGCAGCATCCCCGTCAGAACTTGCAGCCTCTCCTTGTTGCTGCCCTGGTAAAGCTTGAGAGCCGTTTCATTCTTTATCAGCTCCTCGTACAAAGCCTGCGACGAAGGGTCCGACATCACCTTCCATCGAAGCTCTTCCACCTTCAGCTCCAAGTGCACCATGGTCGCCTTAACTCTCTTTCTCTCCTCTGCTACATGAGCTCTCATGCTTGCACGCAGATTCGTCACCAGTCTCTCCAGGCCGTTGTCCGGACACTTCGCCTGTGAGTCCAGTACCGCCGATATAATGTTCCTGACTCCTTCACCCCCAGCCTGAGGTGCCTGAAGCCTCCACAACCCTGGGCCATGGTCGTCCGCCGATGCAGCCTTGAGTGACACCGACACCGCGAACCAGTGATCTGTTAAACCGTATGGAACCATTTTATGCTTCGCCTCCGTTACGCAGTTGAGAAGAGAGTGTGAAACTAAAGCCCTGTCTATCCGTGTACTCGTTTTTGCAGATCTCGAGAAGAACGTGAACTCTTTCCTGGTCGGGTGGAGGCTCCGAAAAGCGTCTTGCAGATCCCACCTCGAGCAAATCTGCAGGAGTCTTTGGTTCTCCGCCGGCGTTCCCAGTTTTGAGGACTTGTCCAGCTCCGGGTCCGCAACGATGTTCAGATCACCAAGAAGTATGGTATATGGAGAGGCACCTAGGCTCTGCACGAAGGGTGTTAGTACATCACGAAAGAAGACCCCCCTGGCAGGTGCTTGCGCAGGTAGGTATACAGCCACCACTCTGCAGGTCAGATCTCTCCATGCAATCATCAAGCTTATGAGACGGCCGGATTCGTGCCTAACCACGTCTGTGAACCGCATGCCTGGCAGGAAGCCCAAGACGCCACCCCCCCAGCTCTCTGTGACGGGCCAACCACCGCTTGAGCTTCCGACCTGACTTGTGTCCAGAAGTTATGATCCTGTGAGACTCGTGTGTCAGTGAGTACAACAATATGTGCTGCCTTCCTGATCCATTTTCCGCATCTCTCCTGTTTCCCACTGCTACCGAGCCCGTTGATGTTGAGCTCGAGAAAAGTTAAGCGGTTGCGTTTATCCATTAACCACTTTCCTTGAGCCCCACAGCATCCACGGGCGATTGGTCTTTATTGCGACGATGCAACCAGCTACAAGCGGAAGGCAAACATGGCACCTACTACACAGCTTGCACCAAAAATCCACAGTGTCGTCTCATCCGCTGATCACTTCCTTTGCCGGTGTGGCCATGAACTCCTTTTTGAAAGCAGCCATCTTCTGAGAATGTTTGCTGACACGCGTTGCTGAGCACCTCCTTTTTCAGCCCTCCCTTGTGCCTGGCAGAAGCGACATGAGCCGCCGCCTGCTCGAACCGGTTCCCTTGAGCCTTCTCGCATTACAGTCTGTACGCATACCCACTCCTCCCGCACACCTCCTTGTAGAGGTGAGTATGACTGCGGGGGTCTTTCAAGAATGCGCGTCAGAGACGCTGTGGCTTTCAGGGAAGCCGCTGCGGGAGGAGGTGAAGAGAACAGTCGTCAGTACGATTCGAGAGGCATGATAGGAGCGGGTGTGGACAACGAAGGTAACGAATTAGACAGCTGAGGGTGGGGATCTTTCTGCTTATACCGTTCATGTCATGAACCTTTTTGACCGACAGGTTCCAGTTGGTGAAGTTCTCCTGCCTCGAGGGTAACATAATGATCGTCGGTAGGCGGACAGGTGCTGGCCGCTGCATAGCTCGCAGGTAAGCGATGGGTAGTGCAGCATGTAGCGCCTGCCAGTCGACGGGTCCTCCACAAAGTACCTCCAGCGGTACTTCATCGTCAGCGTGGGGGACAAACAGACCGCGGATACGGTCGGTGTCCAGCCCAGTCACCGGATCGACGGTACGATGAAAGCCGAAACCGCTGCTGGCGAAAGCACTCCGACCCGCGCTTAACCAGCCTTCGACACCACCAGCAGGTGACGAATCAGCTCAGCAGTAGTAATGTCCGCAGGAACTCCTTGACAACAACTCCTTCGCCGTCGGGTTCAGCAGGCAGCTCACGAAGGAAACGCGCATCTTCAGGGTGGCTGCCAGGTAAAGTCGACAATGTCGCCATTCACGCACTCGTGTCTGATGACTTGACTCCAAACGAAATTTGCATCGCGGACGTGGTTGAAGGTAACTTGAAGACGACCATAGCGTGTGCCAGAGAAATAGGTCGCTGTAAGTTCCTGCGTAAGTTGTTGTTCTGCAACGCATCTGGCGACAGCTGATCCTTCCATTCTTCCAGCAAGGCAGCCACAGTTACAGCAGTCCGTCTTGACTTCAAGCTTCCTGTTAAACGGCACCAGCAAGGTCAGTGAGAATCTTTTTCAAAAGCGATAATGCTGCCGAGCGAAGCTGGTTCCAGTGCTCGTCGGAGTCGTCACTCAGGTAACCATCCTCGTCATCGTCTGGAGCTGATCTGACGAGGCACCATCGTCCTCCTGCGCGTCCGCATCAGCATCAGCCTCTCCTTCAGCGGCCTCTTCTTCACCTTCCCTTGTCAGCAGGATCAGCGACACCATCAGCAGCTTGTTCGCCATTGAGGTCAGTCTTGTTCTGTAGGTCCAATAAGTCCTCGAAAGGGCCAAGCACCACTGGCGACGAGGAGGTGGAAGGCCGCACGCCCTTTGTCAGCAGCATCCTTCTCAGGTACCGTAGGGGTGGGTGACATATCGGCTACTTTGTCAGTGACTGTTGTCTTCTTGCTAGTCTTGTTGCTGCGAGCTCTCCCCATGGTGCGAGGATGAGAAAAGCTTGACAGCCCGTTTGAAGGCTGAGAGACAAGCCGGACTGAGCACAACTGACGATGAGTCCGTTTGTTTATACTTTTTATGTTTGAAACTGAAACGCTGCAGGTCCAGGCCAGGGATGGGAGCCATAACCTTAGGGAACGCCAAACGGCCAAGTTGGTTAAGAGCCTCGAGTTGTGCTGAAACATAGGAAATGTCATCCTTGAAAAATGCGCGAGATGTTGACATTGCCGAGCGCCAAGCTCGATGATAAACTCTGGGAAGCTTGAGATCTTGATAATAGCCATGTGCAATAGGTAGCATTGAAGTTGCATGGAACGCTGACGACAGCCTGGAACTCGCATAAGTGGTGTTTAGGTTCCCGTAATGAACACTAAAAAGACACCATTGTGTAGAGCTTAAAGCCGCGCGTCGTACGAGTGTCTCAATGTCAAGATCAGGCTGGAAATTGATGCACACTGACTGAGTTAAAAGCTCTCCGCCATGGCCATGGCTGCCTTGACATTGTTTTAGTGCAGAATGGGTGTCGACAAAGACTTTCCACAATAGAAGAGAGTTTTTGAAGGCTAGAGGGATAATGGATTAAGAGAACTGAGATATACGAGGTTCCTCAAACCATCTGTGAACGTAGAATCATTAATGAAAAGTAGCACTAAAAGTGTACAATACAACGGCAGTTGTAACTGTAATTATTGATGTTCCAGAACCTCATAAATCTTCAAAACTGATGTTCAAATCATTGTACCAAAATCACTGGGCTGTGAAACGCGTACAGTTTCTCGGACAACTTTACCCCATCGCACGGGCACATCAGTCTGCGCGATAAAGTAGTTCGTGGAACATCGCAGCTAGACATTTTCGTGCCCAACACCTCACCTTGGCGAAATCGAATGGTACCAAATTCATCGCCACATTCCAACATTTTCCCTATGGACGTAAATCGAGCTTGTTACCTGATGCACTGCATATATGCATCACGACCTGTGTCCCCGACAAAAGCTTTCCAATTCCTTTGACAGCGTCGCACGGGAATCGTGTCAGCCAGAGGGCATCGGCTCGGCATCCATCGGATCTGACCCTGACACTCCGCCTTGGCGCGAAATTATCCGTGAATTGGGCACACTTCGAGTGTGACGATGATATTTTTTTTGCGTGCACATCTGTCCTTCTGCTTCAAGCAGCCAGTTGCACGCGACGGAGGTTCTTTCCAGCACTGGAAGCCGAAACTGGGAAAGTTGATCCTTTTTTTTCTCTCGATAGTAACTACTGGGAATATACCTCGCTGGTGTGACGCGGCTGGTGGCAAGGATACCGCTTGCTGGAGAAAAGCACAGAGCAGGATGAAGTTGAGGAGGAGGACTAGGTTATGTGAGCTGGAGGAGGAGGTAGGAGGGGTGGGAGTGGAGGCTGAAGTGGAGGCTGAGCAAGGGGAGGAGGGGAACGAGTACAGAATGAGCCGTCCTTCGTCACCCCTCCGCGAGCAAACGAATCGAAAAGCGGGATGTGCGCGCGGTAGAGGCGCGCCGAGTTCTCGACAGGCAGCCCGTGGCGGGGGCTCGTTACGCGGACCTGAACGCCGTGCCCGCCGACGTGTGGGTGCGCATCGTAAATTTGGTGTTGAAGAGAGGAGAGTGCTGCTGCTCGTGGCCGCTCGTGTCGTGCGCCATCGCCATGCCGTGCGTGCGACGCGCGCTATCAGGCTACGACACGTCTCTCGTGTTCTATGAAGAATGCCGGTGCCCGCCCTCCGCCGTCTCCCTACCTCAACGAATCCGCAGCTTCGCATGGCTGTGCAACCAGCACCCAAGCCCCTCCCGATTTATTTACACTCTCACTGAAGCGCCTCCTCGCCTTTTTTCCTCCCTCCTGCGCACCTGCCTGTTCCCCTCCCTCTCCTCCATCACCTCCCTCGATCTCTACCTCTCCCGAAGCCTCCACTCTAATCCACGCCTTCTCTTATCCCTCTCGCAAGCGCCGCGTCTCGAGTCGCTTCTCATTACGCATGGCATTGCTTCGGACAGCGACCGCGACATTCCACGGCTCCATTGCAACGACGCAGTGCTGGTGGCCGAAATGTGGGAGATTATTTCAGTCATAGAGGAGAAGAAACCGGGTGACACGGACAGGCCATTTCCCGTGCTGCGCCGCCTCGATCTCGACCTCCCCGCCTGCTCGCCTCTCGTCCTGCGCTTCGTCTCCTGCCTCTCTGCCCAGCTTCAAAATCTCTCACTCGGCGCTGCAGATCATTTCGCGGCCCAGGAGGGCAGAGAGGGTGCTGAAAGCGGTGACAACGCGGAAGGGCGGAGGGGGCATGAGGGGGACATGGATGTACGAGATTCGTACTCTCTTCACCTCCCGCTAGCCACTAATGTCAGATTCCATGGGATCAAGTGCTCCATTTCCCTCTCCGCCCCTCGTCTCTCCACTCTCAGATTCCTCTGGAAGTCCCGCCGCTCCCGCCTGCACCTGCTCCCCACCTGCCCCGCGCACCTGACATCCCTCTTCCTTCGCAGCGACCGGCCCCTCCCAGTGGCCGCTGCACGCGCCTCACCTCACCTCGCTTGAATCCCTCTGCACCAACATGCAGCCAGAGCAGGCTGCTTCTTTCCCTCCCGGTGTACTGGCGACAGTAAAGGCCCTTGAGTGGAGGGAACTTGTGGTTTTCCCGTTGGACCTGCGTGCTTGGCACGGCCTGCGTTGCTTCCATGCCGTGTTGCCGGACCCTGCGCCTCTGTTACTGCTCCGCTCGGGTGTGCTCTGGCCGTGTGGCGTGGAGGGATTTTTTTTCGATAGCATTGAGAGTGATGTCGTGGAAATTTTTACGAATGAGCTGAGAAAGAATAGTGGGGGTGAAAGTTTGGCAAGGAGGTATGCAGGGGAGGGCACGTCGAGAAGCCGGGATGGGATAGGCATGGGAACAAGAGGTTGTTCGAGGTCGGCAGGGGAAGGCAGGCCTGAGGACGACAGAAGAAGGGATATGGTTCAGGGTGAAGGTAGGAATCTATTGGCTCGACTGCTACCTAAATGCAAGGCCTTGCAGCGGTTTGAGGGGTGGGACGATGGTGAGCTGTGCTGTACAGGCTGGATGCTGTTGAAGGGTTGAGTAGGGAAGTGGGTGGAAGTGCAGGCCTGTGTTGGAGCAAAAGTAGGTTTTTAAAAGAAAGAGGAATCGTGGATTAGGTGCGCTAGACCACTGAATGCAACTTTGTTTTGTCCTGTTTGAGCGTGCTGTAAATGAAATATATACTGTAAATGAGAATGCTACTGTTTCAGCATTTGTGCTTGTGATGTTTTATGGAGCACAAACGGTAGGTTGAGAGAGCAGAGCACCTACACATACCGTAACTTTAATGGAAACAATGCTTTTGTACCGGTAACATGTTGATGAACACTTCGAACCACTGTTGCCTGCTGTGAGCAGTGTAGGGCAATTGCCAATCGCACATTCAGAGTCGCAGGGAGTCGCACTCAATCTGCCTCAGCGGATTGGCACACTTATCCGTCGCTCCTTTCGCTTCAAGCATTCGTCGCACGTATCTGACGGGGATCCTTTCCAGCTCAGAAAGGAACAACTATTTGACCCCATATTAGCCGTTGTAGCTATTGGCGAGACGCATTGTTGCTGTGACGCGGCTGGTGGCGAGGATACCGATCGCTAGAGAAGAGCATTAGCAGGATGGCGTCGAGGAAAAATAGGTTATGTGAGCAGGAGGAGGAGGAAGTAGGAGGGGTGGGAGTGGAGGCTGAGCAAGGGGAGGAGGAGGAACGAGTGGAGGAGGAGCCGTCCTTCATCACCCCTCCGCCCGTGGCGGAGATTAGTTCCGCGGACCTGAGCGCCGTACCCGCCGACGTGTGGGTGCGCATCGCAAATGCAGCGGCGGAGAGAGAAGAGTGCTACTGCTCGTGGCCGCTCGTGCCGTGCGCCATCGCCTTGCCGTGCGTGCGAACGCGCACTATCGGCGAGCAACGAACCTCTTTACTTCGAAGAAGATTGTCAGTGTCCCCCCTCCGCCGTCTCCCTCGCTCAGCGAATCCGCAGCTTCGCATGGCTGACCAAGCAGCACCAAAGCCCTTCGCAGTTCAACTTCTCTCTCGTTGAAGCGCCTCCCCGCCTCGTTTCCTCCTTCATGCGCTCCTGCCTGTTCCCTTCCATCTCCTCCATCACCTCTCTCGATCTCTACTTTCCCCGAAGCCTCCCCTCCCATCCGCGCCTCCTCTTCTCCCTCTCGCAAGCGCCGCGCCTCGAGTCGCTTTTTATTCAGCATTGCGATGTGGCGGACAGCGAGAGCGCGGCTCCAATTCACCAGTGCAATGATCCCGTGATGGTGGCGGAAATGTGGGAAATGGTTTCAATCATGGAGGAGAAGAACCCGGATGACACAGCCAGGCTGTTTCCCGTGTTGCGCCGCCTCAGTCTCTCCCTCTCCGCGTGCTCTCCTCTCGTCCTCCGCTTCGTCGCCTGCCTCTCCTCACAGCTTCACTCTCTTCATCTCGCGGCTGACGATCAGTTCGCGGCACAGGAGGTCGAAGAGGGCGCTGTAAGCGGCGAGAACGCGCGAGAGAGGGACGTGGACGGACGAACGTCCTTCTCACTTGACCTCCCGGCAGCCACTGACGTCAGACTCAACGGGCTCAACTGCTCTATCTCGCTTTCCGCACCTCGTCTCTCCGACCTCGGTTTTGAATGGCAGTCCCGCGATTCCCGCCTGCTCCTGCTCCCCACCTGCCCCGGGCACCTGACATCTCTCTTCCTTAGCACCGACCCGACCTGTCCCTGGGCGTTTCACGCGCCTCACCTCACCTCGCTTCACTCCCTCCGCACCGACATGGATGCAGAGCAGGCGTCATTCCTCCCGGCGGGTGCGCTTGAGACTGTCAAGGCCCTTGACTGGAGGAACGTTGGGGATTCGGTGGACCTGAGTGCTTGGCACAGCCTGCGTTGTTTCCACGCTGTGGACTGCCCCCCTGTATCTCTGTCGGTGCTTCGCTCCAGTGTGCTCTGGCCTTGTAGCTTGGAGGGGTTGTTTATCACCAGCATTGGGAGTGACGTTGTGGAATTTCTAGAGAGTGAACTGAGGGGGGTCGATGCGGGAGGAAGCTTGGGAAGGAGGCATGGAGGGCATCGCTCGTCAAGAAGCCGAGGTGAGATAGGCTTGGAATCAGGAGGTGGTTTGATGTTGGGGGTGGAACGCGGGCATGTGGAGGCTGGAATTGGGAACGAGGACGAATCGAATGGGAGGAATTTGTTGGCTCGACTGCTACCCGGGTGTGAAAGCATGCAGCGGTTTGAAGGGTGGGACGATGCTGAATGTGTGCTGTATAGGTTGGATGCTGCTGAAGGGCTGAGCAGGGAAGTGGGAGAACAAGGAGATGGTTTGACCAAGACTTTTCATAACAGAAGGTTGTTTATGAAAGAAATAGGGATAAAGGTGGATTAGGTGCACTGAACTTCCTGCATGCAATCTATAACATCATGTTGGTGGTCAAAGTTTTTGAATGTAGCTGGGAATGCTTGACAATATTTGGAATTAAATATGATTTCCTTGAATGTAGCACGGTTTGGTTTGGACAAGGGGTCTCGCCAGCGTCTCGCCACTTCACACCACTCCGAAACACATGAATTTACTCCCAAACCGAGCTACTCCACCCCTTCCATGTCCGCAGCATTTATCTATTTCTCCGTTCCAGCACCAGAGGGACATAAGTTGCTGGTCGCGTTTTAGCAGCCGTCGAGCACGCCAGGCGAGATTGACTGTGGCCTCCACTGATGCATAGAGACTCTTTTCCGCCCGATGCATCTTAGCATCTGTCGCATCCGTCGCGTCGGTCTCGTCTGCGTAATCAGTCCAGTCAATTATTCCTGTGGCTTCCGCTTCACCGCACACCGTGTCGCTTCACACCTTGTTTCACCTCCTCTGTTGGAGGCTCAGCCCGTTCGCCGTCCTAGCATCAAGTTCACAAGGTCAATCAATAACAGCAGAGGCTCCTAGTGTATTGGTCTTAGTAAGGCGTAGGAGAGAGTCGAGGGGCGGGGAGCAGCAGCTGCGCAGCGACATGTGGCCGTTCGGCAATCCCGAGAGGCTGCAAGGTGGGCGGAGGGAGGGGTGTGGGAAGGAGAGGAGAGGTGCGAAAACGCGAGCCATATATACAGTCAGGGGTATCAACCTCGGGAATACCATCATCATGCCTCACGAGCGACTCCGTCGTCATTTGCTGCTGTCATTTCCCTCCCCTCCTTATTCTCCCCTTCCCTTACCAGCGTCCATACCACCTTTGGCGTTGTCTTGCAAGCGCTCCTAGTAACCACAGTTGGTTCCAGGATCCTCCCCTTGCCAGTCATCCCACCGCTCCTCACTGCACTTTTACCTTCCGCACGCACCTTCCATTGATCCGCCACAGCCCTGCCTCTACGCCATGAGGGGGGGAGGTCCTACTACGACGTGCAGCCTGGCGACAACCTGACAAAGATTGCCGGCCAGCTGGGAAGCACTGTGGAAATCCTCATGCAGGTGACGACGTGCTGGTCCATTGGTGTAGAGAAGACGGAGTGCTTGCAACGCGGAATCTCTGCTTTTTGCCACTTCACCATGTCCGATGCTTGTTTTTTTTTGTCAGATGTATTGCTCCCATGAGTGTGCTCCCATGAGTGTGCTCACCGTTATTGCTCCCATGGAGTGCTGGCAGGCCAATGCACTCCGCTCAGACCTCTTGCACCCCGGCCAGAGCCTCTGGGTTCCACGCACATACACCATCGCAAAGGTGTGTTCCGCGCACATACACCCTTGAAAAGGTTTGCTCTGCACGCGCATGAGCAATGCAAGTGGTATGTGCTTTTCACACACTGTATTCTGCATACCTTGGCTTTGATGTTCACAGCCGTAGTTCAGCTATGGTGTCAGAAACTGTCTCTCACATTACATGGTGACCCTACGGCTGTGAATATGGAACTGTGCACGTGCAGGGTGACACTCTGTATGCCATAGCGCGTATGCATGGAACAACAGTGGATGCGATTATGCAGATCAACAACATTCAAGATGCAAACTTGATTCATACAGGTGAAGTATCATCGGATCACTTGCCCCGCCTGTTCCCCTCTTCCTGTGCCTTTTTATACCTCTGGCTCCTTTGACGATGAATTTATTGGTGTGGCGTTCATTGCAGGTGACATCATTTTGCTACCATAGAAGAGTTTTGTGTTTTTTTCTTAGGCATTTGTGACGATTGTAAATAGTAGATTATTCCAATTTTGGGATCATTACTTCACAATCACTAAGTGATGAAATGACGTGGCTGTGAACAGTTTCTTGGTGCTTAACCTGGTGTTGGTGCCTGTGTTTCTTATACCGGTGTAAAGTAGACTCATTTCTCAATGGCTTAGAAATGCAGTGTACCGTACGTCCAGCTCCTGAACGCAAGCTGTTGAGAGGACCCCGAAAGGGGTACAAGATGGAGTTCGTGAGCTGCTTTTGGTTCAGAGACCTCACCCCAGTCACGCACTGGACCTTGCCGACCCTTGATTCGTCCCCACAATCATCTGTAACGTGGCTATGGGGCCAAAGCTGATGAGTGCGAGGTTCGGTGATATGCGATGGTTATTGTTTTTCAGTTGTGGAATGCCTGAACAAATCTGTGCATCCGAAACAAACCCCTACTTTTCTAATATAGGACCCACTATGGACAGGTTGTGAACTCGAATGGGTGTTGACCAGAACCTGGAGCTAATCGATAAGATTTTCCCCAAGTTTTGAGGTACCGCCGGAAAGGTTTTCCTGTGGTCATGATTTGAGCCAGAGTAGTTTTGTCGCCTGAAGCCGGAGCTGGCAGTGGATTTGCTGCAATGTACTCAGCTTCGGCAAAGTCGACGTGGAATCCCGCCGCTGTTTCGGATTTGGCATAAAGGCAATCACCAGTCTTATGCAGCCACGTAATGTGACAACTAGGAGGTTGGTGTTTCCGAAGCTAAACTCCCCCAAAAATTGCGCAAGCATTCGGGCAGCACGTATGAAACTGCACCTGTTTCTTCCTCGCTGTTTTTGGGTTCGAAGTTTGAACTGACCAAACCTGACCCAAGCAGCTGCCCCGCTGCATGCGATTCGCAACAAAGTCAGACAAGGATGCTGCTGGACTTGCGTCGGCCTCCGCTGGCCCAAGCCCAAGTGACGGGAGAGTGTCTCCCTGGGCTCCACTTTTCGAGTGTGGAGGGAGCGAGGCGATTTGGTGCCGCTGACGGGACTGCGGCAATCCCGAGGCATCAGGGCACTCTCCCTTCTCTCGAGTTCCCATTTCTGCTTCCCGCCACGCCGAGACAAATAGGTAGCGTGTGGTAAGCTCTCAGGCGCAAGCCGCGCTGAGCCAGTCATTGGCCACGCCAACAACGCACAACACAAGGTCGCTGAACCAGGGAAAGGAGTTCTCGAAATAATTTAGGCCTTGTAAATGCTCCTCGTGCGCTACGAGACAATGCTTCATTCGTATCATCGCCAATATTTCAGACTGGCAACTTTCGGGTCGCAACGTGGCACTGTTTATTGTCGTTGCTCTGAAATTCGACCTAGTCTTAGAAAGCGTCCTTGTTCCAGCTTAGGATTACCCAGGCGTGCACGCTCGAGCTCGCAACTTACGCTTCGACGTCGACTCGAGTAAGTGCACCTTGCTGACGGGACGAAGCAAGCACGACCATCTAGCCTTCCTGCTGTACCTACTAGGTTCCTGCTTGCCGTCATCCGCGCAGATTGCGTCTCCGTTATCCCTGGTACACGTCATATACTCCGATATCGTGAGGTATTTCGACACTTAGGTATTTTCTGCTGTGCATGACTCTCTGCGTTTGTTATCGGCTTCTCAAGATTCCACCTAACCCTAACTAGCCGTCGACTGTGCCTTGCCTTCCCTCCGACCGCGTAATCCTCGTCCCAATAGTCTGTTTCTCGTCAACCGCCATACGCGGGTCGTCAGCTCGGTCAGCTTTCCGCAATCGTTGGTCTTTCCCGTTCCTGCCACACGCGTGTTGCACTTGCCCCTTTCAATTTCCTCGCCAGCCGCCGCCACGCGTCGCTGCGACATCCAGACTAGCTGGTCAAACAGGCTCTCGACCCCGTGGTTGTCATCTCACGCTTTCGTACTTACCGCTTCCCAGTAGCCAGCCGCTCACCTTGGCGTAGCATAGCTCTGTGACTTCAGGGAGAAAGAAGCTGAGGCGAGGCAGTGATGTCAGGGTCAGGGCATGTGTGCTGATGTCAGCGGTGCAGCGACGGGGACAGGCCACGCGTCATGGAAATGGCCCTTCCGGTAGCGTCTGGAGCCAATCAGCAACCGCTCCTGCCGCCGCAGACGCTGCAGAATCAGCACCAGCGCCAGCCAATCAGGAAGAAGATGTCAAGAGACCGAGGCGCGAGGTTGTCTGAAGAGAGAGCGGTGGGGAGCGGCGGAGAGGGGTGCGCGGCGGTGCTTAGGCAGCCGCGGGAGCAGCGAGGCCAGGAGCCCGCGGGCGAAGGTTTGAGGCAGCGCGAGGATTGGTTTGGGGAGATGGCGCCGGCTGTAGCAGGGGACGTGATGTTAGAGGGGGTGAATTTAGCGGAGAGTGGTTGCGGTGACGGTGGGGAAGCGAGGAGCATGGAAATAAAGGAGGAGGAGCAGGAGTGGGTGGTGGGGGAAGGGGAAGAGGGGAAGGAAGGGGAGGAGCGGGAGGAGGCGGGAGATAACAGTAGGCAGAAGCAGGTGCAGGAAGAAATGGAAGAGGAGGGGAGAGTGAAGCAGGAGCAGGGGCTGTCGAGCACAGGTGGTCAGAATCAGCAGGGGGAAATTGCTGAGGCGAGCAGACACGTGCAGGATGGCACGCACGTGGTTGCGTTGGAGGGCGAATGGGGCGAGGGCGACGGCGAGCAGGTTGTGTACAGGCTGTGCAGGGTGGACCCGGTTGACCCCGTTGACTCCGTTGACTCCGTTGACTTTCTTGACGCCGTGCCCATATCGGAGCGCGAGCTGGAGGAGCTCCAGGCGTGGATGCTCCGCCATGCGCCCGACGCGCTCGCCCTGCCCCTGCCGCCCGGGGCGCTGGGGGCTGCGGGGGAGGCGGACATGGCGGAATGGCCATTGGGGGAAGGATTAGGGTTGGCGGAGGAAGGCGGCGCGGACGAGCCCCCCCTGCCGTCGCCGCCTCTTCTCTGGCGGAGCGGGGAGGTGGGAGTGATAGGAACTGGGCAGCCACGTGGCAGGTCGCTATTGGCCAGAGGGCAGGCACGAGGGGAAGGGCGGATAGGGAGAGGCGTGAAGGCGGAACTAGGGTTCGGGCTGGATGACGCGAAGAGTGGGCGGGACGGCCGCTCGAGTCAATCGAATCCCCGTGGGGCTGTTAACGGAGTGCTTGCTCCGGCAGCCAATGAGACGAGGACAGGTGTGCACGCGCGTCAAGAGTTTCTGGATTTTCTCCTGACGGAGATTTCGCACCACGAGCTCGCAGTGGGGCAGAGTAGTGCAACCCCCCAACACCATCCCCGCGCCGACCTCTCCGCCCCCGACTCTCTCCCCCCTCCGCTTCCCCCATCCCACCATCCAGCCCATGATCAGCACCATCCCCCCTTCCTCTCCGCCCCGCGCTCCTTTCCCGCTCATGGGCGGGTGGGGCGGCCAAGGGGATCTCTGGGCGGGGTGCGGGGGAGGAGGGGGAGAGGGAGGGGCGTGGGAATGGCTCGGCGCGCTGCTGACGGGGACGCGTTGGGGACGCACACTGCAGCCGGCGCAATAGTTATGGGGGCGGGGGAGGAGCAAGGGGCGGATGGCGGAGCACAGGGGGCGGGGGAGGAGAGGGAGGAGGGGGAGGGAGCCAGCGCTGGGGGAAGGGCGAGGGTGGGGCGCCGCAGCAGGATGCGGATGGGGGGACGGGGGAGGGACGAGGAGGTGGTGCGGAGGGGTTGGGGGGCTGCGCATGCTCTGTCAGCGGGGGAAGCAGGGGCGCACGGCGGGGCAGTAGGGGGGACGGAGGAAGGAGCAGATGGATTGGAGCGAGATGATCAAGAAGCAGGGCTAGGGGGGCACGGGCTAGGGTTAGGGTTAGGGTTAGAGGGAGCAGCGTGGGAGTGGTTAGGGCTTGGTGGATGGCCCACTCGGCCTCGCAGCAGGCGGGGTCAAACAGGTCAAATAGGTCAAGCTGGCCAAACGGGTCAACGGAGTCAACGCAGTCAACGACCATCTGCTGCCACAGCCGCTGCTCCGCCTGCTGAGGCGGGTGGGGCAGCTATGGGGCAGTCAACAGCGGGGGGGGTCTGCGCCAGTGGGCGCGCCCCAGCAAGCACAGCCCTTGGCGCTGGCCCACACCCGCCCAGCCCGCGCCATCTCCGCTCCTCCCCCATTGCTTCCGCCCCCGCTTCCCCGGTTGCGCGGGCTAGAGGGGCGCAAGGGGGGGCGCAGCCGGCGGAGGAGGGAAGGGGGAGGAGAGTGAGCGCGCGGCGGGGCGGTGGCCGCCAGGCAGCACCTCTGCAGGCGAAGGTAGAACCGGGGGAGGCGTCTTTTGAGTCTGCTGCTGTGGCTGCAGCAGTGACTGGCGCTGCTGGTGCTGCAGCAGGGGGAGCGGCGGTTGGAGGCGTGTCTGCTGCTCCAGTTGTGGAGGCATTTGTGGGAAGGGCTGCACGGAGTGGGAGTGAGGCGCAGCCGGTGGCGCAGCAGCAGGGCGGAGAGGCTACGGAGCGGGGGACAGGGGGAGGAAAGAGGCGGAGATTGCAGTCCGGGTGGCGGGCAATGGGGGAAGGGAGAGTGAAGCGGGAGGGGGAGGGACGAGGAGAGGCTGAAGAGGCAGATGGAATTGGGGAGGGGGGTGAGTATATAGCAGCAGATGGTGCAGGGGAGGGTGGAGGAGACGAGGCGAGATCAGAGCGAATGAGTGATGACGCGGACGACTCTGGTGCTTCAGGGGCTGATTATGCCGAAGATGCTGCAGTGGGTGCACACGCAGATGGTGGTGCTGCCGCTGCCAGCGCTGCTGCGGATGCGCGTGCGTCTGTGGACGGCGCTGGAGGAGGGGAGTGGAAGGAGGCGGGGAGCAGGGTCGCACGTGGAAAGGGCGTGAGGGCGGGACGAGGAAGAGGCAGAGGCAGAGGGCGAGGCAGATGGAAGGTGGAGGGACGGCTGGGAAGGGACGTGCCAGGGAGAAGGGCGAGGAGTAGGGAGAAAGGGGCTGTTGGAGAAGCTAGGTTGAAAAGCCGTGTGGGTGGAGAAACAGAAGCAGGAGAGGAAGAAGAAACTGGCTGGGCGAGTGAGCTGAGGGAAGGGAAGGGAGCAGAGGAGGAGAGAGTGGGGGAGGAGAGAGGGCAGTCAGAAGGAGCGAGGGAGGTGCAAGAGATCAGTGCCGGGCGAAATGGGATGGAAGGGGAAAGTAGGGGCAGGGGTGAGGCAGGCGAAGGGGCAAGTGAGGTAGAGCAAGGGAGAGTGGGTGAAAGGGAGGGCGTGAGCGGGGCCGTGGCCCCTTCGGAGTCAAGGCAGCTGAGGCTGCAGCGACGGCAGATGATTCAGAAGCAGTGGGAGGAGCGCCAGCGGATGCAGCAGCAGGTTCGGCAGGCAGAGGCTCGGCGGAAACAGGCTCGGCAAACACAGGGGGAGCAAGTGCAGGCTCGGGTGGGGCGGCAAGAGGCAGAGGAGGAGCGGGTGGAGCCCCAGGGTGGGGCTGTGGTGGAGAGGTCAGCGTGTGCAGAGGAGGGCGAGACGAGGGGGGGAAGAGACGGGGGAGAGGCGGGAGAAGCGGGACAAGGGGGAGGAGCAAGAGAAGCCGGAGAAAGGGGAGAAGGGGAAGAAGGAGCTGAAATGCAGGATCTGAGAGTGAGCAGTGGAGGGGAAGACGCGGAGATGGAGGTGCATGGAGGGGCAATGGGGGCCGGCATGGCGGCAGGACGGGGAAGCGCAGGAAGTGTGGGAAGAGGAGGGGGAGAAGGTGAGCAACAAGGAGACGGGGAGGCGTGTTTGGAGGATAGGGGTGAGGGTGAACGACCGATGATGGCTGGTAGCGCAGCGGCAGGAGGGGCGAGGCAGAGGCATGTGGGGGAGGGGGAGGAGCAAGAGCAGCAGCAGAGAAGCAAGGGTGAGAAGGGGTGGCAGGTCGAGTGTGTGGGTGACGAGAGGCACTTGGCGGATGGGCGTGGGCGTGCTCTTAGACACACGGACGAGGCAGAGGTTATGGAAATGGGGATGACTAGAGAAGGTGATGCGGAACCCTCTAAGGTGGTAAATGAAACGGTAGATGAAACGCATGTACAGTTACAGGCACTGACACAGACTGAGGAGCTGACAGATGCTAGGGATCAGACACGTGTAGGTGGGGCGGGTGGGGCAGGGGCACGGATTGAGTCCCAAGCAAGTGAGGTTGCACATGTACAGGTGGTACACGCTGACGTGGCACAGGCTGACCTGGCACTGGCTGAGTTGGCTAAAGCTGATGCAGAGAGGGTTAGGCACGACGAGGGAAAGGCGGGGCCCTGCGTTGAGGTGCTGCCGAGGAATGGAGTGCAGAAGAAGGGAGCGGAGAGGGAGGGAGTGGGAAGGGATGAACCGGTGAGGCAACACAAGGGGCGGAAGGCAGGCGAGCTGCAGCAGGCAGGGCGGCAGAGGCGGAGAGGGAAGGGAGGGCTTGGACTGCAGGGAGGGCAGCAGCAGGCGAAGCAGGAGCAGCAGGCGAGTGGGCAGGCTCAGGAGCAAGGCCGGGAGGACGGGCAGGCAGGGAGACAGGGGCGCGAGTTGAGTGGAGGGCAGGCGGGAGAGGAGGGAGGTGCTGAGAGGGACGGTGGCTGCAGTGGAAGAGCTGGGAGCGGCGTGCTGAGAGGGCAGGCAAGCAGTAGTCCGCAACACATGGTGACAGAGGCCCATGCTGCTGACCCCGCTCCCGCTCACACTTGTACAAACACCGCTGCTCTCACTCCTGCGGTATCCCCTCCACGTGAACTCCCACCGACCGTGCAGCTGCCTGCAGCGCAGCAGGTTGCTGAAACGAGTCCTGGCTTGGTGGTTGATGCTGGCTGGAGTGGGGCTGCGCTAGGGCAGGCGCAAGGAGGGCAGCAAGATGAGGAGGGGGCGGAGGGGTTGCAGACGCAGAGGCAAGAAGGCCTGGCGGCACAGAGGCAGGAAGAGCGTGTGAGGCAGGAAGAGGAGGGACGGAAGGAAGAGGGCAGAGACGAGGGGGCGAGAGAGGTGGTGAAGAGTAAAGAGCGAGAGGAGGGGCCAAGGGAGGTAGTGGCAGGCAGGCAGCGGGACGGACAGGGGCAGGAGGAGCAGGAGCAGCAACAGCAACAGCGAGCGCTGAAGGAGAAGCAGAGGCAGCAGCGGTTGCAGCAGAAGCGGCAGCAGATGCAGCAGAAGCAGCTGGAGCAGCGGCGGCGGCAGCAGCAGCAGTTGGAGGAGGAGATGGAGCGGCAGGCGCAGCAGGAGCTGCAGCGACAGCAGCAGTTTGGACTGGCAGGCGCGTGGCAGCAACAGGTGCTGCTGCAGCAGCAGCAGAGGGCGCTGGAGCTGCAGCAACAGCTGGAACAGCCACGACAGCAACCGCAGCAATTGCAGCAGCCACAGCAGCCGCAACAACCACAGCCGTCGCAGCAATTGCAACAAGAACAACAACAGCAACCACAGCAGCCGCAGCAGCAACAGCAGCAACTACAGCACCAGCAGCAACAGCCGCTTCAACAGCAGCAGCAGCCGCAGCAGCAGGTGCAGCAGCAGGCAGAGGAGGCGGGAGCAGCGGCCCAGCAAGTGCAGAGCATGCTGAGCGAGGCGGTGCTGCAGCAGGTGTGGCAGCAGGTGCTGCAATCGCGAGGGGCCGCCGTGGCAGCTGCGACCCTGCTGGAGCGACCGCAGCTGCTGGTTCAGCTGCTGGCCCGGCAGCAGGAGGAACGGCTGGCAGCAGCAGGGGGAGCAGGAGCAGGAGGTGCAGTAGGAGTAGGAGGAGTATCAGGAGGAGGAGGAGGAGGAGGGGGTGCAGGGGGGACACACTCGGCAGGATTCTCATTTGGTTGGGATCAGCGGCAGCAGCAGCAGCAGTTGGAGGGGGGGGCAGGCAGTGGTGGTGGTGCAGGGTGGGGCATGGGAATGGCACCAGGTGTGGGTGTGCCAACGGGTGTGGGAGTGCAAGCGAGCAGCCCTGTCACTAGCCCTCTCCGCACACCTGCTGCCTTCCCCTTTACAATCCCTGCTGCTGCTGCTGCCTTCCCGCCTGCCCCTGCTTCCTCTCGCTCCCCTCTTTCTTCTCCCCCCCCTGCCGCTGCTCCCGCTCCTGCACCTGCGCTTGCTCCTGCTGTTCCTGCTGCCCCTGTTACTGCTGCCCTTGCTACTGCTACTGCTACTGCTAATGCTTCTGCTGCGCATGCCAGTCCCAACCACGTCATCAGTGCCAGCCCACTCTCCAGCCCTCTCCGCGGCCAGCCCGCCCCTCTGCCTCCTGCCGCTGCCGTTTCCGCTGCCACTGCCAATATCTCTCCTGCTGCGGCTGCTGCTGCTGCTGGTGGTGCTGGCAGTGGTGGCAGCAAAGGGAAGGGGAAGCGAGGGGGAGGCACGGGTGGAAGCAGTGGGAAGGGAGGGAAGGGGAAAGGGCGAGAGGCAGGGGCAGGGGCACACGGGAAGAAAGCGGCACAGAGTGCAGCTGGCGCTACAGCTGGTGACTCAGTTCCTGCTTCTGGGAAAGCTGCTGCTACTGCTGTGCCTGACCGCAGCGCTACAGATGCTACAGCTGCTACAGCTGCTACAGCCGGACAGGCAAGTGCTGTGCCTGGTGAAGCAGCAGGTGCAGCTGGTAATGGGAGTGGATTAGTAAGTGGTGCAGCAGTGGGGGGTGGGAGGGGCGAGGGGAGAATGGAGGAGGCTGGCAGAGAAGTGCAAGCGGCAGCAGGAGCAGTAGGAGTGAGTGATAGAGGAGTGAGTGAGAGAGGAGGGAGAGCAGGGAGTGAGAGGGTGTTGGAGAAAGGGGTGAGTGAGAGGAGCCGCAGGAAGAGGGTGCTCAACTCGAGGTACTATGAGGGGGGGTTCCAATACGAGGGTGACTATATCGAAGGGGAGGAGGGGCAGCCGTCAGAACCAGACATGGACTGGCATCCCACTGGTGCTGACGTGGCAGCAGCTGGAAGGGGAGGACGGATGGGCCTGGGAGGTCAGAGTGGGGAGTATGCTGCCCCATTAGGGTTTACTGTAGATGCTGACGTGGCAGGCATGGCAAGAGCCGTGATGGCCTGGGGAAGGCAGCAGGTGGGGGAGGGCGCTTCTTCTCTGCCCGATGCTGTTAACACGCCTGGGGCTGGTGCTGCTGCGGCTGCTGCTTCTGGTGCTGGTGGTGCTGGTTGGGGGACAGAAGGGGAAGAGAGAGGAGCGGTTGGGGGGAAGGTAGCAGGCAGGGGGAGGGGAGTGGGGAAAGGAGACAGTGCTGCAGTTGTTGGGGGGAGGACGAAGCGGGGCAGGGTGGGCGAGGGCGGCTTGGAGGCTGATGGGGGCAGTGCAGGGGGAGAGGCGGGGGAGGGGGGTGAGCGGGGGGAAGGTGGGGATGGTTGGGTAGGGGGGGTGGAGGAGGCTGGCGGAGTAGGAGTGGTGGCATCACAGGTTGCTGTTGCTGCTGCTGCTGTTGCTTCTGTAAAGGAGAGACCTCCAGCAAAAGTGAGTGACGGTGCATTAACCGCACCGCACGGTATGGTTACGGTACAGTGTTGAATCTCGTTTGGTCCATGCAGCGGGCTGTGCGGTCGTTGCAGTCAGTAATCTAATTTTTGGGCTGAAGAGGCAGGAAAGAGTGCTGCAACCTCTGTCTGCCATGAAAGCTTTTTTCTGAACCCCTCCTGTGTGCTCTGCCCCTCTCTCCCCCCATTTTGCAGAAGAAGAAATCCGCACTGTCATCGACAGCAGCAGCACCAGCAGCAGCCGGCATGACATCCCCCCAGAGGCAGCTGTTGGCTCAGCAGCAGCAGGTGCAGCAGCGGGCGGGCGGTGTGGCGGGTGGTGGGGGCAGAGGGAAGGGTGGCGGCAGGAAGGGCGAGGCAAGGTGGTCGCGGACGCCTGCGGGCGGAGGAGGAGGAGAAGGGGCGCAGGGAGAGGAAGGAGCGGTAGCAGCAGCAGCACTGGGGGGGACAGGACCAGCAGCAGCGGCAGCAGGAGCAGCAGTGGGAGGGTTGGCAGGATCAGCAGCGGCAGCAGCGGCAGGAGCATCACCCCCAGGCGCCACCCCACCAGGGGTCAGCCTGCTGGGGGGTGCTCTGGATGGCAAGCTGCAGGAAGCTTCCTGGATGGAGCTCTCCAGCATGGTCGGCCTCTCCCCTGTCCCAGCGCTCACCCCCCTGCCTCCCGCCGCCCTTGCCGACCACCCTGCCGCCCTCTCCTGTGGTCTTGCCGCCCGGGCCCTTCCAAGTGGAAGCATGGGGAAGCAGCAAGGAGGGGGATTCGCGGACCATGGGGGTGTGGGGGGTGGGGCGAGAGGAGGAGGAGATGAAGGGTTGGGGGGGATGGCAGGCGGGGGCGGGGAGTGGGGGGGAGGAGGGGGCAGTGGGGAGAGTGGGGACGAGGTGGGGGCTCCTATGAGCCCCTCGGGTACTCCCTTGAGTCCTCCCTCCCTGCAGCAGCAGCAGCAGCGTCATGGGATGGAGAGGGGGAGTGTGGTAGCAGCTGCTGCTCCTGCAAGTGGTGGTGGGGGGGGGTCGAAGAAGGCGGGAGGAGGGCGGGCGGAGGGGGGAGGGGGGGCGCGGAGGCATGGAACATCTGGGCGGGCGGGGAAGAAGGCAGCTGGTTCGGGAGCAACTGGGGTGGCAGCAGCAACAGGGCCAGCAGCAGCAGGAGCAGTACTAGCAGCAGCACCAGCAGTAGCAGCAGCGGCGGCGTTTTCTGATTTTGGAGGGGTGAGCAGCGGAGGCAGCGGGGGAGAGGGGGCGGGCGATGCGCGCATGTACACGGCGAATGGGGGGCTGAGGCGCAAGCACCACCGGCCGTGGACGCTGAGGGAGGTGATGATCCTCGTGGATGGCGTGGCGCGGTGCGGTGGGGGCAAGTGGGCCGACATCAAGAAGCTCGCCTTCTCCTCCATTGGCTACCGCACTGCCGTTGACCTCAAGGTACCGCGTTGACTGCTGTTCATTTGAGGAATTGATGCTGCGCTGGAGGTACTGTGTTGTTGACTTTAAAGGACTGCATATATGATGAATCTTTGCCTGCATCCCTAGTCCTCACTGCAGTCTCCTTCCCCTCTCGTCTGCGATACAATCCTGGCAGGACAAGTGGCGCAATCTGCTGCGTGCAAGCAGGATGGCGCTGCAGCCACCCAAAGAGGTACGATGCACGCTAGGCCCCCACATTTCCTGCCAACATGCAATATCTACCACGGCAAGCAACATGTCTCCTCTACACCCACCTTCCACGCCTCACCCTTGTGTCTCCCTGCCACCCTTGCCCTTCCCCTCCACTCCCTCTCCCTCGCCCTCCCCTTCTCCTTCTCCCCTCTCTCTCCGCCTTCGTCCTGTTATGGCTGGCGCGCGGGGCAGCAGGGCGAGCAGCGCAAGAAGCAGGTGTCGGCGTCCATCCCGCCCGCCGTGCTGGCGCGCGTGAGGGAGCTCGCCCAGCAGCAGGAGGCGCAGGCGCACCTCAAGCTGCACGCCAGCACTGCCGGGGGGGGCGCAGGGGGGGCAGCAGCGACGGGCGGAGGGGCAGGGGGAGGGGGAAGTTCGGGGGAAGGGGGATCAGGGGAAGGAGGAGGAACAGGGGGAGGAGGGGGAGCAGAGAAAGGTGGGATGACTGGGGCAGGGGCGGGAGGCAAGGAAGGGGAAGGTGAGGGACATGGGGCTGCTGCTGCTGCTGCTGCTGCTGCTGCTGGAAGGGTTGGAGGGGTCGCGACTGAACCTCAAGCACCTCCCCCTTATTCATCCACACCAGCTGCCTGCACCCCTCTCAGCGCTCCCCTGCACCGCCTCACCTCCCCCCCCTTTCCCTCTGCCTTCCCTTCCACTCTCTCCCACCCCCCCTCTCCTGCCTCCGCCCTGCCAAACCTGTTTCCTGCGCCTCACTTTGGCCCGGACCGGACGTCTGCGGAGGAGGAGCACGGAGGGTCGGGGGATGGGGGGGAGGAGATGGCAGGTGGGGGAGAAGGAGGGGAAGAGGGCTTTGGAGAGGGAGTGGACGAGGGAGAGTTAGAGGGGGAGGGGGAGGGGGAGGTGCAGCAGGGGTGTGAGGAGGACGAGGAGCTGATAGGGCTGGCAGAGAGCTTCAGGAGCAGCGCGGACGTTATGGACCTGCCCTCGTGGGCTTGAAGAGCCGTGCTGCTGGTATCATGGGCTTGATGTGATGCCATGGACCTGCCCTCGTGGGCGTGATGGGATGCCATGGAGCCATGGGCAGGACTGTGAGTCTGCATGGCTGGATTGGAATGCATGAGGGGCAAGGGCAGTGGCCAGTAAGTATGCTGAATACCACACTCCTCCGCACCGCACCGTACCTCATCAACATTCACTAATAAGTCGGCACCAGCTCCCCCACGCACCGACAGCATCCCATGGTAAGATGAAGGGCGTTGTTGGGGAGGGGACACTTGCGGCCTACGCAATGAATATGTGCAGTAGCCTATAATTGGCTATTTTGCGCCACTAACACAGACCTTATTATAAAGGGTATAGCTTCAATATCTACAACATTATTCATATGGGTAGCGGTGGGTTACTGGTAACTGCAAGGGTAGGAATTTGCCACTGTTCTTTTCTTATCTGGCCTGTACAGTTAGTCCTAGGAATGCGTTGAACCTGTTTAGTCATGTTTTAGAAGTTATAAAATGCTGACGTCCTTGTTTCATCTGGGATTCCGCTTCCCTTTCATTGAAATGTATCGGGTCCAGCACCCGTGCAACCAATCGAGCCCTATAACGCGGAAAAGTAAATATTCAAGCAGGCACTCAACCTAGAAATTGCCGAGCACCACAGCAAACTGCCATTCCGCCACTCGCGGGCAGTGCGACAATAGCGCTTGCTCGCTTCGTCGCAGCGTGTATTAGTGTTGTCACGCACCGTAGAAGCAGACTCACCTTGAGCAACGTAGGAATTCACTCACCCGCTGTTCCACACCTGCCAGGAAGCCACGAGCAGCAGCGTTTTTCACGGATAGGACCATTCGGTTGGGTTTGCAACTCCCGCGTCGGTCCGCTGCCTGACCGGAATCTTTTTGACTCAGCTGGTCGGCGGGCCGTCGCAGGCATGGCGGGGTCGCTGTCGGGCGACGAGCTGGCGAACGGCAAGGCGCTGGTGCCGTTCCTGCAGCGCGCCGATGAGCTGCAGAAACACGACCCGCTCGTCGCTTACTACTGTACGCGCGTTAAAGTCCCAAGTAAAGATATCATGAAATAAAATCTGAACAAAAAGGAGAAAGCAGCAGAAAACCTAACGATTGGAGTGCGCGCGCGTGGCAGGTCGGCTGTACGCGATGGACAAGGGGCTGCGCGTGCCCAGCAAGGAGCGCAGCGCGGCCGTGAACGCGCTGCTCGTCTCCATCATGAGCCGCCTCGAAAAGGTACGCCCGCCTCGGGAAGGAACGTAGCACGTCGTGCAGCGTCTGGGCCTCATGCCACCCGCCTCTCCCTTCCCTCTCCCTCGTGTTTCCACCAATGCCCGTCACATTCACTGCGCCATGTCTCCCCTGCCCTCGGACGCCCCTCCTCATGCTGCACAGCTTCTCTTTGCTTCTGCGCCGCTGCCCTGTGCGATGTGCGCCGCTGCCCTGTGCCATGTGCGCCGCTGCCCTGTGCCATGTGCGCCGCTGCCCTGTGCCATGTGCGCCGCTGCCCTGTGCCATGTGCACCGCTGCCCTGTGCCATGTGCGCCTCCCGCATCATCTGCTCCGCAGGACAAGGCGGCGCTGCAGCTGTCGCCGGACGGCGGGCTGCAGCGTCTCCTTTCCATCCCTCCGCCCTGGTTCAATCGTTGATGCACCTTGCCTGCCACATGCTCCTGCCTGGCAGGACAAAGGCGGTGCTGCAGCTGTCCCCAGTCGACAGATTGCACGTGGAGGGAGGGAATTTCTCCCTTGTCTCCCCGTCCTGTTTCAATCGTCAATGCACCTTGCCAACCCCTCGCACCCCTCCCTCTGTTCCTCCGCCCGGCAGGACAAGGTGGCGCTGCAGCTGTCGCCGGACGACGGGCTGCACGTGGAGGGATTCGCGCAGCGCGTGTTCAGCAAGGCGGACAAGCAGGACCGCGCCAGCCGCGCTGACATGTGCGTTTTCTCGCATGGCTCCCCGTGGGGTGATGTGGGGTGCTGCTGCTGGCGCTGCGGCTCATTGGATGGGAGAAGGGGAATGGGGGAGGGTGGGGGGGGAGGAAGTGTGTGGTAGGGGCGATGAGTGGGATGAGTGCGTGCCACTGCTATGCGGGGCGGGGACGTTGTTGGTGCGTGTGCCACTCCCAGCACACACCACTACGAGCTCCGCGCATTAAGCCTTCCAACCCGCCCTCCACACTCATACCACACGCCCTGTCACTTCCACTCATCACACGCACAGCACCCCTTATCCCAACCTTCCTCCTTTCCCTCCTTCCCTTCCCCCCCCCCTGCTTCCCCCCCGTGTCCCCCAGGGGCACGGCCAAGACGTTCTACGCGGCGGGGATATTTTTTGAAGTGTGCCGCCAGTTTGGGGAGCTTGCCCCTGAGGTACCCGCCCACCTGCACTGAACTTCCCCTCGCTCGTCTTGGACCCTTGAGGAAGTGGTCTTCTTGCCTCTCGGATGCAGTCACCCGGTCGTGATGCATGCAACCCTTGCGCACACTCTAGCCTCCCTCATCCCCACCTGCTTTTTCCCCTCTCTCCCTCCCTCCCCAGTTTCCTCCTTTGCCACAGATTCTCCTCCTTTGCCACAGATTCTCCTCCTTTGCCACAGATTCTCCTCCTTTGCCACAGATTCTCCTCCTTTGCCACAGATTCTCCTCCTTTGCCACAGATTCTCCTCCTTTGCCACAGATTCTCCTCCTTTGCCACAGATTCTCCTCCTTTGCCACAGATTCTCCTCCTTTGCCACAGATTCTCCTCCGTGCCCTCGCCCCTCCCGCTTCCCTCCACCTCATTCCCCTCTCCCCCTTCCCCCCTCTTCCCGTCTCTCCTTCTCCACCTCTCTCTCCCACTCTTTCCTTTCCCCTCTCATCACCTCGCCCCCTCGCCTGTTCGCCCGGCAGGTGGAGCAGAAGCAGCGCTACGCGGTGTGGAAGGCGGCGGACATCCGCAGGGCGCTGGCGGACGGCAGGCGCCCCACGCCCGGCCCGCCAGGGGGTGACGCTGATGCCGCCGCTGCTGCTCCCGCCGATGCTACCGCGGCTGCATCAGTCCTTGCCGTGGCCCCGCCTGCAGCGCCCTCGTTCCCCTCAGCCGACTCCCTGGATGCCATGTTCTCTGGCCCTCCTCCTCCCAGCGCCTATGGTGCCAACACTGCCCCAGCTGCCCCTGGTGGCACCAGTGCCACGGGTGGTTCCGGCAGGCTGCAGGTAGCAAGGCCAGTGGGAGGTGGCAGCGCTGCCATGCAGCCCAACCCTCATGGCCAAGCGAATCCGTATTACCAGGGCCATGGGGATTACTCGCAAGCACCCCAGGGGCAGGCAGCACAGGCGGCACAGGCGTCTCAGGCGTCGCAGGCATGGCAGCAGAGCACGCCTCAGCAAGACAGTGCGTTCATCACCTCCCTTGCCGGCGCCCCTCCTGCCTCCGCTCCTTCCCTGCCCTCCGCCCCCTCATTTACCTCACCACCAACTTTCACCCACTGGACTCCTGACTCTCAGTACCCCTCTGCTGCGCCACAATCCACTGCCGCTCCCTCGATCCAGTCAGCCCAGGGAGCAGACGGATGGGTCCATCCTGCTGCAGCGCCGGCCTACCAGCAGGCACAGGCAGCAGCAGCAGCCGCAGCCGTAGGCGCAGGTGCATTCACAAACCCCATGTTCGCCACCCCGCCTGCCCCCAATGTCGCCCCTGGTTCTGCCCCTGCGTCCACTGCGGCTGCTGCTGGCCCAGCATTTTCCTTCATGCCAGGCGGTGCTGCTGCTGCCAGCCCAGGCGTGGGGGCAGCAGGGGGTGCCTCTGGGGCACACCCATTGCAGGCGTCTCCACATTCAGGGTACGGTGGAGGTGGTGGGGGTGTGGCGTCAGGCGGAGGAGCAAGAGCAGGGCAGAATGTTGCAGCAGCAGCAAATGGGTCTACAGCGATGGGCAGCTTCTCAAGCTCTCAAGGCCCAGGGCCTCGTGAGATAGCGGATGCGCACAAGGCGGCTCGATATGCCGTGAGTGCGCTTGCGGGTAGTGATGTTCCAACCGCTGTTGATTTTATTAGAAAGGCCTTGGCTTTGCTGGAGCCCAGTGGTGGCTATTAGAGGCTATTAGAGTGTAGAATACGTGTTTGATTTGATGTTATAAGCTTCAGTCATTTTGTGTGAAGCAACGTAGCGTAAAGCGCGCACCATAGCGCGGGCTGGCAAGGATGGGCTGGTCCAGTGGGACTGTGATCCAAAGGACAGCTGTTGCGCAGCTGTGTGTTTGTCAATGGACCAACGAGCGACACGATGTGGCGCTTGTGCTCAACGAATAGAAATTGTTTGCGGCGCGGCTGCCTTTGTTACTTCACTACGTGCCACTCATCACCACAGGCCACAGGGTCAAAGGCTGACTCTGTTCAGGTGTTGCTGGAGTGCGCTCGCCATGCCCCGAATATTTTTATTGTTTTACTTTTCCGGATCTCCTCCTCCACGAACTCCACCTAAGGACTTGGCCTAGACCGCCTCTGATTGCCTCGATCAGAGGCGATCAATAACTTCCAGGAAGCCCCTATGCCGATTTCAGGCAATCAGGGGCAATCAACTGATCGCGATCAATTGATCGCCCCAACTCAATCAACCGCCTCAAACACCCCAATCAATCACGATCACACACAATCAGTCACGATCAGTTGATTGCATGGGATGGGGATCCTTGCGACGCTTGCGAAAAAAATTACAGTTTCTCGTTGAGATCGTCACACAATCGCGCAAACATTAACTTAAGTGTAATTTGCGAGATTACGTGGAAACAGAAAATTCGCAACGTCTTCGCACTCGCCAAAATTGGGACGAAAGAATCAGGAAATGCTGACACGCTTGCGAGGCAGGCGCCTTGAGTTTTCCAGGAATATCAGCACTGATCGGGCGGCGCGAGCAATGCAATCAGAAGCAACCCGATCAGATCCAACCCGATCAGATCAGCGCCGATCAGAGGCGGTCTGGGCCACGTCCTAAATCAAGTGCACTTGAATAGCCCAACCTGTGAAGTGATCTCTCAGTCTGGCACTTCGAGTGAGTACGAGTGCCCACGCAACACCCATTCATCAATGGAACACATCTCTCAACGTTCCAACCACAAATCTTCCCAAAAAGTTCCTTGTGCGGTTGCGTACTCTTTCCAAAAACGGTGGTACTGTAGCATCACCCAGATTTGGGTTGGGTAGTTCCTTCCTCCAGACCTCGTGAATTCCAAGGGTCTTTTCATAAATAACATGTTTTGATCTAAGCGGTTTGCTTCAAACCGCGTGAATTCATACAACCTTTGACTTCTGTGTAATGCGTGCATCTGGTATGGAGAGAAATGGAAATTCAGAGCTGTAGCTAACACCCTCACTTCTTCCACTTGCATGTCGCTTCACTCTGGGAGGCATCTTGCACAGTTTACAGTGCTCCACACCTGACCAGATTCTCCACAAACAGTGCTCCACTGTGTGCTCTCCCCTCCCCCTCAGTTGTGAACACACTGTACGCATGTCTGCATTGTGGTGGGGCTGATGGTCTTTGGCATCATACTTCCCATCCACACTGAAATCGTCAGTTTCCTTAGTTTCCGAATAGAGTTGACCAATTAGGCATGGCAGAAACCGAGGCCTCGCCGCATATCACGGCGTCGCTCGACGCGTATGTGTTGCGACCGTTGCAGCGCGCTTCGTCCATCATGGGGTCGGGGGATCTTTGGCAACGCGCCGCCGACATGGATGAAGTCGTCGCGGCGCACGGCTGCTCTGTTGCGAGCACCGCTGCGACGACGACGAACGAAGGGGCTGCGACAGGAAAGAAGTGGAGCGTGATGGGGTCGACTGCGCGCAAGGTGCAGCGGATGCTGTTTGCGGACAAATCGGACAAATCGGCGGCTTCTATCGCAGACAGAAAGAACAAGCGCCTGCTGCCGTCGCTGCTCTCGAGCGCTCGCCGTCAGGAGCGCGCCGAACAGGACTTGAGTTTGCGGGTCGGCAGCTGTCGCGTGGAGAGCGCCGAGAGCGTTGCGGACGATGGCGGAGAGGACGGCGCGGACCTCTACCGACGAAGCGCCTCGTTTCAGCACTTGGCGGTCGATTCTTATCATGGCGAAATGGCTGGACGGGAGGCGACGAGCGTGGACGAGCGAGAGGATTCGGAACCCGGCGGCGCGGATCCAAATCGCCGTGCTGATTGTGATCTTCCAGAGGGGCGTGCGGAAGGCGTCGATTTCATTTCGTTGTCCCCGCGCGCGACGAGTGCGACGAATGCGACGGGTGTACCAGAGGGCGTAGACCGACCGTGTTCTGTAAATAAGCACTCAGCATCGCCGCCCGAATCAAACAGCTCACGCGACAGAATCGTATCGGCGCCGCCTCGTCCCGTGCGCCCGCAGACAGCCCCCAGCAAGAGCGCCGCTTCCCCCCGTTACTTCGACGCGCGTGATCCCATTTTTTCCCGACGCAAGACCGCGCCAGTAGCCCCTGCCGTGCTGCGCGAATCGGGTGCTGCCTCGGGCGAGCTCAAGCCGCAGCTCGCCGACGAGCCGCTTCTCGCCTCCGCCTCGGATTGGTCAAGCGCCGCGCTTTCCCTTGTTGCGCCCCCCCCTCCACCCATTGACACGCCCCCCGCGCTACCGTTACCATCCCCTGTCGTTCCCCGGCCCCCCAGCAGCGACGGAGTGGGGAACAGAAGCGGCAGGTTGAGGGCGGGAAGGGGGCGCGCGGGCGGAAGGGCGGGGGAAGGGCTTCGAGTGGATGTGGCAGGCAGGCGCCAGCGGTCAAGGCACAGTGATGAGCTGGCATGGGCGGAGGCGCTAGGGGGGCAGGGGCTGGTGCGGAGCAAGACAGCGGAGAGAGATGCGGGCGCGAGGGGGCGTACAGGCGGGGAAGTGGCTCGTGTGGGGCGACATCACCACCTGTCGGCCTCTTGGGACTGCGAGGGGGAGATTGGCATGGGGAGGGAAGACAAGGGGGCGTTCCCTGTTAGGGTTGAGAGCTTGGACGAAGCAAGTTGGGGGAGTGTTTCGGGGAGGGAAAGGCCAACCTCATCGGGAGGAAGGGTGCCTATCACTGCGGTGAGCCCTCGGGTGGTGAGGTTCAATTTCAAGCAGCACATGCAGCAAGTAGCACTCGCTGCAGCACGTGATGAATTGGCCCAATAGGTGTGATAAATGATTATCCAGCGCGTTTGCTCTACGTGTTGCTAGCTGTCCGTAGTAGCATATGTTTCTCTATGTAAGAATCATTTTAGGTGAAAATAGGGCCAATTTTTGTAACAATGCTTACAACCCGAGGTGCTTCGCCACAACAGCGATCAGATCAAACATCGTGTGGAGGAAGCCAGAATCCTCGCCAAACCCAAGTCTGTCGCATAGTTCGTCAAGTCGCAACCCACCGGGTGCTCCCGCAATCGAACGGTTGAACGTCATTCGCCGCAATTGAAACGATCACAGCTTTCCGTTCGTTAGTCCTCCCCTCCAAGTTCCATCCATCTCGGAGCGTCCCTCGATTCTACTTCAGTTGCTCTGCTCGCATTCGTTCCGATTGCCGGCGAGTTCAAGGGCTGGAACGACGAGCTGAAGCAGATCCATATATTTCTTGCGAGGCTGGTCAGGTCATTGATAATGCTTCGGGAGAATAAAGCAGCAGCAGCTGTGTCAAAGCCGTGATCCATATTGTATTTTGAGCATCATAGCATTGGCAAATAACTCAAGATGATTTTTTCAAGGTGCCTAGCCTGAGCGTTTGTGTGCTGCGTCAGTTGGTCCAGTACCATGATCCCAACCATGCTCTCTGCATAACCAACCCTGCTCGCTCCAGCGCTAGGACCTAGAAGTCTAGCACGCGAAAGTAACGCGCGTTGCCGCGCTGATGGAACGGCCGCGAGGAAGCCTCGAGGACTTGAGCGTCGCGTCGCCGTGCTCGCCCGGCGCCGACTACCACTCCGCGCCCGAGCTCAGAGGCCGCGCTTCCACGCCCGCCTCTGCGCCGAGCACTAGCGCGAGAATCCACGTATTTGACGGTTTGGAGCCCGACAGGTTGGAGAATGACCGGTTGGAGACTGACCGGTTGGAAAACAGCCGGTTGGAGCCCGGCAGCTGCAGCTTGAGCGACGGGGAAGGAAGCGAGTCGCAGGCTTTCCTCTCCGCGTGGTCGCCGCCGCAGTGAGTGATCCTGTCGCCTCCGCTTCGCGAGTCGTTAGACATGGCGTGCCGCGATTCTCAACAGCCGTATTTGTTCACGTGGCCGGACACTTGTCATGGTTAGGATGGGTGGCGTGCTGTGCTGTGCTGTTTGGGCTGAAATCTCAAGTGTTAGAAGCTTTACGTGCAATCCCTTCGCCTGAAACATTTCAAACCGCGAATACAATCCGAACCCCTCACGCGTCCAGCGCAGGACGAGGCGATGACTCGCGGGCCGTATCGTCGTGGTCACAGTCGCGCAAGTCCCGGCCGTCGCCACGGCACGCGCGGAGCAGTAGCTGGGGAGGCAGCGGGTGGGGAGGCAGCGGGTGGATATGCAGCGCGTTGGATCCCAGCGGAGCGGCATGCTGTTTGGTGGAGCCGTGCCGCGCCATCTGCTCGCCCAAGTTCTTTTGGCAGGTCACGTGGCCTCCTAACATGGCCCTCATATGATTGCCCTCCTAACATTGGGAATGGGGTTGGCGCGATTTGTGCTGCAAGGCAAGGATGGGGGCTTGTTCCTCATGCGCCGTCTCCCCCTCCATCCCCCTCTCTTCCCCCCTCTCCCCCTCCTTCCCCCTCTCTCCCCCTCCCTCCCCGTTACTCCCCCTCCTGCCGCTCGCTCGGTGCAGCGCAGGTGGCGTCAGTGGCGCAGTGGTGCACATTCAACATTATCATGATCCTCGTCAACAACGAGATCTTCCAGGTGCCACCCCACCCCGCCACTCACCTCACTCCCCTCCCCTCCATCACTTCTTGTTTGCATGCCTGTCGTGTCTGCCTCTCCACTGTACCCCGCCTCATTTCCCTCCGCCCCTCGGCCCCTCATTCCCCGCTGCCCCGTGTCTCTCTGCCCCGCTGGCGCCCCGCACCCCCGCCCCCCCTGGCCTGATCCCCCACCTGCAGCGGTACGGCTTTGCCTTCCCGCTCACGCTCACCGCCATCCACTTCGCGCTCTCATTCGTCGGCGCCTTCACGGCTATTGAGGTCAGTCGTGCCTCCCGCGCCCCCTCCTTCCACTCGCTCATTCCATTTGACCTACGCCACTCCCATTAGACCCCACACATCACTCGCCTCTCACAGCCTCTCGCCTCGTGCCCCTGCCCCCACGGCCCCCACCTCCCATCGTGTCCATCCTGCGTTCGCCCCTCTTCCGTGGGCCCCAGGGCGGCAGTCCAGGCGCAGGCCATGCTTGCCGCGGGTCATGCCATGCCACCCAACACGATTCCCGAGTCCATTCAACTCAAATATTACCGCCAATCTCCACCCCTCCCCTGCTGTGCCATCACCCCGTTGACCATCGCGTGGCACCCCACGCGGAGCAGATCCTGCAGGTGTGTCCCAAGGCGGAGGTGGAGGCGGGGGAGATGGTGGCGTGGGTGATGCCCATGGCGGTCGTCACCTGCTTCAACGTGGTGCTCGGCCAGCTCTCCCTGCGCTACGTGCCGCTGCCCGCCCTCCTCTCCACCAAGGCCCTCTCGCCCGGCCTCACAGGTGCGCTGTGCGCATCACTCCATGCCAAGCGCGCTCAATTCTCACGGGTTATGTGCCCTTCCACATTTCACCTCCCTCCCTTTCCCCGTCCCAGACCTCCAACCCCTAACTTCCCTCTCCTCTCCTCCCTCCCCCCACCCCCGCCCCGCTCGCGCAGTGGCTATCCAGGCGCTGGCGCTACAGGCGGAGTACGACTGGCGGCTGTGCCTCTCGCTGCTGCCGGTGATGGCGGGGGCCATGCTGGCCTACGCGCCCTCCGTGCACTTCGCGCTGCCCACGTTCCTGTCGGCGCTGTGCTGTGTGGTGCTGGGCTGTGCCACTGTCATCTGTGCCGAGGTGCTGCTCAAAGGCAAGCAGTACAGCCTCGACTCCCTCAACGCCGTGAGCCCTCACCCCCCTATCTCCCACCTCGCCACCCCCTGACTTCCCTCTCGTCTCCTCCTCGTCCTTGCACCTGATGATGGTTTAGTTGACTTTACAATCGCCAAGGTGCTGCGCATATAGAAGCACTACCGCCTCGAATCCATCAGCACCGTCAGCCCCCAACCTTAGAAAAGGGAAGCTCCTTGCGTCTTCCCTCACTCATCGACCTCTCTCTCCTCCACTCTTCCCTCTTTGTCTCCCCTTCCCCTCTTCTCTTGGTTTCCCGCTTCCTTACCCCCTCCATTCCGCCCTTTCCTGTTTTCATCGTTGTCAGCTGTACCAGCTGGTGCCGTACTCGGCGCTCATTCTTGCGCCACCAGCAGCAGTGCTGGAGGGGTGGCAGCTGTGGGGGTGGTTCATGGCTCAGGCCAACCCCTGGCCCGCTGTCATCGCCATCCTCATTAGTGGCTGCTTTGCTTTCTGCCTCAACTTCTCCCTCTTCTACACGATTCAAAAGACCAGGTAAGTCGCCCCTTCCAGCAGCCTCTCTGCAGCTTTGCATGCCACCACCACCGTCACTCCTCGGCACCGTGTGCACTTGAATGCCCCATGCCCTTGACCTCCAGCGTGTGCAAACCGTGCAAGTCACGCATTGTCTCATATTCCCCCAGCAACCCGAAACTCATGCTGCCTTCCCTGCTCCATGGCGTATATGCATCCATACCTTTTTCCCAATCCCTCACCCCCCTCCCACGGCTTGCGCCCGCACCAATGGCCCCGGCCCCATGGCAGTGCGCTGACGTTCAACGTGGCGGGCAATCTGAAGCTGGTGATAACTCTCATCTTCTCCTGGCTGCTCTTCCGCACGCCCATGGCCCCCATCAGCCTGCTCGGCTGCCTGCTGGAGCTCGTAGGCGTGGTGTGCTACGGCTGGGCGATCTTTTCCATGCGCAAGCAACAGGTGGAGCTTTTGAGATCGCCCTCTGCGCAGGTTAGGGTGGAGCAGGAGGCTAGTGACGACATTGTGCAGGTGTACCTAGGAGCCATGCTGTAACAGTTGCTGATATGTAAATTCTCGGCTTCTCAATTCTGTAGAATACTAAGCTGTGGTCTATGATATGCCGTACATTTGTAAGGTGTATAGCCGAATGGGAAGCACTGACCCCCTTAGGCGGAGATATCCTCATTCAAACGTCACTTGTTAGCAACGATACCGCACGCACGAGCCATACAGTGCAGCACACAAGCTTTCAGAAGAAGTTGCGGTTACACGGCAGCGGGTGCCAACCCTGGCATCGCTTGTCGTGCCCATGCCGACTGCCACCGACTGCAAAACGGACAAGCGGCTCACATTGCTGACTGCATTTGCCGCGTGAGGCGCTGGCGAATGACATTCGGCAGACGGAAGTTACAGGAGTGCTTGTCGCTTGTCGCGCGTGGTGCGCCATTGGCCTTTCGTTGCGTCGCACCTTCCAGGGTAGCATGGACACGCACAGCGCGCCGAGCACGACCTCCGCATAGCATGGCACAGAATGGTACAGGACAGTCAGCCAGAAGCATGCGGGTGTCGGTTGCTAGTCAAGGAACTTCTTCGCGCGGATGAGATGTGTGTTGAAATTGGGGAAACAGACGCACTCTTCGTCCTCATCTCTGGTGAACGGAAACTGGCGCTCTTGAGTTTCCTTCCCATTCTTCCATACAGATCAAGTTGCTATTGTCAGAAGCTAGCTGAGTGTCTCAACGCTACAGATGGCCTCCGCGGATGTGATACGCATTAGCGAGTGCAAGGCGGCAGTCGTTGCTAGGCTTCGGAATCTCGACGCCGCGGAATGGGGAATGCTGTGGGAGAACGCGGCGGCGGCGGACGAGGAGGAGGAGGAAGAGCCGTTGGAGCAAGTGCCGCACAGCGCGCCGTTTTCTCTGTCAAGCCCCATGACAGGGGCTGCTGGGGCGATCAGTGCGAGGCGGAGCTGGGCGTGGCGCGAGAAGATGAGGTCGTTCGGTCGACAATTAATGCCGCGGCGCGGCAGCTGCGACGACCTGAACGTCGCAATTGCGACGGCTTCTGTAACGCCGGCGAAGCGAGCGAAATCGTTTCCAGAGTCGAAGGAGCGCGGCAACGAGAAGGGCGCGAGGCGCGGGCGGTCGCGCGCGGACAGCCGGGGCGTGTGGCGGAGCGTGTACGAGCCGCGGTGGCTGGAGGAAGGGCTGGCGGAAACCTCTGGGGACGACGAGCGGCGACCGCACGGCGCAAATCGCGACGAAATGGGAGTGCGCAACGACACGGCGCAGCGCGCGGGGGAATCAGGGTTCGCGGGCAGGGAGGGTTCGGCGCGCTACCAGCTGTTGCGACATAACTCGCTTCCCTGCGCGTGTGCCTCGCAAAAGGTTTCGCCGACCCTGCCGCGACGCGCGTCGGTGATGCATGGCGATAGCAGCGCTGAGCGTTCTGCGTGTTCCGTCGCAGCAGCGAAGGATCGGCCGTCGTCGTCGTCATCGTCTCAGCACAGGCGCTCCCCGTCTTTGCTCGTCATCCCCCCATTCCTCCCCTCCTGCCTCCCCTCGCCCTCGCCCAGTGCCGCTCCTTGGCGCACTGCCCCCTCCACGCCGCCAACCCCCATCCCCGTGCTCCGCGGTGACTCCGCCGCCCCTTCGGAATGCAGCCCCACCGGCGGAGACGCCGGTGTCTGCTCGCCTGCCGATTCCAATGACAGCAGCGGCGGGAGGCGGAACACCGGAGCAAAGCGAGCGGATGGGCGCACGTCGCGAAGAAGCCCCGCGGAAGGGTGGACTCTTTCGAGCGGCACACCAACAGAGGGCGGACAATCGAGCGCGAAATGGCGATCCGGTGAAAGAGGATGGCGGCATAACATTCTGAATGCGTTGAGTAGCCCGAGGAAGCACGCGAAGGACGTGTGACGGCTGTTCGCTTGCCGCACGGGTCTCATGAGTCGCGACTCGAATTACTGAAGGACGATGCCAGATTGGCATGGCAAAGCATCAGATGCCCCAATAAATGAATCCGCGAATATTGATAAGTATCTTGTCAGTTGTTCCGTAACGCATGTCTATGTACATCAAATACTGTACATGATTGTACCATAATAATAACAAATTGTGCACCTTCATAACGAGGTTGCCAACAACTTGCGCCGCCTCATCCCAAGTAGAAATTGGAACTAAAGGTTTTGCTTTGCGCGCCTGTCGCGCGTAGCGCAACTATCACCTCACCGCAAGCCCCATTCCTCACCACAACACGAGTCTGCAGTTGTCGCTTCGTCATCGCTGCTTTCTGCCAGCGCAACTCGCGGTACAGCTCTCGCTGTATTTGCAGTAGAATGAGCGCGGCGGATTCTCGCGGGGATAGCGTAGCATGAATTGACGCCTCCTGCGCACATCCGCGCAGCACTCACCGCACTCCCCACTCCAGCCTACCGCTTCGAGCCTCGATTATGGCGACGCCGCGACTCACGGCGAGGCCGCCGTCTCCGTTCGTCCCGGCGGGCAAGAGTGGATTGTGCTGCAAGTGCCACGTGGCGCGCGTGTACGCGCTGATGGTCTTCGTCAGCCTCCTCGCGCTGCTCCTCTTCCTCTTCGTGCCCTGGGCCGCGTCGCACGGCGCCATCCGTGCGACTGCTGGCGACGCTGTCGCCGTCGCAGAAGCAGGAACGGGGGGTCGTGTGCGAGGGAGGGGTAGGGGTCCGCAGCTCGAGCGCGGGGATTCGTTGCATTTTGGGGGGAATGGGGGGATTGCGGAGAGCGCAATGCGCATGGGCGGAGAGCAGGCGGACGTGATTCGGGAAAAGGCAGTGACCATGGCGGACGCTGCTGACGCTGTAGCGAGTAGCGAGGCTGCTTTCAAGGGAGATGAAGCATTGGCGGGGAGTGCGGGGGCGGCGGAGGAGATGGAAGAGGGGGCGGAGAGAGGAACCGATGGGGGAGAGGCGGAAGGAAAGGGGGAAGGAGGGCAGGGAGGGGAGGGCGGGGAAGGAGAGGAGGGAGGAGGAGCGGGAGGGGAGGTGCCGATGCCTCTGCGGGTGTACATGCTGCCACTGACAGGCGAACTCAATTTCCACGTGCTGCTGGTACGACCACCCGCCACTCCTCAGTATTGCACAGCACACACACCCTTCCGTCTCTCCTTGTCACCAGTCCCCATGCCGCCCCATGCCATGCGCCACTGTGAGCGCCCACCATACCCACCTCCTCCCTTTCTCCCGCGCCCACCCTCCCCCCACACGCTGCCTTCCATCTCCCCCTTCTCTCCCCACGCCCCGTCAACAGCAACGGTGGCGCTTTGCGAACCGGGAGCAGCTGCAGCTGCAGCACGGCATGCCGGCGGACTGGCGGTTCAAAGGCAACTCGCTGCGGCCGCGGGCGGACGGCGACGTGCTGGGGTTCATGGTGCAGGACGACGGGTGGGTGGAGGACGGCCAGGGGGAGGGCGGAGGGGGAGGCGGAGGAGGGGGTGGAGAGCGGTCGGTGCAGGTGCCGCAGTTTGTGGAGGGGTTTGGGGTGCACATAGAGCAGTACGCAGCCGAGTACTGGCTCACTCTTTCCCTGCTCGCCGGCGGGCTGCCCTCCGTGCAGCGCGTGCGGCGGGCTGAGGACGCCCACATTGTCTTCGTGCCGGCCTTCTCCTCCGCCTTCTATGCCACTCAGATGAAGACGTGAGTCAGTGCCGCCCGGTTCGTACTCGTTTGCGTGCGTTTGTGACAGCCTGCCACGTGGTGCAAGCAGTGTCTCCGTGGAGAAAGCATCCTGGCTTGGCTCGCTTCCTGTGTGCTCCTTGTTCGTGTCTTCCCTCCCTCTCCCACCTCCGCTTCTGCCTGCTTTTCTCCGCCCTCCCTGGCCCCCCAAGGCAGCAATGAGAGGCGGCGGCGGGCGGGGGACACGAGGATACCGGAGGAGCAGCACTTGCTGGCAGCGGTCACGCAGCACGCGCTGTGGGGGGACGGGGGCGGGCAGGGAGGAGGGGCCAGCCAGGGGGCAGAGGGGCAGCCGGGGGAGGGCGAGCTGCTGGAGAAGGTGGAGGTGTCGACTGGGGAGGGCTCACCTGGTGGTGGTGGTGGTGGTGGTGCCGGGGAGGCTGGCGGCAGCAGCAGACGACGACTGCTGAGGGTGCTGAAAGGGGGACGGAAGGGGAAGGAAGCAGAGGCGGGCGAGCAGGCGCAGAACGCACCGGTGGAGGGTCAGCAGGGACCACCCGATGGTGGGGCTGGAGAGGCTGAGAGGGCCGATGCAGCAGAGAGGTCGCAGAGCGAGGGAGGCAAGGGGGGCCTTGTGTCTCGGCGGCGAGATTTCCTCATTCCAGCAGTGCACCCGCATGCACTGTCGACGGTGCGGCATGAGGTGGCAGCAGCGCACATGCTGATGGTGGACTTGAGCCAGCCCGCGGAGCAGGTGGCGCATTTAGACAAGGACGTGCTCGTGCCCTACTCCGCCCTCATCCCGCCCTTCCTCAACGACTCGCTGCCGGGGGAGACAGAGGGCGGGCACGGCAGTGTGGGAGCGGCGCAGGCTGTGGCAGCGTGGGCGGCCGCACGGCCCACTCTGATATTCTTCAGAGGCACGCTCAACCGGCAACAGGTGTGCATGCGAGCTGCAGAGAGGGATGCAATGCAGGTCGGACTAGCCTGCCTCAACCAGTGCCATTGATTCCCTCCCTTGAGCCACTCACCCACCCCGCCCGCGCGTTGCCCCTTCAATCCGGTCTCCTCCCTCTTGGCCCTCTCCCCCACCTCCTCCCCTGCGCTGCATCAGGGAGGGGCCATGCGAGTGCAGCTGGCGCGGCTGCTGGCGAACGTGAGTGGGGCGGACATAGCGGAGGGGTCGCCGCTGCAGGGAGGGGTGCAGGCGGCCACAGCAGGCATGCGCGCCTCCAAGTTCTGCCTCGTGCCTGAAGGTCGCCTCTGCTCTCCCTCACCTTCTTCTGCCACTGCTCGCCCTCCTCCTTCTGCTTACGTTGCTCACTACAATGATCTTCCTTCCACATACCATGCAAACCTGCAATCTTGTTCGTGGCTGGCCATGCTTCCCTTTCTTCCCCACCTCGCGCGAACTCCCCCTTGACCTTCCTCGTACTCACCCTCCCTCTCCCTCTCCGCCCTCGTACTCACCTCTCCCTCTCCCTCGCCAGGCGACACGGCATCATCATGCCGGCTGTTTGACGCCGTGCTATCGCACTGCATCCCGCTGGTGGTGTCGGACTCACTCGACCTGCCATTCGAGGAGGCCCTCGACTACACCGCCTTCGCCCTCTTCCTCCCACAGGCCCTCGCCCTCCGCCCCGGATACGTCGAGGCCTTCCTGCGAAACGTGTCGCACGAATCAGCATTCGCCATGTGGCAGCGGCTGAGAGAGGTGTGTGGAAGGGGTGAGGGGTGTGGTGGTGGGGGGCTCTCTGTCATCTGAACTCTGGTTCAAACCATCTCCCTTCCAGCGCATCATCTGCCTCCAGCTTTCACCCTCAGCTTTCACATTTGCAAATTCTGCCACCATATTCCTCCCCCTCTCCCCCCTCCCCTCCCCCCCATCATACACCCTGGCAGGTGGCACACCACTTTGTCTACTCCACGCCGCCCAAGCCCGGAGGGGCGGAGGACATGATCTGGCAGGCTGTAGCGCGGCGGTGGGCAGGGGACCACTACGGGCGGCGCTACAACCGGAAGAACCAAAGGAGGCGGAGGAGGGTGATGGAGCAGCTGTTGGAGCGAGAAGGGCTCAGCGCTGCTCACATTGTGGTCAGACCACGCGCGCTGCCACTCATGTAGCATTTCTTTGGGGTTTGCCTGTCTTGTGGCTGGTAAACTCACTGTATATTCTCATGCGTTTTAGTGCATGTTCCTGCGCCTCTTATCGGTATCATACGCACCTCTTGTCAGACTTGTGCGGTACAATGAGGTTGAATGTGATTACGCGCGTTACAGAGTGGTGCGACGCAAGTCTGACGAGTATTTTCTGTTAAGAGGCCGTAGGGACGCGCCCTTACCAGCTCAGAATTGTCTGAACCATATTCCTCTCACAACATCCAGCAGCACCGAGCCAAACCAGAAGCCCACCCTGTTCTGGGCCACAAGCAAGAGTCACCGTATAAGCTGAGCTGCCAGTGTAAGCTCAGTGTAATTCAGCCCAGACAGCGGGATTCAATGGTTATGAATAAGATATATTGCTACAACAAAAACAGGTTAGTGTGGGTAACTACTGTACGCTATTTAGCTAGGGTGTGCTCAACAAGCACTATTTTCATGCGTGTACAGAAGGTGGTGTGAACAAGGAAAATATTTTCCTTCAATCCTTCTTTCCTCCTTGCTTGTTGATCAGTGACTTATGAATATGTGGGATGACACCACCACCAGCAATCGTGCCCTGCAAGAATGAACACCAAGACGTGAAACGGTCCGCCATGGTTAGCATCAGAGAAAAGCCGCAATAGAAGTCAATCTTCCAGCAACTATTGCTTATGGACGGGCAAAACTATTAAGCGTTTGTTTCACCTTGATCAATGTATCCAACTCCTCGTCGCCTCTGATCGCCAGCTGAAGATGACGCGGTGTAATACGCTTCACCTGTTGTGCACCACACGAAGAAAGAGACAAAAGTCAAGGCAATGAACGAGGCGGCAACGCAACGACGCTGTAGCGAAATAGCATTCAAAATTCGACGGTCACCTTTAAGTCCTTCGACGCGTTCCCCGCTAGCTCTAGAACTTCCGCCGTCAGATACTCGAGGATTGCAGCGCCGTACACTGCTGCAGTGGCACCGACTCGGCCGTTAGCGGCCACTCTCAACTTGAGCAGGCGATGGATGCGTCCCACGGGGAACTGCTCAAATCAACAGTCAGGTGAGATTTCGCTTGCAGCACCTGGCGAACTGTACGCATAGCGATCAAACTACGGTTTATGTTGTCGAGGTCAAGCTTAGCTGGAACTGACCTGCAAGCCCGCTTTAGAAGAACGTGAAATTGGCTTCTTTTTGTCTCTTAGCTTGTCCAGACCCTCTGGGCCCTTGCCCATAAGTCCTTTGGCCCCCTTTCCAGACTGGAATGGAGAAAAAATAAAAACATGAGGGGAGTAGCCGAAGAACGAATCATTTAACCATTTGCTATGTTGTTAGACCGCTTCATGGAGGGGCCAGACACCCGACAAGCAGACAGGAAGAACAGATACGGAAAAGTGGTTGGTTCCACCGTCGAGCCCATAAAAAAACAAGCAGCCCTTTCCGAGACGAAGTGAGGAGAGCACACACCATGCTGGTAATCTGACGTCTGTTGGGTCAATAATACGAATGGTAATCCCAGTGCTTGAGTGGCTTGACAAGAAGCGGAGGCGGAACAAATCGCTTTGAGCAGCGAGCACTGAGGAGGTAGGCAAAACAAAGAATGCGGAGGACCTGTGCAATTTGTGCAGTGAGTAGGATGGGAGATGGGGGGTTCTCGAGAATACGGACGCCAGCAATCCACCGTTCGATAACCAGTCTCATCCAACGGTGTTGCGAAGCGTCCGGGACAGGCCAAGATGTAATCGCAAAATGCGGTTGTTATGTAGCTGTTTGTAACAAATTAGTTGGATGATAAGTGAAGTGCAGTTGTTGTCCAAAAGGGGGTCTTGGGAATAATGTAACAAAATGTTTGGATGGATAAAAAAAGTACAGTTACATACAAAAACAAAATAAGAAACAGGTTTTTTTCTTTTAAAATTCATGGTTATGGCATACTAGTGAATCTATAATAGCAATGACGTAATTATTCTGAAAATACAATTTTAGCTATTTTTAGCATGCATGCTTTCCTTTGCCATCTGTTTGAAACGAGCAGCTCATAAAAGCGATGTCGTATGACATTTTTGCTCTGGTGCGCGGGCTTCACCTGGTGCGCGCTGCGATTCTCTCGGCTCTGACAAGGCGCGAATTTGCGGCAACGGTCAGCGATACTGAGAGATTCTCGGGCATGTGAAATGGAAATGTTGCTCAGAATACATTCCCGGGTGTGTATTTTCCGCTTAGTGGTTTCTCAATCCTTCTTTACTTTGTTAGTGCTTGGATGGTTTGAATTATGTGCAACAAAAAAATCAACGCCCCACCTCCATGGCCAACGAGGGGCAACCCAGTCGACCATGGGAACCATCCATGATGCAGCGATGCTAGCGCAGTCACCAGCAGAGGCATCAGTCGCAGCCCTCCCAGCTTGCGCAATCTTGGCGAATGCTCCTGACGCCCACCACACGTTGTCGTGTCCTCCGCGTCGTCCGAGCGCGAATTCTTCTGCGGCACGACGGCAAGCTCGACTGGGCTGGAGGGATGGCCATCTGCCGCTCCCCACCACCACATTTCACCTTTCCCGCTGCTGCCATGACTATCAGTCCCAGGATTGGCATGACCGAACATGGCAATAGATGGTCTCAGGTTGTGCACTCAGATGCTTCTCTCCTCCTTCCCTTGGCGAATCATGCTCGAGTGGCTCAAAGGTTCTTTTCAACCGACATAGCTGCTGCATGACACTGATTCCAAGCAACATCTTGAGTTCGTGGGGCTCGTAGATATTGTTGGCGGCCGACAGTACTTTTGAAAACCATCACCTCTGTGTTTTCTCAAGCCTCATCAAGAACCACTCCGTCACGAAACCTAGCCTAGCTCGAAGTAATCCTCTATTTTAAATCAGAGAGCATAGAAGTCAATCAGCAGCCATGCCGTTCGGCTTCCAAGCCGTAGGCAAGTCACCCGACTTAGCCATTCCATTCAGGTACGTTAACGCAAGCCGCCCACGGCTTCTGTCGTGCGATCGCTTAGGACGGGTTGTTGCGGGCACTGTCTAGTCGGTTGGATCGCTAGCCAGTCTGCGGCCTTGGATCATTCTGGGATGCTTAGATGAACTCTCGAAATACCTGATGTGTCGCGTACTCGCACGTGGTAGGGTGCCGAACCAGAAAGCTTTAGGCACCTGCGCTGCGCGCATGCCGGTTGGTGCCTTTGCTCCACGATCGCCACATCCTCCCCCACCAGTGCAGGTCTCCCATTTCCAGCCGTCGCTGTCCCTCGCCTGTGTACTCCTCCTCTTTCCCGCGCTGCACTCACTCGCCTCGTCGCAGTGCCGTTTACAAAACGCGCCCCAAGATGACCGCTACCCTGCGCTTGCTCACCTCAAGGCTTCCCCTCCCCCGCCGCCACACTTCCTGCCTATTCTCCCCCCCAATTCTCTCCGCGCAGTCGTCGCGGCAAGCAGTCGTCCAGTCGCGACACGGGCGTGGCGCGACTCATACTGCCGGCCGCGTGTCTCGCGCTCGTCGTCACGGCGTTCATCTGGGCCTCACCGCACAATCGACGCGCCCTGCGCACCCATACAGGACAAGGCACGCCGCCAATCCCCGCGCTTGCCTCGCCGTTCTGCCACCCATATCCCTTCACTTCCGATCCCCATGTGATCATGTTCGCGTGCTCGTCCATCCCATGTCGCTCGCTCTTGCGCATCGCGTCATCGCCTACCGTCTTCACCCCTCTGCTCGCTGGTCCTCCCGCTATATCCGCTACCCATCCCGCCCCGCGCCTTTGGCCATCTCGCCCCTTGCTCCTCCAAATCGCTTCTGAACCCGTCGGTTCACCGTGCTCCGCTCGCTTCTCCCCTTCTGCCCCTCGCTTTTCTTTTTCGCTCCTTCACAATTTGCCCGGCTGCCCTCCTCCTGTGTGCAGGAAGCGGCGCGGCTGACGCGTCAGTAGTGGGGGTGGGCGTGGGCGAGCCCATCGAGATTCGCTACGAGAATCGCGAAATCATGGAGTTGCCGGCGGCCGGCACGGACGCGGCGATCGCCGCCTTTCAGTCGGAGCTGGAGGAGTCGGCGGCAATGGCGGCGAGGGAAGAGCAAGGGGCGGCGAGCGGCAACGGGGAGAGTGAGGGCGGCGGAAACAGTTTTCTAGAAGCAGTGGAGGCGATGAAGGGAGAAGGGGAAGGGGCAGAGGGCGGGGCGGGGCGGAGTGAGGGGGAAAGGGGCGGAGAACAAGGGGCAGAGGGGGTTAAGGCGGTGTTGGCGGAAGCGGTGGGGGAAGCGGAAAGCGGAGCCAGCAGCGGCGCTGCTGCTGGGGCTGGCGAGTCGAGCGCGTCTGAGCAGCGGGAAGGGTCGGCGGGCGGGTCGGCGGGCGGGGTGGATGTCACGCTCCCGCCCGGCGCCAGCTCTTCCGCCTCCCCTTCCGCCCCATCCTCGCCCTCCTCCCCCTCATCCTCCCCCGCGCGCGCGGATCTGGTGGAGCGCTTGCGCAACTTGACGGCAGTGTTGGAGGGCATCCGCCCGCTGGCGGAGGAGCGGGGGAACGCGCAGCTGGTGAAGCACATTCGCGCGGCGGTGGAGAAGAGCAACGCGGTGACGGCGCGGTGGGAGGAGAGCGGCGCGTGGGGCGGCGACGACAAGGTGACGGGGCTGGTGAAGCTGCTGGAGGCGGTGGCGGCACGCGCCAAGGAGTGGCGCGGCAACTCCGCGACGATCGAGAAGCTGCGCGGCGAGGTGGAGCGCGGCAAGGCCAAGGTGGCGGCGCTGACGGCGGAGCGCAACCAGCTCGACCTGGCGGCGGTCAAGGCGCTGCCCAAGTCGCTGCACTGCTTCAACCTCCGCCTCACCGTCGTAAGCCCACTGCTTGCGCGCACCGGCTTGCGCTCATGGGTTTAGGAAGTCGCTCTCTCGCTCGCCGCTTGCTGCGTCGCAATGCGTCAAATAGCGTTTTGCACCCTCTATCAATCAGCTCACTCACTCTCATCTCTTCCCTTCTTCCCTCCCCTGGAACCGCCCTCCCCGATGGTTGGCGGCAGGAATACGGCAGCAACAAGGACCTGCGCGCGGCGTCGCGGCGGCGGGAGCGCAAGCAGCGCGCGCTGTTGACGGACCCCGCGCTGATGCACTACGCGCTCTTCTCCGACAACGTGCTCGCCGTCGCCACCGTGCTGCGCTCGCTCGAGGCCAACTCCAACAACCCCGACAGGTACGCGCAGTTGGCGGGTGGCAGACGGGGGACTCGTTTTGGAGGGTGGGGAGGTGGAGAGATGTAAAGATTAAAGGTTCCTTGGTGGCGACTGTGATGCCATGGCCTTGCACACGTGCCGTCCACCTGCCTCCCTCCAACACCTCATCCCCATCCCCCGTCTCCGCCCCCTTCCTCCCTCCTTCCCCATGTGCGCCCCCCCCGTCCCCCCTTCCCCCGTGCGCGCGCGCGCAGGCACGTGGTGCACGTGGTGACGGACAGCATGAACCTGCCGGCCATGCAGGCGTGGTTCGCGCTGCACCCGCCGGCGCACGTGGCGGTGGAGATCTCGTCCGTGGAGTCGCTGGCGTTCCTCAACGCGTCCTACTGCCCCGTGCTGCGCCAGCTGCAGGCCAAGGCGCTCAAAAAGTTCTACTTCAGCCAGCACGACGACTGTAAGCCCCCCCCGCCCTCGCTTGCTCGCCTGCCCTCGCTTGCTCGCCTGCCTGCCTCTCAGACAACACTCCCTTGGCTACTGCGCCACCACCCTCCCCATGCCTCACCTCCTCCTTCTTCTCGCTTCTTCCTTCCCGTCCTCTCCCCTTGCCCGTCCCCAGCAGCGAACCAGACGAGCAGCGGGGTGCCGCGGCCACAGGGGTCCGCAGGAACAGAGGCAGAGGCAGCGGGGGCGGCAGCGGCGGCGGCAGTGGCGGGGCAGAAGCTCAAGTTCAAGAACCCCAAGTACCTCTCCATCCTCAACCACCTCCGCTTCTACCTCCCCGAGGTACGCCCTCCCGCCCCACCCACCCACCCACCCCGTGCCTGGATGCCGTGTGCATCACCTGCTGTGCTACGCCACCTGCACAGCCCGTGGCACATGCCCCATCGCACCACCCACCTGTCTCACTTGCTCTCCCACCCCGCACCAGAAAGTCCCCACACCCCCCTCCTCCCAATTTCATCACCCACTCCTGCTCCATCACCCCTCCTGTGCCTAATGCCCTCTCCCCCTCCCCCCCCAACACCCCTCACCCCAATGGCAGATGTTCCCAGCGTTGGACCGAGTGGTGTTTCTGGACGACGACGTGGTGGTGCAGCGCGACCTCTCACCGCTCTTCTCCCTCCCCCTGCACGGGGCCGTCAACGGCGCCGTGTACACGTGCCGGGAGGGCGACGCCTTCCACCGCCTGCACAAGTACCTCAACTTCTCGCACCCCTTCATCCGCGACCACTTTGACCCCGACGGCTGTGGGTGGGCGTACGGCATGAACGTGTTTGACCTCGCGCAGTGGCGCCGCAAGGGCCTCACAGACGTCTACCACAAGTACCAGTCCATGGTGCGCCCCTCTCTCCCCGCCCCTCCCTCCCTGCCTGCCACTCTCTTTCCTGCCTCCGTGTGCCCCTCTGTGTGCCTGTCTACACGCCGCCTCTGTGCCCTCGCTCACCCGTTCATCGCCCCTCCACCACGTTCCTCTCCCCCCATGCCATGCCGGGTGTGCCGCAGAACTCAGAGAGGCAGCTGTGGCAGCTGGGCACCTTGCCGCCGGGGCTGATGACGTTCTACAACCTGACAGCGCCGCTGGACCCACACTGGCACGTGCTGGGGCTGGGCTACGACAAGGCCACGCCGCCCCACCTCATCCAACAGGCCGCTGTGCTGCATTACAACGGCAACGCGGTGCGCTCCCGCCCCTGCCCCTGCCCCTGCCCCTGCCTCGCCACACCTGTCCCTGTGCCTGCATGCCCATCCATGCACATACCTGTGCCACCATCCCCAGTGCATTTCAACCCCCCTTGCTCGCCTCATGCTTCGCACTCGCCTCCGCTGGCTCCCTCACTCTTTTCTCTTCCCCCGCCCCTTACCATCACGTATCCCCCCCACTTGCTGTGGCATGGGCTCACAGAAGCCATGGCTGGACACGGCGATCAAGGAGTTCAAGGGGCTGTGGAGCCGCTACGTGCTGGCGGAGGATGACATGGTGCAGCAGTGCAACATCGACCTCCACTAGCTGCCCCTCCCCTCCTCCTCCTCCTCCTCCTCCTCCTCCTCCTCCTCCTCCTCCTCCTCCTCCTCCTCCTCCTCCTCCTCCTCCTCCCCCCCTCCTCCTCCTCCTCCCCCTCCCCCTGCTCCCCCTCCCCCTCCCGCTCCCCCTCCCCCTCCCCCTCCCCCTCCCCCTCCCCCTCCCCCTCCCCCTCCCCCTCCATTCTCCATCCTCCATGCTCCTCCTTGACCCTGCACGGATGGCACAGCCTGAGGGGCACGCAGCCACGCGCAGCACCATCCCTTCCACCACCTCGTGCAACCCGAGAACACCACAATCCATGGCCCATGGGCCTGCCAAACTACCTCGTCCACGTCCACGCCTTGAGTCGACCCGTGCACCACCATCCCCGCCCCAAGGCCGTGCATGCAGCACCAAGGGCGCCTAGCCCAGTTGCTGCTTCAGTGAATAACGTGTTGCCATAGGACCAATACAGCTTAGGACCTAGGCTAGCTAGCTCCATACCAACGCCAACTATTCTTTTGTTGCGCTTCCTACTGACAAGAAAGGGAGGCGCCTCTAGATGCCTTGATGCTTGATTGTTGGAATGAAGAAATGCGAGTTGAGTCTTCCTGTGCTGCAGAACACCAGCTCTGCTCGGTCCCCAGCAGCCTTGCCTGAGTGCGCCTCGGGTAGTGCTGTTGTTAGCTACTGTCGAGACAAACCACAGCTGAATCTTCAATTCTGGCCCTACCATTGACTATCCCATATTGACAACTCTTCTACCGGTATTTCCTCCACCACCACGCATCCTTTCATAACACTTACCTGACCGCCTCCTGTTTTTTTAATCTTGTCACAAGATTCTAACGTGTATCCCAAATATTTGGAGTCGTGGTACACACCTACAGGGATCAAATGGGACTTCTCTTGCATGTTATGACGAGGAGGAAGCCGCTAATATTTTATATTTCGATAGCGGTTGAAATCTTTCGAAACTGACTGCATATACGTAATAAACTTCAGAACATTGACAGGTGTTTTAGACTTGCCTAGCCGTTGAAGTTCTGTTTTACGCTTACTATGATTGCCATTTGCCAACACAATAACGCGCCTCACCATGTTGACCAATTCGTCCACCAAATCATCCTGCGCCTACTCCTCTCAGCCACTTTCTGCTATGCGCGCCGTCTCGAGCACTTTCTGCTATGCGCGCCGTCCGCCAACTGCGGGTAGACCTTCCGCACTCACTCGTTAGCACTTGAAGGCACCTGCGGGGTGGTAGTGACAGCTCGGATTGAACTTGAGCGCGAGGCGAGGGAGTGGAGCGCGTGGAAGAGCGCGTGACGAGAAGGTTGTGGGAGCGAGACGTTGCTTCTGGTGGCGTGTGCGACCTCGTTTGAGTCTCGCGAATGTCGAAGTTGCTTAAAGCGATGGACCCTCTAGCGGGGTTGGAAGAGAGCGAGAGCGAGGAGGACGAGGAGGAAGGAGACGAGGAAGAGGAGGAGGAGGAGGATGAGAAGGAGGAGGAGGCGGAGGAGGAGGAAGGAGGGGAAGAGAAGGCTACGAGCGGAGGCGGGGAGGAAATGGGACAGCGCAAGGGCGGAGGTAGGATTGCGTGGTGGGAAGGAGCGGTGGTGTGATGTAGCTTCGCGCTCGTCCGTGTAATGTTCCTGCATTCTCACTCTGCTCTGCGCCCCCTGCTACCCCACTCTCTTCCTGCCCTGTCCCGCGCGTGCGTGCAGCGGTGGACTACGCGGCGCTGGTGCGGCACGGGCTGGTGGGCGGCCCGTCCGTGCTGCTGCTGCCCGACCAACAGCCCAGCGCCGCCGTGGAGTGGGGCAAGTGGGGCCGCGGGCATGGGCGCGAGGGGCACGCGCAGGGGGGTGCCCGGGGGAATGAGGCGGAGGGGGAAGGGGAGGAGGAGAGGGAGAAGCGGAGGAGGGCGCGGGAGGAGAGCCGGCAGCTGCAGGAGCTGGCAAGTGATGCTGGCGCTGAGGTACGCAGGGATGGCAGGGGGATGTTGCCACCGCGTCACACCACTCACCACCGTTCTCCATGGTAATAAGAGCCAGGCGTTGTTCTGGTTGTCCAACATTGCCCCCCATCGCCCTCTCCCCCTCCCTCTCACCACATGCCCCTCTTCACACCCTGCCCCCACCACGTGCCCCTCCCCATGTCTCTGCCTGTGTGCCTGTTACCCGTGTGCCTGGTGGTGGTGGCAGGCAGCAGCAGCGAGGGCGTTGGCGCACGGGGCAGCGGCGCGGCAACTGAAGGTGGACCTGGCAGCGGAGCACAGAGAGCGCCAGTGGCAGCGCCGCCAAGCAGGGGGCGAGCGAGGGAGGGGCGGGGCTGCTGCGATGAGCTTCAGCCAGCGCGAGAAGAGGAAGCGGGATGCGGGGCAGGCGAGCCGAGGGAAGAACTACGTGGAGGAGGAGAAGCGGCAGCTCAGGGACCAGGGCGTCTACTCTGGCTTCGATGCTTAGCTGCCCCCGTGGGGATCTTCTTGCCAGCCCACCACAAATTCTCCATGTTTGTGTGCGTAGTGTATGCCAATGCTCTAATGCAATAGCAAATCTGTTATTGCCCATACCACCTGCCAAATTTGAATGGGGTAGCCAACAACAAGAAATACAAGATCTTTTTGCCTTTCTGTTTTCAACCAATGACAAGGTGATTTGTAAAGAATGAAAGTTCACACAATCATAAATGTACACACCAATTTAGAAGCTTGCTAGTCCGACACCCTAGCTTTCTCCACGCCACCAATCGCGACTGCGCCTCCGCAGTGCCTTGGACTCGACTCAACTCAACTCAACTCGCGCCTTCTTCCGCAAGCTTCAAGGGCCATCCCTCGTTTCGCGCGACTGGCAGCAGCGGCGGTAGCGCCACTCCCTTTCGCCCGCCTCGTCGCCATCGGCGCGCTTCACCTGCCTGCTCGCCGCCGCGCACTCCCCGCGCTGCCCCATGGGCAAGCTCAAGCGTCCGGGGCGCGGAGGGGGGGGCGGGGGTGGGCGAGGGCGCGGGTACGGGCGCGACAGGGACGCCATGCCGCCGCCGCCCCCGGGTGTGCTGAGCAAGCCCGCGCCGCCCATGCTCCGCGAGAGCAAGAGCTCCATCCGCCCGGCCTCGCGGCGCGCCTCCCCAGCGGTGGAGGTCAGCGCGGCCGCGGCAGGGGGCGCGCGGGAAGAGGAATTTGCGCTTCTGCACGACGAGGGCGGCGGAACGGAGTCGTTCGGGATGTGGATCAAACTGACGGACAAACTGACGGAGCTGCTGACGTCCGGCGACGACGGCGTTGAGGCGATGATGAAGTTCGGCCGCAACGGCAGTGGCCACGTGCGTGAGGCAGGGGCGCGCTGAGGGGGAGTGCGGTGAAGGGAGGGTGTTGGGGTGGGCAGGGAGAGTAAAGGAGAGGGGGAGGCGGTTGAGAGGGGGTTGAGTGTGAGGAAAAGGGCGCTGGGGAGTCGAGGCAAGTGGAAGGTCCCTTCAAGTCTTTAAAGCGTCTTCCACTCTCCCATGCTGTCACCACCCTCTGTGAGCCGCCGCTTCCATCCCTCTCTCGCCCTTCCCCCCCTTCCCCCGCGGGCAGGCCATCAGGGTGGGCGGCGTGGAGTTCAAGTTCACGTCGCACAGCGAGCCCGACCCCGCGCTCTGCGACGTCTACCGCCTCCTGCCGCCCGGCGACGCGGCGGGCGGCGGTGCGGAGGGCGGGGAGCGGCGGGCGCTGGAGCACGTGGCACAGGTGGCGCGGAAGCTGAGCGTGCAGCGGCCGCTGGACGAGCGCGAGAAGGAGAAGTGGCGCGACCTCACCAAGAGCACTCCTAAAGTCGCCAGTAACAAGTGCGCACAGGGGGAGAGGGGGGGAGGGGGAAGGGCGGGGAGTGGAAGGGAGGGGAATGGGAGAAGAAATGAAGGCGTGTGGTGGCATGTGCAATGGCGTGATGCCGGGCGTGGTGAGTGTGGCGCTGTTCCTTGTGGCGCTGTTCCTTGTGACGATGGTTGGTACATTCCTCGTGAGACATGCGGCACATGCTGCCCGTGTGATGGGTGGCAAGGGAGACATGGGAGGCAAGGCATGGCAGTGCACACATGCATGTGATGTGATGGCATGCATGGTTCACCTTCGCATTGTGCTGTGCCGACATGCCATGCCATGGCATGAAAGAATCTCACGCACTTCCCCATTCCCCTCTTCCTGGGCTTGCGTGCGTCTGGACGGCTGGGCTGCGGCATGTTCCATGGCGTGTGCATGGCGTGTGCATGGCGTGTGCATGGCGTGTGCATGGCGTGTGCGTGGCGTGTGCGTGGCGTGTGCGTGGCCGTGTGCGTGGCGTGTGCATGGCGTGTGCGTGGCGTGGCGTGTGAGTGGCGTGTGCATGGCGTGTGCGTGGCGTGTGCGTGGCGTGTGCGTGGCGTGTGCATGGCGTGTGCGTGGCGTGTGCGTGGCGTGTGAGTGGCGCGTGCGTGGTGTGTGCATGGCGTGGGGCACGGCAGGCTGAAGCTGGTGGATCTCAAGGGCAACAAGGCAGCCGCCCCCACCGTTGACGGTATGATGCTTTGCCGCCCAATCCTCGTCTCGTCGTGCCATCCATCTGTGTAGCCAACATCAATTTCTGGCCTGCATTCCTCCACAATCCTTACCTCTCTCTCCCTTATTTTTTTTTAACCATGTGCCTGCTTCTGCTTGTGCGGCCCTGCCCCCCACCTGCAGTGCACAGGGGTGCCGGGAGGGGCGCTGCGAGCTTGGGCGTGCAGAAGAAGCCAGGTGCGCGCAGGCAGGCAGTGGGGTGAATGCACGTGCACACTGAATGCACGTGCACACTGAATGCACGTGCACACTGAATGCACGTGCACACTGAATGGTGCATTCTTGGTGGCGTCAGCATGCTGCACCCCTCATGCATCCCATGTGTACGTTCACTTGCTGCTTGTGCGCCCATGTGCTCCATTCACTCTCCATTCTTCTGTGTGCCTCTTCAACCTCCTCCTTCTCTTTCCTCTCCTCTCCGTCAACCCCGTGCTGGCGCCCATCACCCCTGGGCAGGGCTCTTCAAGCGATCTTCAGCCCCGCCCATCCCCCCTCTGCCCAAGCAGCAGCAGCAGCAGCGCCTGTCGCCCTTCAATCGTGCCACCCCCCCCGCCATCTCCCCGGACCTGTCGGTGGGGAGGGCGCTGGAGCCGCGGTCCGCCCACGGCACGCCCCCGCGCGCGGCCGCTCATGCACCCGACGCACACAACCGTGCCGCAGCCGCCCTGCTGGGGGGCACGCCTGACACCCCTCAGGCGCCCCAGGTGGCTGTGGTGCCGGCCGGCGAGCTGCGCGCGTTCCTGGTGGACATCCTGGGGCGCAACCCCAAGGGCGTCAGCAAAACTGTGAGCGCCGCGCTGCATGGCGGGCAAAGGGGAGACAGGGGCTGGGGGGAGCGGTGGCGTGGGGGGAGAGAATAGGGAGAGGGGCAGTGGCAGTGAAATGGGAGCGGGACAGTGGAAAAGGAAGAGAGAATAAAAGAGAGAGGGGTAAAAAATAATGGAAGAGTTAGGAGGAGGGGGAGGGAGGGAGTGTGTGAGTGGGTGGGGAGGGTAAGGGGATGGAGGGCGAGGGGGAGATGGAGGGAGGGTGGGTGTGAGTGGTAGGGGAGGGTAGTGGGATGGAAGACATCGAGAGTTTGAGAAAAGGAGGGCGGGGATATGCAATGGATCACAATCCCCTCATCAATAAAAGCAGATGTGTGTGTGTGTGTGTGTGTGTGCGTGTGTGTGTGTGCGTGCGTGTGTGCGTGTGTGCGTGTGCGTGTGTGTGTGTGTATGCGTGTGTGTGTGTGTGTGTGTGTGTGTGTGTGTGTGTGTGTGTGTGTGTGTGTGTGTGTGTGTGCGTGCATGAGTGCACCAGGCGATGGAGAGGGCAACGGGGCATGATTGGGCGCAGCTCGACAAAGTCGTCAGGCAGGTCAGTCCCTCCCCTCCCCCACACGCAATGGGGGGGTCAGTCCCTCCCCTCCCCCACACACAATGGGGGGGTCAGTCCCTCCCCTCCCCCATACGCAATGGGGGGGTCAGTCCCTCCCCCCCCCACACGCAATGGGGGGGTCAGTCCCTTCCCCACGTGCACTGCGTGACTCGGTAGAGATTGCACCTGCCAGTCTAGGTTTGGCCTTCGGGGGTGCGCCCCTTGAGATTCATTGCTGTGACCTCGTTCCCCGGCTGCAATGTCATGCAGTACCCCGCTCCGCTACAACAGCTGTCCGTGCACCCATGCACTGCTCACGTACGAATGTAGCCCCTCTTCGGTGTGCCTTTGTGTCGGGTTGTCAATCCACCATTTGTGATTGGTTATTTCAACCACCAGTTGGGACCAATGGTAGTTTAGTCTCCCGACCATTTTTGGTCCCAACCGCCTCCTTTCCCCACCAACCTCCTCGTGCACTTGTTGATCGCCACATCATCTTTCAACACATTGCTTCCACCTCTTGCACTCCCTGTACCTGCACCGCCCATCCGTGCCACATGGTGCGCGGGGGGCGTGCAGATAGCGAGGCTGCATGCGCCGGGGTACTACCGCCTGCTGCCACACATCAAGGAGGTCGCCCAGGCCGCACACCCTGCAGCAGCAACAGCAGCAGCCGCAGGGCGCTCGCCCATACAGCGTCGCTCCACGTCCCCTCTGCCCTCACACTCTCCTCTATCCTCACACTCTCCTCTGCCCGGGCATTCCCCCCTGCCATCGCATTCCACTCTGAGGACACCTCCTCTCTCCCCTCTAGCTGCTGCCTCCCCCCGCCCATCCACGTCCCCCCTCCCATCGGCATCCCCCCGCCCCGCGTCCACGCCTCCAAGGCACTCCCCGTGAGAACCACCCCCTTGCTCCTCGTCCCTTTCCCTCTCTCCCCCCGGCCCTCCATCGCTGCCCTAAAGCCTCTATTGCCTTTGCCCTCCATGCTCACCGCCCTGCTGCGCCTCACTCTTACCGCCCTGCTGCGCCTCACTCTCACCGCCCTGCTGCTCCTCACTCTCACCATCTCTTGCCATCGTGCCTTCCCTGCCCCGTCCCCATTTCTCCTCCCCCTACCCCTTCCTTCCTCCTTCCTTCCTCCCTTCCCGTTCTTACTCTCCCCATACCCCCCCTCCCCTTTCCCCCCGGCCGTTTCCGCGCAGAGGCGTGGAGGCGGCAGAGGGTGGGGGTGGCAGGGAGGGGGCGCGGGCGGGCAGGGTGCCGCTGCTGAACCTCAACGAGACGGGCTTCGACGACGACGAGGGCGGGGACGCACATGGCCATGGGCATGGGGATGGGGAGAAGGAGCAGGAGCAGGAAGAGGAGGAGGAGGAAGAGGAGGAGGAGGAGGAAGAAGAGGATGAGGAGTTGGTGGTGGAAGAGGAAGAGGTGGGGAACGAGGGGAAGGGGGAGGAGGAGGGCAGAGTGGTGGAGGGGGGGGTGAGCACAGCAGGGGAAGAGGCAAGAGAGAGGGGCTTAGGGGAGGGCACTGGGGATGACGGGTGGGATCACTCAAAGGGCGAAGGGGCAGGCGGGGAGGAGGGTGAGGAGAAGAAGGGGGAAGCGGGTGAGGAGGGAGGGAGGGAGGAGGAGGGGGGAGAGGAGGTGCGGCTGGAAGACTTGTTTGGGGATGAGTCGCCCTCCCATGGGGAAGGGGAAGAGGGGGAGGGAGGAGGGGCCATTGGGGAGACTGGAGGTTTGGAGGGCGAGGGACAGGTGAAAGGTGAGAGTAGCGAGGGTGGGAGTGGGAGTGAGAGCGAGAGTGAGAGTGGGAGTGGGAGTGGCAGTGGTAGTGAGAGTGGGAGCGGGAGTGAGAGCGAGGGGGAGGGAGATGCGGGCAGCAGCAGCAGCGGCAGCAGCGGCAGTGCGAGTGAGATCGACATCGACATCGACGATGGGGACGGGGCGGACAGCGCCAGGGGCGGAGGCGAGGCAGAGAAGAGGGCGGAGGGCAAGGGGGCGAGGGCGCGGCACGAGGGGCGCGCTCACGGGCACGGGCATGGGCGGGCGGAGAGAGAGGCGAGGGCAGCTCAAGAGGGGCGGGCAGACGCGAGCACTGGAGGAGAGGAGGCGGGTAGGCAGGGGGGGAGGGGGGGTGTGGGGGAAGAGGGGACCTGGGCGGAAGGGGGGGAGGGGGGACTTGGTGAAAAAGGGGAAGATGGAGGGAAAGAGGTTGATGGAAAGAAGGGAGTGGAAGGAGGGAAGGAGTTGCAGGAGGGGCAGGGGGAGGAGGAGGGGGAGATGGTAGGAGATGACGTGAGGATAGAGAATGAGGGGGATGAGAAAGGCGGCGAGGGCGAGGACAAAGAAGGTGGGATGGGCGAAGGGAGAGCGGACAAGACTGATTCTGAAACGCAAGGAGAGGCAGGGGAGGAGGGGGAGGAGGGGGAGTTGAAGGTGGATGGTAGCGGGGAGAAGGGAGATAGCATTGATGTGCATGGTGAGAGGGATGAGCTTGGAAAGGAAGGGAAGGGGGAGGACGGGACAATTGGGGTGCAAAGGGAGGAAGGGATTGAAGCGGAGGAAGGAGATGAAGGGGAGGCAGAGGAGGCATGGGCTGGAAAGGAAGCGAAGGCTAAGGCGACAGAGAGTGAGGAGCAAGACGATGGGGCACTGAGGGAAGCAGAGGAGAAGGAGAGAGTGAGAAAGGCAGAGGAGGAGAGAGTGAGAAAAGCAGAAGAGGAGGAGAGAGTGAGAAAGGCAGAAGAGGAGAGAGTGAGAAAGGCAGAAGAGGAGGAGAGAGCAAGAAAGGCAGAAGAGGAGAGAGTGAGAAAGGCAGAAGAGGAGAGAGTGAGGAAGGCAGAAGAGGAGGAGAGAGCGAGAAAGGCAGAAGAGGAGAGAGTGTTAAAGGCAGAAGAGGAGGAGAGAATGAGAAAAGAGAAGCTTGAGGAGGAGAGGAAGAGAGTGAGAGAGGATAATGTTCGGCGGATGAGGGAGAGGGAGGAGGCGGATCGCGCGGCCAGGGAGGAGAGAATGAGAGAGGAAGAGGTGCGGAGGGCGAAGGAGAATACAGAGCGGAGGGCAGAACAAGAAAGGGAGGCGAAAGAAGGGGAGAAGGAAAAGCGAGAGAAAGAGAAAGCTCTGATGGCGAGGGAGGAGAGGGAGAGGGAGAGGAAAGAGAAAGAGAAAGAGAAAGATGATAAGGAAATGGCAGAGAGGCTTGGAAGGGAGAGAAGGGAAACAGAAGAGAGGGAAAGAAGGGAGGAGGAGAAAAGAGCGAAACAGGAAAAGGACAGGGAAGAGAGGGAAACGGAGAGGCGACAGGTAGAGAAGGAGCAGAGAGAGATGCAGGAAAGGCAAGAAGAGGAGAGTAAGGCAAAGAAAAGGTTGCGTGTGAAGGGTGGGGAGGATGAGGACATGAGGGAGAAGGAGAAGGTGGGCGGTGCGAGGGAGGAGGTGGCAAGGCAGGGTGGGGATGGAGATGGGTTGGAGGAGGTGGGTGCAGGGCGAGGGGGCGACGAGGGGCCCCGTGGGCTGCTAAAGGGATCTGGGCCGCTGGGGCGAGAGGGTGAAGGCGGCAGGGGTGAAGGCGGCAGGGGTGACGGCGGCAGGGGTGAAGGCGGCAGGGGTGAAGGGGTAGTAGTGGGGGCCGAAGTGATGGAGGAGAGGGAGGTGGGGAAGGTGGAGAAGAGGAAGAAGGAGAAGAAAAGTAAAGCAGGCAGGGTGGGGGAGAAGAGGGAGAAGAGAAGGAGGCAGGAGGGCGGGCAGGATGGGGCAGGGGAAGGCGGGCTGGCAGACATGGGTGGTGGGATGAAGCGCGGAGTGGGTGGCAGTGCTGACAAGCCCCATGCTCACCCCGACTCCCCGCCTGCCTCAGATGCCGCCGCGGCTGCTGTGGGGGGATGGGCAGAGGGAGAGGAGAGTGGGAGGCAGGCGAGGCAGAAGCGGAGGCGGCATGAGGAGGAAGCGGAGGAGGGGGGAGTGGCAGAGGGAGAGGATGGCAGCGATGAGGGGTGGGAGGGGCATGACACGTCCTTGTATGAGGCGTATGAGAAGGACAAGCCCGAGCTGAAGGGGCCAATCACATCTCGCGACCAGTAAGGGCCCCTGCCATGCCTGCACACACCACCACTGTGTGCCATGCCTGCCCACACCGCTGCATGCCATGGCAGCACACACCACTGCATGCCATGGCAGCACACACCACTGCATGCCATGGCAGCACACAACACTACATGCCGTGGCAGTACACAACACTGCATGCCGTGGCAGCACACAACACTGCATGCCGTGGCAGCACACAACACTGCATGCCGTGGCAGCACACAACACTGCATGCCGTGGCAGCACACAACACTGCATGCCGTGGCAGCACACAACACTGCATGCCGTGGCAGCACACAACACTGCATGCCGTGGCAGCACACAACACTGCATGCCGTGGCAGCACACAACACTGCATGCCGTGGCAGCACACAACACTGCATGCCGTGGCAGCACACAACACTGCATGCCGTGGCAGCACACAACACTGCATGCCGTGGCAGCACACAACACTGCATGCCGTGGCAGCACACAACACTGCATGCCGTGGCAGCACACAACACTGCATGCCGTGGCAGCACACAACACTGCATGCCGTGGCAGCACACAACACTGCATGCCGTGGCAGCACACAACACTGCATGCCGTGGCAGCACACAACACTGCATGCCGTGGCAGCACACAACACTGCATGCCATGCCTGCCCACACCACTGCACGCTGATGGAGCACATGTGTCATGGTGGGGTGGGCGGGTGGCAGGTACGCTCTGTACCACGCGGAGTTCACAGACAAGTACGCCGTGTACCTGCGCCTGCACTGCATCCTCGACGCCCAGCGGTGAGGCACTGCATTCAGGGAGGGGAGGGGAGGGCTCACACGTGGGCCATGTGATGCACTGAGGCATGTGTACATGCTGCTGTGATGCACTGTGGCATGTGTACATGCTGCTGTGATGCACTGAGGCATGTGTACATGCTGCTGTGATGCACTGTGGCATGTGTACATGCTGCTGTGATGCACTGAGGCATGTGTACATGCTGCTGTGATGCACTGAGGCATGTGTACATGCTGCTGTGATGCACTGAGGTATGTATACATGCTGCTGTGATGCACTGAGGCATGTGTACATGCTGCTGTGATGCACTGTGGCATGTGTACATGCTGCTGTCATGCACTGAGGCATGTGTACATGCTGCTGTGATGCACTGAGGCATGTGTACATGCTGCTGTGATGCACTGAGGCATGTGTACATGCTGCTGTGATGCACTGAGGCATGTGTACATGCTGCTGTGATGCACTGAGGCATGTGGACATGCTGCTGTGATGCACTGTGACATGTGTACATGCTGCTGTGATGCACTGAGGCATGTGTACATGCTGCTGTGATGCACTGAGGCATGTGTACATGCTGCTGTGATGCACTGTGGCATGTGTACATGCTGCTGTGATGCACTGAGGCATGTGTACATGCTGCTGTGATGCACTGAGGCATGTGTACATGCTGCTGCCCTGCCTTGCCTCACTGCGCTGCCATGCATGCGTGGCAGGGAAGAAGCGGAGCGGATATTTACTGAAATGGACGAGTGTGAGGATGAGGAGGAGAAGGAGCGGTATAAGCGGCGGATATATGCCTTGTTCCACAGCAGGCACAAGGTACCCATGCACCATGTTCCACAGCAGGCACAAGGTACCCATGCACCATGTTCCACAGCAGGCACAAGGTACCCATGCACCATGTTCCACAGCAGGCACAAGGCACCCATGCACCATGTTCCACAGCAGGCACAAGGTACCCATGCACCATGTTCCACAGCAGGCACAAGGTACCCATGCACCATGTTCCACAGCAGGCACAAGGTACCCATGCACCATGTTCCACAGCAGGCACAAGGTACCCATGCACCATGTTCCACAGCAGGCACAAGGTACCCATGCACCATGTTCCACAGCAGGCACAAGGTACCCATGCACCATGTTCCACAGCAGGCACAAGGTACCCATGCACCATGTTCCACAGCAGGCACAAGGTACCCATGCACCATGTTCCACAGCAGGCACAAGGTACCCATGCACCATGTTCCACAGCAGGCACAAGGCACCCATGCACCATGTTCCACAGCAGGCACAAGGTACCCATGCACCATGTTCCACAGCAGGCACAAGGTACCCATGCACCATGTTCCACAGCAGGCACAAGGCACCCATGCACCATGTTCCACAGCAGGCACAAGGTACCCATGCACCATGTTCCACAGCAGGCACAAGGCACCCATGCACCATGTTCCACAGCAGGCACAAGGTACCCATGCACCATGTTCCACAGCAGGCACAAGGTACCCATGCACCATGTTCCACAGCAGGCACAAGGTACCCATGCACCATGTTCCACAGCAGGCACAAGGTACCCATGCACCATGTTCCACAGCAGGCACAAGGTACCCATGCACCATGTTCCACAGCAGGCACAAGGCACCCATGCACCATGTTCCACAGCAGGCACAAGGTACCCATGCACCATGTTCCACAGCAGGCACAAGGCACCCATGCACCATGTTCCACAGCAGGCACAAGGTACCCATGCACCATGTTCCACAGCAGGCACAAGGTACCCATGCACCATGTTCCACAGCAGGCACAAGGCACCCATGCACCATGTTCCACAGCAGGCACAAGGCACCCATGCACCATGTTCCACAGCAGGCACAAGGTACCCATGCACCATGTTCCACAGCAGGCACAAGGTACCCATGCACCATGTTCCACAGCAGGCACAAGGCACCCATGCACCATGTTCCACAGCAGGCACAAGGTACCCATGCACCATGTTCCACAGCAGGCACAAGGTACCCATGCACCATGTTCCACAGCAGGCACAAGGTACCCATGCACCATGTTCCACAGCAGGCACAAGGTACCCATGCACCATGTTCCACAGCAGGCACAAGGCACCCATGCACCATGTTCCACAGCAGGCACAAGGTACCCATGCACCATGTTCCACAGCAGGCACAAGGTACCCATGCACCATGTTCCACAGCAGGCACAAGGTACCCATGCACCATGTTCCACAGCAGGCACAAGGTACCCATGCACCATGTTCCACAGCAGGCACAAGGCACCCATGCACCATGTTCCACAGCAGGCACAAGGTACCCATGCACCATGTTCCACAGCAGGCACAAGGTACCCATGCACCATGTTCCACAGCAGGCACAAGGTACCCATGCACCATGTTCCACAGCAGGCACAAGGTACCCATGCACCATGTTCCACAGCAGGCACAAGGTACCCATGCACCATGTTCCACAGCAGGCACAAGGCACCCATGCACCATGTTCCACAGCAGGCACAAGGTACCCATGCACCATGTTCCACAGCAGGCACAAGGCACCCATGCACCATGTTCCACAGCAGGCACAAGGTACCCATGCACCATGTTCCACAGCAGGCACAAGGTACCCATGCACCATGTTCCACAGCAGGCACAAGGTACCCATGCACCATGTTCCACAGCAGGCACAAGGTACCCATGCACCATGTTCCACAGCAGGCACAAGGTACCCATGCACCATGTTCCACAGCAGGCACAAGGCACCCATGCACCATGTTCCACAGCAGGCACAAGGTACCCATGCACCATGTTCCACAGCAGGCACAAGGTACCCATGCACCATGTTCCACAGCAGGCACAAGGTACCCATGCACCATGTTCCACAGCAGGCACAAGGTACCCATGCACCATGTTCCACAGCAGGCACAAGGTACCCATGCACCATGTTCCACAGCAGGCACAAGGCACCCATGCACCATGTTCCACAGCAGGCACAAGGTACCCATGCACCATGTTCCACAGCAGGCACAAGGCACCCATGCACCATGTTCCACAGCAGGCACAAGGTACCCATGCACCATGTTCCACAGCAGGCACAAGGTACCCATGCACCATGTTCCACAGCAGGCACAAGGTACCCATGCACCATGTTCCACAGCAGGCACAAGGTACCCATGCACCATGTTCCACAGCAGGCACAAGGTACCCATGCACCATGTTCCACAGCAGGCACAAGGTACCCATGCACCATGTTCCACAGCAGGCACAAGGTACCCATGCACCATGTTCCACAGCAGGCACAAGGTACCCATGCACCATGTTCCACAGCAGGCACAAGGTACCCATGCACCATGTTCCACAGCAGGCACTAGGTACCCATGCACCATGTTCCACAGCAGGCACAAGGTACCCATGCACCATGTTCCACAGCAGGCACAAGGTACCCATGCACCATGTTCCACAGCAGGCACAAGGTACCCATGCACCGTGTTCCACAGCAGGCACAAGGTACCCGTCTGGGCTCTCTCTCCACTCTCACTCGTTGCTGCCTTGCACTCCCCTCCACTCTCACTCGTTGCTGCCTTGCACTGCCCTCCCCTCAGCGCCTGCATCAAATGAAGGCCGTCTTTGCCCTCGTGCAGCAAGAGCTAGCGGTGAGCCTCCTTGCCTCTCTGCACTCTCCCTACATGCACGCTTTCTCACTTTCTCAGCCGTTATCATCCCTGCATGCCTCCTGTTCACCACTTGTCCGCTCTCTCTGTGACATCCCGGTCTAATGTATGTAAATCTTCTGAACTTCTTCAGCCACATCACAGTCGTTTGCTGCTGCAACTCCCTTGTTCAGTGCACATACACATGCATAAATCTCCTATCAACTTGTGTACCAGGTGTACACTTGTTCAGTGCACAGACACATGCATAAATCTTCTATCAACTTGTGTAGCATCTGAGGATGTCTTGCCCTCAAATGCGCCCTCTTTCCCTCCTCACCCTGCACTGCACTCACCACACATCATTGATGATTTGAAGTCGATCAAGGCGCGGGTGAATGAATACCTTCAGCAAAGCTGAGGCACAACACAGATACGCCCGTAGTCATGGACGGGGGCCCGATGCATTGGCGTAGAGCAATGGAGTCTGCACTGACGGTGGTCGTATGTGCCTAAGTGCTGTATGAAATTCTTGTAATCTGCGGATTTACTGAGCCATGTATGGTACTGGATTACACATCCCCAAGTCACATGGATATTCATTTGTAGGGGCGTTAATGGACTAGACTAGAATTTGCCTAAGGGCATATTCCTACTACGGCATCTTATCACAAAACTCCAGAAAAGAAAAACCCATATTTCAGACTTGTATTGCACGGAAAAAAAAAAAAAAAAATGCGAGCGCAAAACCTTCCAGGTGTGCCACATTAGCAAACAACGTTGAGCATGTGCGCTGCTACCACATGTCAAGTCTGGAGAATGTGGCTACAGTTTTCGCAGCTGGCAGAAGTCGTACAGTAATCAACAGCGATCTGTGATGGTTGCAAGTGGCTGCAAGAGCTCCGTGTGGCTGACACACTGTAGTACACGAACGCAGCAGCTGTGCGTTGTCGGGTTAGAATCGAACAGTGCTGCGATAAACCCGTCACAGTGCTGCGCTATGAACTCATCGAGCGCAAACTTTGTCGCGTCCTTCATACAATCAGTGAGCAGCAACCCGTGAGCAGCAACCGGTGAGCAACAACCAGTGAGCAACAACCAGTGAGCAACAACCAGTGAGCAACAACCAGTGAGCAGCAACCAGTGAGCAGCAACCAGTGAGCAGCAACCAGTGAGCAGCAACCAGTGAGCAACAACCAGTGAGCAACAACCAGTGAGCAGGATGCAGTTAGCAGCAAAGCAACCAGTGCGCAGCAACCCATGAACAATGACCCGTGAGAAGCAACCAGGAAGTAGGATGCAGTGAGCAGCAACCAGGGAGCATCAACATGTGAGTAGCACTCAGTGGGCAGCAACCAGTGAGCACCAACAAAGGAGGAGAAAACTGTGAGCATCAACCAGTGAGCATCAACCACTGAACAGAAACCAGGGAGCACCAACCAGTGAGCAGCAACCAGGGAGAAGCCACCAGTGAGCAGCAACAAAAGAGCAGCAACCACAGAACAGCAACTAGTGAGCAGCCCATCTCCCATCTCCCATCTCCCATCTCCCATCTCCCATCCCCCATCTCCCACCACCAAGCTCCCATTTCCCATCTCCCATCTCCCATCTCCCATCCCCCATCTCCCATCTCCCATCTCCCATCCCCCATCCCCCATCTCCCATATCCCATCTCCCATCCCCCATCTCCCATCTCCCATCCCCCTATCTCCCATATCCGATCTCCCATATCCGATCTCCCATCTCCCATCTCCCATGTCCCAGGCAAGTGCAGCCACGTGACCCGGCAGAAGAAAAACGCTCGAAACGAGCGCTTCCAGCTCCAAAACGCGGAAGGATCCGCACATGTGAAGGAAGTGCAGCGGGCGCTCTTCATTCGCGAGCGCCGATGACCGATGATGCTCGCAACCCTCCCACGCCCTTGCTGGCTTGGCAAAAGGCCCACACAAGCGCAGCCACGTGACTCGGCGGAAGGAAATCGCTCGGAACGAGCGCTTCCAGCCCCAAAATGCGGAAAGATCCGCATATGTGCAGGAAGTGCAGCGGGCGCTCTTCATTCGCGAGCGCCGATGACCGATGATGCTCGCAACCCTCCCACGCCCTTGCTGGCTTGGTAATAGGCAAGCAAGCACAGCCACGTGACCCGGCAGAAGAAAAACGCTCGGAACGAACGCTTCCACCCCAAAAACGCGGAAGGATCCGCGCATGTGCAGGAAGTGCAACGGGCGCTCTTCATTCGCGAGCGCCGATGACCGATGATGCTCACAACCCTCCCACACTCTTGCTGGCTTGGTAATAGGACAAGACAAGTGCAGCCATGTGACCCGGCGGAAAAAAAACGCTCGAAACGAGCGCTTCCACCCCCAAAACGCGGAAGGATCCGCGCATGTGCAGGAAGTGCAGCGGGCGCTCTTCATTCGCGAGTGTCGATGACTGATGATGCTCGCAACCCTGCCACGCCCATACTGGCTTGGTAATAGGACCAGATAAGCGCAGCCACGTAACACGGCGGAAGAAAAACGCTCGGAACGAGCGCTTCCAGCCACAAAACGCGGAAGAATCCGCACATGTGCAGGAAGTGCAGCGGGCGCTCTTCATTCGCGAGCGCCGATGACCGATGATGCTAGCAACCCTCCCACGCCCTTGCTGGCTTGGTAATAGGACCAGACAAGCGCAGCTACGTGACCCGGCAGAAGAAAAATGCTCGGAACGAGCGCTTCCACCCCCAAAACGCGGAAGGATCCGCACACGTGCAAGAAGTGCAGCAGGCGCTCTTCATTCGCGAGCGCCGATGATCGATGATGTTCGCAACCCTCCCACGCCCTTGTTGGCTTGGTTATAGGCCCAGACAGTGCAGCCACGTGACCCGGCAAAAGAAAAACGCTCGGAACGAGCACTTCCACCCCTAAAACGTGGAAGGATCCGCAGATGTGCAGGAAGTGCAGCGGGCGCTCTTCATTCGCGAGCGCCGATGACCGATGGTGCTCGCAACCCTCCCACGCCCTTGCTGGGTTGGTATTAGGACCAGACAAGCGCCGCCACATGACCCGGCGGAAGAAAAACGCTCGGAACGAGCGCTTCCAGCCCTAAAACGCGGAAGGATCCGCACATGTGCAGGAAGTGCAGCGTGCGCTGTTCATTTGCGAGCACCGATGACCGACGATACCCGCAACCCTCCCACGCCCTTGCTGGGTTGGTATTGGGACCAGACAAGCGCAGCCATGTGACCCGGCGGAAGAAAAACGGTCGAAACGAGCGCTTCCACCCCCAAAACGCGGAAGGATCCGCACATGTGCAGGAAGTGCAGCGGACGCTCTTCATTCGCGAGCGGCGATGACCGATGATGCTCGCAACTCTCCCATGCCCTTGCTGGCTTGGCAATAGGACCGGACAAGCGCAGCTACGTGATCCACCAGAAGAAAAACGCTCGGAACGAGCGCTTCCACCCCCAAAACGAGGAAGGATCCGCACATGTGCAGGAAGTGCAGCGGGCACTCTTCATTCACGAGCGCCGATGACCGATGATGCTCGCAACCCTCCCACGCCCTTGCTGGCTTGGCAATAGAACGAGACAAGCACAGCCACGTGACCTGGTGGAAGAAAAACGCTCGAAACGAGCGCTTCCACCCCCAAAACGCCAAAGGATCCGCACATGAGGAGGAAGTACAGCGGGCGCTCTTCATTCGCGAGCGCCGATGACCGATGATGCTCGCAACCCTCCCACGCCCTTGCTGGCTTGGCAATAGGGCGAGACAAGTGCAGCCATGTGACCCGGCGGAAGACAAACGCTCGGAACGAGCGCTTGCACCCCTAAAACGCGGAAGGATCCGCACATGTGCAGGAAGTGCAGCGGGCGCTCTTCATTCGCGAGCGCCGATGACCGATGATGCTCGCAACCCTCCCACGCCCTTGCTGGCTTAGTAATAGGCCCAGACAAGCGCAACCACGTGACCCGGCGGAAGAAAAACGCTCGGAACGAGCGCTTCCAGCCCCAAAACGCGGAAGGATCTGCGCATGTGCAGGAAGTGCAGCGTGCGCTCTTCATTCGCGAGCGCCGATGACTGATGATGCTCGCAACCCTGCCACGCCCTTACTGGCTTGGTAATAGGACCAGATAAGCACAGCCACGTGACACGGCGCAAGAAAAACGCTCGGAACGAGCGCTTCCAGCCACAAAACGCGGAAGAATCTGCACATGTGCAGGAAGTGCAGCGAGCGCTCTTCATTCGCGAGCGCCGATGACCGATGATGCTAGCAACCCTTCCACGCCCTTGCTGGCTTGGTAATAGGACCAGAAAAGCGCAGCCACGTGACCCGGCAGAAGAAAAATGCTCGTAACGAGCGCTTCCACTCCCAAAACGCGGAAGGATCCGCACACGTGCAGGAAGTGCAGCGGGCGCTCTTCATTCGCGAGCGCCGATGACCGATGATGCTCGCAACCCTCCCACGCCCTTGCTGGTTATAGGCCCAGACAGCGCAGCCACGTGACCCGGCAAAAGAAAAACGCTCGGAACGAGCGCTTCCACCCCTAAAACGCGGAAGGATCCGCAGATGTGCAGGAAGTGCAGCGGGCGCTCTTCATTCGCGAGCGCCGATGACCGATGGTGCTCGCAACCCTCCTACGCCCTTGCTGGCTTGGTAGTAGGACCAGACAAGCGCAGCCACGTGACCTGGCAGAAGAAAAACGCTCGGAACGAGCGCTTCCAGCCCCAAAACGCGGAAGGATCCGCACATGTGCAGGAAGTGCAGCGGGCGCTGTTCATTTGCGAGCACCGATGACCGATGATACCCCCAACCCTCCCACGCCCTTGCTGGGTTAGTTTTAGGACCAGACAAACGCAGCCATGTGACCCAGCGGAAGAAAAACGCTCGAAACGAGCGCTTCCACCCCCAAAACGCGGAAGGATCCGCACATGTGCAGGAAGTGCAGCGGACGCTTTTCATTCGCGAGCGGCGATGACCGATGATGCTCTCAACTCTCCCATGCCCTTGCTGGATTGGCAAAAGGACCAGACAAGCGCAGCCACGTGATCCGGCGGAAGAAAAACGCTCGGAACGAGCGCTTCCACCCCCAAAACGCGGAAGGATCCGCACATGTGCAGGAAGTGCAGCGGGCACTCTTCATTCACGAGCGCGGATGACCGATGATACTCGCAACCCTCCCACGCCCTTGCTGGCTTGGCAATAGGAGGAGACAAGCACAGCCACGTGACCTGGCGGAAGAAAAACGCTCGAAACGAGCGCTTCCACCCCCAAAACGCCAAAGGATCCGCACATGAGGAGGAAGTGCAGCGGGCGCTCTTCATTCGCGAGCGCCGATGACCGATGATACTCGCAACCCTCCCACACCCTTGCTGGCTTGGCAATATGACGAGACAAGTGCAGCCACGTGACTCAGCGGAAGAAAAACGCTCGGAACGAGCGCTTCCACCCCAAAACGCGGAAGGATCCGCACATGTGCAGGAAGTGCAGCGGGCGCTCTTCATTCGCGAGCGCCGATGACCGATGATGCTCGCAACCCTGCCACGCCCTTGCTGGCTTGGTAATAGGCCCATTCAAGCGCAACTACGTGACCCGGCGGAAGAAAAGCGCTCGGAACGAGCGCTTCCAGCCCCAAAACACGGAAGGATCCGTACATGTGCAGGAAGTGCAGCGGGCGCTCTTCATTCGCGAACGCCGATGACCGGTGATGCTCGCAACCCTCCCACGCCCTTGCTGGCTTAGCAATAGGACCACACAAGCACAGCCACGTGACCCGGCGGAAGAAAAGCGCTCGGAACGAGCGCTTCCAGCCCCAAAACGCGGAAGGATCCGTACATGTGCAGGAAGTGCAGCGGGCGCTCTTCATTCGCGAACGCCGATGACCGGTGATGCTCGCAACCCTCCCACGCCCTTGCTGGCTTGGCAATAGGACCAGACAAGCACAGCCACGTGTCCCAGCGGAAGAAAAACGCTCAGAACGAGCGCTTCCAGCCCCAAAACGCGGAAGGATCCGCACATGTGCAGGAAGTGCAGTGGGCGCTTTTCATTCGCGAGCGCCGATGACCGATGATGCTCACAACCCTCCCACGCCCTTGGTGGCTTGGCAAAAAACGCCCAAACAAGCGCAGCCACGTGACCCGGCAGAAGAAAAACGCTCGGAACGAGCCCTTCCACCCCCAAAACGCGGAAGGATCCGCACATGTGCATGAAGTGCAGCGTGCGCACTTCATTCGCGAGCGCCAATGACCGGTGATGCTCGCAACCCTCCCACGCCCTTGCTGGCTTGGCAATAGGACCAGACAAGCGCAGCCAACATATGTTTTAAAGGTGTCCAACATTCGTTTATGCACAAATCAAATTTGAAACAGTCCTAGAAGGTACGTTGGAACATGGGCAACTAGAATAGGCGAAAAGAATCAGGTGGTCCGACGCATTTTTCCAAACATATAGTGATTACGTCGCATTTCTAGCACGTGGCGGCAAAAATCGTCGGTTTTAGGGGTGTCCAACATTCGTTTGTGCACGAATCGAATTCGAAACTGTCATAGAAGGTACGTTGGAACACGGGCCACTAGAATAGGCGAAAAGATTCAGGTGGTTCGACGCATTTCTCCAAACATATGGCGATTACGTCGCAGCTTTGGCACGTGGTGGCAAAAATCGTCGGTTTTAGGGGTGTCCAACATTCGCTAGTGCACGAATCGAATTGGAAACAGTCCTAGAATGTACGTTGGAATATGGACAACTAGAATGGGCGAAAAGAATCAAGATTCCGACGCATTTTTCCAAACATATGGCGATTACGTCGCATTTTTAGCACGTGGCGGCAAAAATCGTCGGTTTTAGGGGTGTCCAACATTCGTTTGTGCACGAATCAAATCCAAAACAGTCCTAGAAGGTACGTTGGAACACGGGCCACTAAAATAGGTGAAAGGAATCAGGTGGTCCGACGCATTTTTCTAAACATATGGCGATTACGTCGCATTTCTAGCACGTGGCGGCAGAAATCGTCGGTTTTAGGGGTGTCCAACATTCGTTAGTGCACGAATCGAATCAGAAACAGTCGTAGAAGGTACGTTGGAACATGGGCAACTAGAATAGGCGAAAAGAATCAAGTGGTCCGACGCATTTTTCCAAACATACGGCGATTACGTCGCATTTTTAACACGTGGAGGCAAAAATCGTCTGTTTTAGGGGTGTCCAACATTCGTTTGTGCACGAATCGAGTCGGAAACAGTCCTAGAAGGTACGTTGGAACACGGGCAACTAGAATAGGCGAAAAGAATCACGTGCTCCGACGCATTGTTCCAAACATATGGCGATTACGTCGCATTTCTAGCACGTGGCGGCAAAAAACGTCGGTTTTAGGGGTGTCCAACCTTCATTTGTGCACGAAAAGAGTCCAAAACAGTCCTAGAAGGTACGTTGGAACACGGGCCACTAGAATAAGCGAAAATATTCAGGTGGTTCGACGCATTTTCCCAAACATATGGCGATTACTTCGCATTTCTAGCACGTGGCGGCAAAAATCGTCGGTTTTTAAGGTGTCCAACATTCGTTTGTGCACAAATCAAATCCAAAACAGTCCTAGAAGCTACGTTGGAACATGGGCAACTAGAATAGGTGAAAAGAATCAAGTGGTCCGACGCATTCGTCCAAACATATGGCGATTACTTCGCATTTTTAGCACATGGCCGAAAAAATCGTCGGTTTTAGGGGTGTCCAACATTCGTTTGTGCACGAATCGAATCGAAAACAGTCATAGAAGGTACATTGGAACATGGGCAACTAGAATAGGCGAAAAGAATCAGGTGGTCCGACGCATTCGTCCAAACATATGGGGATTACGTCGCATTTCTAGCACGTGGCGGCAAAAATCGTCGGTTTTAGGGGTGTCCAACATTCGTTTGTGCACGAATCGAATCCGAAACAGTCATTGAAGGTACGTTGGAATACGGGCCACTAGAATAGGCGAAAAGAATCAGGTGGTCCGACGCATTCGTCCAAGCATATGGGGATTACGTCGCATTTTTAGCACGTGGCGGCAAGAATCGTCGGTTTTAGGGGTGTCCAACATTCGTTTGTGCACGAATCGAATCCGAAACATTCCCAGAAGGTACGTTGGAACACGGGCCACTAGAATAGGCGAAAAGAATCACGTGGTCCGACGCATATGGCGATTCCGTCCCGTTTCTAGCACGTGGCGGCGAGAATCGTCGGTTTTAGGGGTGTCCAACATTCGTTTGTGCACGAATCGAACCCGAAACAGTCCCAGAAGGTACGTTGGAACACGGGCCACTAGAATAGGCGAAAAGAATCACGTGGTCCGACGCATATGGCGATTCCGTCCCGTTTCTAGCACGTGGCGGCGAGAATCGTCGGTTTTAGGGGTGTCCAACATTCGTTTGTGCACGAATCGAACCCGAAACAGTCCCAGAAGGTACGTTGGAACACGGGCCACTAGAATAGGCGAAAAGAATCACGTGGTCCGACGCATATGGCGATTCCGTCCCGTTTCTAGCACGTGGCGGCGAGAATCGTCGGTTTTAGGGGTGTCCAACATTCGTTTGTGCACGAATCGAACCCGAAACAGTCCCAGAAGGTACGTTGGAACACGGGCCACTAGAATAGGCGAAAAGAATCACGTGGTCCGACGCATATGGCGATTCCGTCCCGTTTCTAGCACGTGGCGGCGAGAATCGTCGGTTTTAGGGGTGTCCAACATTCGTTTGTGCACGAATCGAACCCGAAACAGTCCCAGAAGGTACGTTGGAACACGGGCCACTAGAATAGGCGAAAAGAATCACGTGGTCCGACGCATATGGCGATTCCGTCCCGTTTCTAGCACGTGGCGGCGAGAATCGTCGGTTTTAGGGGTGTCCAACATTCGTTTGTGCACGAATCGAACCCGAAACAGTCCCAGAAGGTACGTTGGAACACGGGCCACTAGAATAGGCGAAAAGAATCACGTGGTCCGACGCATATGGCGATTCCGTCCCGTTTCTAGCACGTGGCGGCGAGAATCGTCGGTTTTAGGGGTGTCCAACATTCGTTTGTGCACGAATCGAACCCGAAACAGTCCCAGAAGGTACGTTGGAACACGGGCCACTAGAATAGGCGAAAAGAATCACGTGGTCCGACGCATATGGCGATTCCGTCCCGTTTCTAGCACGTGGCGGCGAGAATCGTCGGTTTTAGGGGGGTCCAACATTCGTTTGTGCACGAATCGAACCCGAAACAGTCCCAGAAGGTACGTTGGAACACGGGCCACTAGAATAGGCGAAAAGAATCACGTGGTCCGACGCATATGGCGATTCCGTCCCGTTTCTAGCACGTGGCGGCGAGAATCGTCGGTTTTAGGGGGGTCCAACATTCGTTTGTGCACGAATCGAACCCGAAACAGTCCCAGAAGGTACGTTGGAACACGGGCCACTAGAATAGGCGAAAAGAATCACGTGGTCCGACGCATATGGCGATTCCGTCCCGTTTCTAGCACGTGGCGGCGAGAATCGTCGGTTTTAGGGGGGTCCAACATTCGTTTGTGCACGAATCGAACCCGAAACAGTCCCAGAAGGTACGTTGGAACACGGGCCACTAGAATAGGCGAAAAGAATCACGTGGTCCGACGCATATGGCGATTCCGTCCCGTTTCTAGCACGTGGCGGCGAGAATCGTCGGTTTTAGGGGGGTCCAACATTCGTTTGTGCACGAATCGAACCCGAAACAGTCCCAGAAGGTACGTTGGAACACGGGCCACTAGAATAGGCGAAAAGAATCACGTGGTCCGACGCATATGGCGATTCCGTCCCGTTTCTAGCACGTGGCGGCGAGAATCGTCGGTTTTAGGGGTGTCCAACATTCGTTTGTGCACGAATCGAACCCGAAACAGTCCCAGAAGGTACGTTGGAACACGGGCCACTAGAATAGGCGAAAAGAATCACGTGGTCCGACGCATATGGCGATTCCGTCCCGTTTCTAGCACGTGGCGGCGAGAATCGTCGGTTTTAGGGGTGTCCAACATTCGTTTGTGCACGAATCGAACCCGAAACAGTCCCAGAAGGTACGTTGGAACACGGGCCACTAGAATAGGCGAAAAGAATCACGTGGTCCGACGCATTTTTCCAAGCATATGGCGATTCCGTCCCGTTTCTAGCACGTGGCGGCGAGAATCGTCGGTTTTAGGGGTGTCCAACATTCGTTTGTGCACGAATCGAACCCGAAACAGTCCCAGAAGGTACGTTGGAACACGGGCCACTAGAATAGGCGAAAAGAATCACGTGGTCCGACGCATTTTTCCAAGCATATGGCGATTCCGTCCCGTTTCTAGCACGTGGCGGCGAGAATCGTCGGTTTTAGGGGTGTCCAACATTCGTTTGTGCACGAATCGAACCCGAAACAGTCCCAGAAGGTACGTTGGAACACGGGCCACTAGAATAGGCGAAAAGAATCACGTGGTCCGACGCATTTTTCCAAGCATATGGCGATTCCGTCCCGTTTCTAGCACGTGGCGGCGAGAATCGTCGGTTTTAGGGGGGTCCAACATTCGTTTGTGCACGAATCGAACCCGAAACAGTCCCAGAAGGTACGTTGGAACACGGGCCACTAGAATAGGCGAAAAGAATCACGTGGTCCGACGCATTTTTCCAAGCATATGGCGATTCCGTCCCGTTTCTAGCACGTGGCGGCGAGAATCGTCGGTTTTAGGGGGGTCCAACATTCGTTTGTGCACGAATCGAACCCGAAACAGTCCCAGAAGGTACGTTGGAACACGGGCCACTAGAATAGGCGAAAAGAATCACGTGGTCCGACGCATTTTTCCAAGCATATGGCGATTCCGTCCCGTTTCTAGCACGTGGCGGCGAGAATCGTCGGTTTTAGGGGGGTCCAACATTCGTTTGTGCACGAATCGAACCCGAAACAGTCCCAGAAGGTACGTTGGAACACGGGCCACTAGAATAGGCGAAAAGAATCACGTGGTCCGACGCATTTTTCCAAGCATATGGCGATTCCGTCCCGTTTCTAGCACGTGGCGGCGAGAATCGTCGGTTTTAGGGGGGTCCAACATTCGTTTGTGCACGAATCGAACCCGAAACAGTCCCAGAAGGTACGTTGGAACACGGGCCACTAGAATAGGCGAAAAGAATCACGTGGTCCGACGCATTTTTCCAAGCATATGGCGATTCCGTCCCGTTTCTAGCACGTGGCGGCGAGAATCGTCGGTTTTAGGGGGGTCCAACATTCGTTTGTGCACGAATCGAACCCGAAACAGTCCCAGAAGGTACGTTGGAACACGGGCCACTAGAATAGGCGAAAAGAATCACGTGGTCCGACGCATTTTTCCAAGCATATGGCGATTCCGTCCCGTTTCTAGCACGTGGCGGCGAGAATCGTCGGTTTTAGGGGGGTCCAACATTCGTTTGTGCACGAATCGAACCCGAAACAGTCCCAGAAGGTACGTTGGAACACGGGCCACTAGAATAGGCGAAAGGAATCACGTGGTCCGACGCATTTTTCCAAGCATATGGCGATTCCGTCCCCTTTCTAGCACGTGGCGGCGAGAATCGTCGGTTTTAGGGGGGTCCAACATTCGTTTGTGCACGAATCGAACCCGAAACAGTCCCAGAAGGTACGTTGGAACACGGGCCACTAGAATAGGCGAAAGGAATCACGTGGTCCGACGCATTTTTCCAAGCATATGGCGATTCCGTCCCCTTTCTAGCACGTGGCGGCGAGAATCGTCGGTTTTAGGGGGGTCCAACATTCGTTTGTGCACGAATCGAACCCGAAACAGTCCCAGAAGGTACGTTGGAACACGGGCCACTAGAATAGGCGAAAGGAATCACGTGGTCCGACGCATTTTTCCAAGCATATGGCGATTCCGTCCCCTTTCTAGCACGTGGCGGCGAGAATCGTCGGTTTTAGGGGGGTCCAACATTCGTTTGTGCACGAATCGAACCCGAAACAGTCCCAGAAGGTACGTTGGAACAAGGGCCACTAGAATAGGCGAAAGGAATCACGTGGTCCGACGCATTTTTCCAAGCATATGGCGATTCCGTCCCCTTTCTAGCACGTGGCGGCGAGAATCGTCGGTTTTAGGGGGGTCCAACATTCGTTTGTGCACGAATCGAACCCGAAACAGTCCCAGAAGGTACGTTGGAACAAGGGCCACTAGAATAGGCGAAAGGAATCAGGTGCTCCGACGCATTTTTCCAAGCATATGGCGATTCCGTCCCGTTTCTAGCACGTGGCGGCGAGAATCGTCGGTTTTAGGGGGGTCCAACATTCGTTTGTGCACGAATCGAACCGGAAACAGTCCCAGAAGGTACGTTGGAACAAGGGCAACTAAAATAGGCGAAAGGAATCAGGTGCTCCGACGCATTTTTCCAAGCATATGGCGATTCCGTCGCATTTCTAGCACGTGGCGGCGAGAATCGTCGGTTTTAGGGGGGTCCAACATTCGTTTGTGCACGAATCGAACCGGAAACAGTCCCAGAAGGTACCATGGAACAAGGGCAACTAAAATAGGCGAAAGGAATCAGGTGCTCCGACGCATTTTTCCAAGCATATGGCGATTACGTCGCATTTCTAGCACGTGGCGGCGAGAATCGTCGGTTTTAGGGGGGTCCAACATTCGTTTGTGCACGAATCGAACCGGAAACAGTCCCAGAAGGTACCATGGAACAAGGGCAACTAAAATAGGCGAAAGGAATCAGGTGCTCCGACGCATTTTTCCAAGCATATGGCGATTACGTCGCATTTCTAGCACGTGGCGGCGAGAATCGTCGGTTTTAGGGGGGTCCAACATTCGTTTGTGCACGAATCGAATCGGAAACAGTCCCAGAAGGTACCATGGAACAAGGGCAACTAAAATAGGCGAAAGGAATCAGGTGCTCCGACGCATTTTTCCAAGCATATGGCGATTACGTCGCATTTCTAGCACGTGGCGGCGAGAATCGTCGGTTTTAGGGGGGTCCAACATTCGTTTGTGCACGAATCGAATCGGAAACAGTCCCAGAAGGTACCATGGAACAAGGGCAACTAAAAAAGGCGAAAGGAATCAGGTGCTCCGACGCATTTTTCCAAACATATGGCGATTACGTCGCATTTCTAGCACGTGGCGGCGAGAATCGTCGGTTTTAGGGGGGTCCAACATTCGTTTGTGCACGAATCGAATCGGAAACAGTCCCAGAAGGTACCATGGAACAAGGGCAACTAAAATAGGCGAAAGGAATCAGGTGCTCCGACGCATTTTTCCAAACATATGGCGATTACGTCGCATTTCTAGCACGTGGCGGCGAGAATCGTCGGTTTTAGGGGGGTCCAACATTCGTTTGTGCACGAATCGAATCGGAAACAGTCCCAGAAGGTACCATGGAACAAGGGCAACTAAAATAGGCGAAAGGAATCAGGTGCTCCGACGCATTTTTCCAAACATATGGCGATTACGTCGCATTTCTAGCACGTGGCGGCAAGAATCGTCGGTTTTAGGGGGGTCCAACATTCGTTTGTGCACGAATCGAATCGGAAACAGTCCCAGAAGGTACCATGGAACAAGGGCAACTAAAATAGGCGAAAGGAATCAGGTGCTCCGACGCATTTTTCCAAACATATGGCGATTACGTCGCATTTCTAGCACGTGGCGGCAAGAATCGTCGGTTTTAGGGGGGTCCAACATTCGTTTGTGCACGAATCGAATCGGAAACAGTCCCAGAAGGTACCATGGAACAAGGGCAACTAAAATAGGCGAAAGGAATCAGGTGCTCCGACGCATTTTTCCAAACATATGGCGATTACGTCGCATTTCTAGCACGTGGCGGCAAGAATCGTCGGTTTTAGGGGGGTCCAACATTCGTTTGTGCACGAATCGAATCGGAAACAGTCCCAGAAGGTACCATGGAACAAGGGCAACTAAAATAGGCGAAAGGAATCAGGTGCTCCGACGCATTTATCCAAACATATGGCGATTACGTCGCATTTCTAGCACGTGGCGGCAAGAATCGTCGGTTTTAGGGGGGTCCAACATTCGTTTGTGCACGAATCGAATCGGAAACAGTCCCAGAAGGTACCATGGAACAAGGGCAACTAAAATAGGCGAAAGGAATCAGGTGCTCCGACGCATTTATCCAAACATATGGCGATTACGTCGCATTTCTAGCACGTGGCGGCAAGAATCGTCGGTTTTAGGGGGGTCCAACATTCGTTTGTGCACGAATCGAATCGGAAACAGTCCCAGAAGGTACCATGGAACAAGGGCAACTAAAATAGGCGAAAGGAATCAGGTGCTCCGACGCATTTATCCAAACATATGGCGATTACGTCGCATTTCTAGCACGTGGCGGCAAGAATCGTCGGTTTTAGGGGGGTCCAACATTCGTTTGTGCACGAATCGAATCGGAAACAGTCCCAGAAGGTACCATGGAACAAGGGCAACTAAAATAGGCGAAAGGAATCAGGTGCTCCGACGCATTTTTCCAAACATATGGCGATTACGTCGCATTTCTAGCACGTGGCGGCAAGAATCGTCGGTTATAGGGGGGTCCAACATTCGTTTGTGCACGAATCGAATCCGAAACAGTCCTAGAAGGTACGTTGGAACACGGACCACTACATTAGGCGAAAAGAATCAGGTGGTCCCACGCATTTTTCCAAACATATGGCGATTACGTCGCATTTCTAGCACGTGGCGGCAAAAACCGTCGGTTATAGGGGGGTCCAACATTCGTTTGTGCACGAATCGAATCCGAAACAGTCCTAGAAGGTACGTTGGAACATGGGCCACTAGAATAGGTGAAAAGAATCACGTGGTCCGACGCATTTTTTTCCAAACATATGGCGATTACGTCGCATTTCTAGCACGTGGCGGCAAAAACCGTCGGTTTTAGGGGTGTCCAACATTCGTTTGTGCACGAATCGAACCCGAAACATTCCTAGAAGGTATGTTGGAAAACGGGCCACTAGAATAGGCGAAAAGAATTACGTGGTCCGACGCATTTTTCCAAGCATATGGCGATTCCGTCGCATTTCTAGCACGTGGCGGCGAAAATTGTCGGTTTTAGGGGTGTCCAACATTTGTTTGTGCACGAAAAGAACCCAAAACAGTCCTAGAAGGTACGTTGGAACATGGGCCACTAGAATAGGCGAAAAGAATCACGTAGAATCACATATGGCGATTACGTCACACGTCTAGCACGTGGCGGCAAAAATCGTCGGTTTTAGGGGTGTCCAACATTCGTTTGTGCACGAATCGAATCCGAAACAGTCCTAGAAGGTACGTTGCAACACGGGCTACTAGAATAGGCGAAAAGAATCACGTGGTCCGACGCATTTTTCCAAGCATATGGCGATTACGTCGCATTTCTAGCACGTGGCGGCAAAAATGGTCGGTTTTAGGGGTGTCCAACATTCATTTGTGCACGAATCGATTCCGAAACAGTCCTAGAAGGTACGTTGGAACACGGGCAACTACAATAGGCGAAAAGAATCAAGTGGTCCGACGCATTTTTCCAAACATATGGCGATTACGTCTTATTTCTTGCATGTGGCGGCAAAAATCGTCGGTTTTAGGGGTGTCCAACATTCGTTTGTGCACGAATTGATTCCGAAACAGTCCTAGAAGGTACGTTGGAACACGGGCAACTACAATAGGCGAAAAGAATCAAGTGGTCCGACGCATTTTTCCAAACATATGGCGATTACGTCTTATTTCTTGCATGTGGCGGCAAAAATCGTCGGTTTTAGGGGTGTCCAACATTCGTTTGTGCACGAATCGAACCCGAAACAGTCCTACAAGGTACGTTGGAACACGGGCCACTAGAATAGGCGAAAAGAATCAGGTGGTCTGACGTTTTTTTCCAAGCATATGGCGATTACGTCGCATTTCTAGCACGTGGCGGCAAAAATCGTCGGTTTTAGGGGTGTCCAACATTCGTTAGTGCACGAATCGAATCCAAAACAGTCCTAGAAGGTACGTTGGAACACAGGCCACTAAAATAGGTGAAAGGAATCAGGTGGTCCGACGCATTTTTCCAAACATATGGCGATTACGTCGCATTTCTAGCACGTGGCGGCAAAAATCGTCGGTTTTAGGGGTGTCCAACATTAATTTGTGCACGAATCGAATCGGAAACAGTCCTAGAAGGTACAATGGAACAAGTGCAACTAGAATAGGCGAAAAGAATCACGTGCTCCGTCGCATTTTTCCAAACATATGGCGATTACGTCGCATTTCTAACACGTGGCGGCAAAAATCGTCGGTTTTAGGGGTGTCCAACCTTCGTTTGTGCACGAATCGAACCCGAAACATTCCTAGAAGGTATGTTGGAAAACGGGCCACTAGAATAGGCGAAAAGAATTACGTGGTCCGACGCATTTTTCCAAGCATATGGCGATTCCGTCGCATTTCTAGCACGTGGCGGCAAAAATTGTCGGTTTTAGGGGTGTGCAACATTTGTTTGTGCACGTATAGAACCCGAAACAGTCCTAGAAGGTACGTTGGAACATGGGCCACTAGAATAGGCGAAAAGAATCACGTGGTCCGATGAATTTTTCCAAGCATATGGCGATTCCGTCACGTTTCTAGCACGTGGTGGCAAAAATCGTCGGTTTTAGGGGTGTCCAACATTTGTTAGTGCACGAATCGAACCCGAAACAGTCCTAGAAGGTACGTTGGAACACGGGCCACTAGAATAGGCGAAAAGAATCAGGTGGTCCGACGCTTTTTTCCAAACATATGGCGATTACGTCACGTTTCTAGCACGTGGTGGCAAAAATCGTCGGTTTTAGGGGTGTCCAACATTTGTTAGTGCACGAATCGAACCCGAAACAGTCCTAGAAGGTACGTTGGAACACGGGCCACTAGAATAGGCGAAAAGAATCACGTGGTCCGACGCTTTTTTCCAAACATATGGCGATTACGTCACGTTTTTAGCACGTGGCGGCAAAAATCGTCGGTTTTAGGGGTGTCCAACATTCGTTTGTGCACGAATCGAATCCGAAACAGTCCTAGAAGGTACGTTGCAACACGGGCTACTAGAATAGGCGAAAGAATCACGTGGTCCGACGCATTTTTCCAAGCATATGGCGATTACGTCACGTTTCTAGCACGTGGCGGCAAAAATCGTCGGTTTTAGGGGTGTCCAACATTCCTTTGTGCACGAATCGATTCCGAAACAGTCCTAGAAGGTACGTTGGAACACGGGCATTTAGAATAGGCGAAAAGAATCAAGTGGTCCGACGCATTTTTCCAAACATATGGCGATTACGTCTTATTTCTTGCACGTGGCGGCAAAAATCGTCGGTTCTAGGGGTGTCCAACATTCGTTTGTGCACGAATCGAACCCGAAACAGTCCTACAAGGTATGTTGGAACACGGGCCACTAGAATAGGCGAAAAGAATCAGGTGGTCTGACGCATTTTTCCAAACATATGGCGATTATGTCGCATTTCTAGCACGTGGCGGCAAAAATCGTCGGTTTTAGGGGTGTCCAACATTCGTTAGTGCACGAATCAAATCCAAAACAGTCCTAGAAGGTACGTTGGAACACAGGCCACTAAAATAGGTGAAAGGAATCAGGTGGTCCGACGCATTTTTCCAAACATATGGCGATTATGTCGCATTTCTAGCACGTGGCGGCAAAAATCGTCGGTTTTAGGGGTGTCCAACATTCGTTTGTGCACGAATCGAACCCGAAACAGTCCTACAAGGTATGTTGGAACACGGGCCACTAGAATAGGCGAAAAGAATCAGGTGGTCTGACGCTTTTTTCCAAGCATATGGCGATTACGTCGCATTTCTAGCACGTGGCGGCAAAAATCGTCGGTTTTAGGGGTGTCCAACATTAATTTGTGCACGAATCGAATCGGAAACAGTCCTAGAAGGTACAATGGAACAAGTGCAACTAGAATAGGCGAAAAGAATCACGTGCTCCGTCGCATTTTTCCAAACATATGGCGATTACGTCGCATTTCTAACACGTGGCGGCAAAAATCGTCGGTTTTAGGGGTGTCCAACATTTGTTTGTGCACGAATAGAACCTGAAACAGTCCTAGAAGGTACAATGGAACAAGTGCAACTAGAATAGGCGAAAAGAATCACGTGCTCCGTCGCATTTTTCCAAACATATGGCGATTACGTCGCATTTCTAGCACGTGGCGGCAAAAATCGTCGGTTTTAGGGGTGTCCAACCTTCATTTGTGCACGAATCGAACCCGAAACATTCCTAGAAGGTATGTTGGAAAACGGGCCACTAGAATAGGCGAAAAGAATCACGTGGTCCGACGCATTTTTCCAAGCATATGGCGATTCCGTCGCGTTTCTAGCACGTGGCGGCGAAAATCGTCGGTTTTAGGGGTGTCCAACATTCGTTAGTGCACGAATCGAACCCGAAACAGTCCTAGAAGGTACGTTGCAACACGGGCTACTAGAATAGGCGAAAAGAATCACGTGGTCCGACGCTTTTTTCCAAGCATATGGCGATTACGTCGCATTTCTAGCACGCGGCGGCAAAAATCGTCGGTTTTAGGGGTGTCCAACATTCGTTTGTGCACGAATCGAACCCGAAACAGTCCTAGAAGGTACGTTGCAACACGGGCTACTAGAATAGGCGAAAAGAATCACGTGGTCCGACGCATTTTTCCAAGCATATGGCGATTACGTCGCATTTCTAGCACGCGGCGGCAAAAATCGTCGGTTTTAGGGGTGTCCAACATTCGTTTGTGCACGAATCGAACCCGAAACAGTCCTAGAAGGTACGTTGCAACACGGGCTACTAGAATAGGCGAAAAGAATCACGTGGTCCTGAGAAGAAACAAGGAATGGAATGAACTATGAATGAATTGAGTACAAGTAATAACCCTAATTGGGTTGTACCCCTTATGGGCTACCCCACTATAGCCTACACAATATGCATGAGCTATAATGTTCTGACACACCCCCATAGGCAAAGTGGGGGAGAACAAGGGGTCACAAGACCAGTCAAGTAAAGCAAAGCAAAGCAAGCTCAGGGTGGATCACAAAGTCACCACACATTCCGAGCACAAGTTCAAGGCCACAAGGCCAGTTCACATGCAGGAGTACATATATATAAAAAGGCTAGACAAGCAAGAGCAGGTATATATATATGTAACAGTACAAGCACGGTCAAGAGGTAAGCAAGTGAGGCAAGGTAGGCACAAGGCCCAGCTGAGTACAGAAGCGCTGATGGTCACAAGGCGCAAGCGCCTTGGTGAAGATATCAGCAGTGTTGGCCTCAGAGGCCACGTACGCAAGACGCAGCTGACCACGCTGCTGCAGCTCACGAGCAAGAAAGTAGTGGAGAGCAATGTGCTTCGTTCTGTGCTCCAGTCGCTGCTCCCGACACAAGGCCAGCATGGCCTTGTTGTCTACGTACAGCACTGGAGGAGAACGAGGCGGCTCTCCGAGGTCAGTCAGCAGGTAGGTGAGCCAGCGAAGCTCCTGTGCAGCCATGGCTCCTGCGTAGATCTCAGCCTCACAACTGGAGCCGAGAACAGAAGACGAGCGAGTAGCCCGCCACGAAACAGAGCCGGAACCAAGGCTGAAGGTGTAACCCTGTGACGACCGCTGCGTAGCCTGGTCGTCAGCCCAAGAAGCGTCTGCGTGCCCAGTAAGGACCACTGGACTCTGCCCTCCAAGCACAAGCCCCATGCCCGACGTACTGCACAAGTAGCGCAACACCCTCTTCGCTGCAGCTATGTGCTCCGGTCTGTGTCTCCCAGGAGCAACATAGCGTGCGAGAATGCTAAGAGGGTATGCAAGGTCAGGTCGTGTGCAGGTCATCAGGTACATGAGGCAGCCAACAAGCTCTGGGTACGGGCCACTCGACTCTACGGACTCATCCGAAGGCAGAGCTGAGAGCGAGTGGCGAGTAGGCAGAGGAGTGGCCTGAGGCGAGGAGTACGTGAAGCCGAAGCGCTGAAGGACCTGCTGCACCATGTGTGACTGAGTCAGGGTAATGGTGCGGCGTGCTCTGTCCCGAGTGATCTGCAAGCCAAGGTAGCTGCGCAGTTCACCCAGGTCAGTGCACGTGTGTCTCTTCTGCAGCTCGGACTTCACGTGGGCGAGTCCAGCAGTGTCAGCTGTGGCAAAGACCAAGTCGTCGACGTACACGAGGATGTAGAACGGCGGCAAAGAAGTGTCGGTGCGCAGAAACAGCGACGGGTCGGCATTAGAGGGAGCAAACCCAAGAGCCGCAAGTGTAGTCCTCAGTGTGTCGTGCCACTCACGCGGTGCCTGGCGGAGACCGTAGACTGGCCGCCATAGGCTCCACTGGGTGCCAGGAGGAAAAGACCCAGTGAAACCAGGTGGGCGACGCAGCCAGATCTCCTCGTGCAGGCTGCCCTGCAAGAAAGCAGTGCTGAAGTCAAGAGAGTGTAGCTCGTAGTTACGGTGAGCAGCTACGTGCAGCAGTACCCGAAGAGTGGTCATCTTCGGGGTGGGAGAGAAGGTCTGAAAGTAGTCAACTCCCTGCCGCTGACTGAAGCCTCGAGCCACGTAACGCGCCTTGAAGACAGGCGGAGAACCCGGCGGCCGCTTCACCCTGAAAATCCACATGCCACTGACGATGTTCGCCCCAGGAGGGGGAACAGCGTCAACGTAGGTGCCTGTGGACTTCCAGGAAGCCATCTCTGCGTCCATAGCTGCCTGCCACTGAGAGGAGTAGGGACCCTCTATCGCCTCCGCGTAAGAGCGCGGAGTCGGGATGTCAAGTGCATCCGGGTCTCCCTCAGGGGTAAGCAGTACGGACACGAGATGAGGTGAAGCAGCGGCCAAGCACTGGAACTCCTCCTGCCTGTCCTCAAGGACGTCCGTGCCAAGGGCACACTCACCCCCGACGGACGGAGGACAGACAGACTCAGACTCAGCAACAAGACTGGCGACGTAGTCTAGGCGACAGCGAGCAGCAAAGTCGACGAGCTCAGCAACTAGGGCAGACGCAGCAGTGGACTCAAAGGAAGGGTCAGTGACGACAGTAGCAAGGAGACGCGTGACAGTAGGACTGGCAGCACGAAGAGAGTCCGACTCCGGGTCGGCAAGAGCAGGAAGAGAAGACTCAGGAGGAGAAGGCAAAGGGGCACGCAGAGGAGCAGTGGACGGACGCAGAGACATCCGGTGCGTGCCAGGGACAGGAGGAGGACGCTGACGCGAACCGCGACCACTAGTGCGAGCAGCACGGACAGGCGACGCAGGGCGAGACGCAGGCTCACGACGCTCAGCAAGACCTCCAGTAGGACCAGTGTAGGGAGACGGAGCAGGCAGTGGGGAGGCCGGCTGTAACTGTAACTGCGACGGGACAGGCTGTGGACACTCTAAGGGAGGAGGAGGACCAGTAGAAGACGGGAGACCAAGAACCTGCTGAAGGAGTGGAACGAAGTACGGCCGAGGCCGCGCGGCGACTCCAGACACAGCAGGGACAGCACCAGCACCCCCTGGGGCAGCACCAGCACCAGTAGCAGCTCCAGCTCCAGTACCCCCAGCAGCACCAGCAGTACCCCCAGCAGGACCGCCTCCAGGACCGACAGCAGTAGCCTCCGCGCCAACACCCGCAGCAGCTCCAGCTCCAGAAGTACCCCAGGTCCAGCAGCTCCAGTACGCCCAGTACGAGCACCTCCGGGACCCGTGGCACCAGCTCCCTCAGCAGCAACAGAAACTCCAGTACCCGCAGCTCCTCCAGCTCCAGCAGCTCGCCTCCAGCGCCGGGCAAACCACTCACGCAGCTCCTGTGGAGAGAGTGGCTCCCGGCGAGAAGAAGCACCCGGAGAACCGCCAGGCACAGCACCAGTAGGCCCAGCTCCCTCAGGCTCCGCACCCCCAGACGCAGCACCCCCAGGCGTAGCACCCCTAAACTCAGCACCCCCAGGCTCAGCACCCCCAGTCGTAGTACCCTCAGGCTCAGCACCCCCAGGCGTAGCACCCACACGCTCAGCACCCCCAGAGTCAGCACTCCCAGGCTCAGCACCCTCAGCAGCACCAGAGTCACCAGCGACCTCGACAGGCTCAACAGCGTCTACCTGGGACACACCTGAAGGGGCAGGACCCTGAGGGGGGAGGGGGTCTACCGGGGGGGGACCTGGTACCAGAAAGAGCGGTGGCGGGGGGAGGGACGGAGTGCGGTAGGGGAAGAGGCGGTAGTAGGGGACCGACTCGTCGAACGTGACGTCCTGGGAGGACAGAACACGACGAGAGGTGGGGTGGTAGAACTGCCACCCTGGGGCGTCAGGGGGGAAACCCAGGAAGACGCAAGGAGCAGCACGAGGGGACAGCTTGTCCGCAGACAAGTCGCGGACAAACGCCCGAGATCCCCAGACACGGAACGCAGACGCATCGCCAACCTTCCTCGTCCACAGCAAGGCTGGGGAGGTCTCCGGCATGGAGACCCTGGGGTGAAGGTTGATCTGATGCGCCGCGTACCGAACCGCAAACGGCCACAGAAAATGGGGGGCAGCCGCATGCATCATGGACGTACGGGCGACGTCCATGACCATGCCAATGCGGCGCTCAGCAATCCCATTTTGCTGTGGAGAGTCCGGAAGCGTGAAGGTCTGGCGGATGCCTCGTGCACGACAGTAGGCTCGCAGAAGGCCAGAGGAGAACTCTCCTCCTCTGTCAGAGTGCAGACGCAGAACAGGAAAGTCCGAGCCGAAGCTCCGCCTGAGCTGGAGACGAGCTGCGCGGATCCAGTCGATCAACACCTCAGTGACATCACCCTTGCTGCGCAAGGGGAAGACTGTGGTGTAACGCGAGTAGTCGTCAACCACCAGCAGGAAGTAGCGCTCGTGACCCTGTCCACGGACGCGGGCCGGGCCCCACACGTCCATGTGAAGCGTCTGCAGCGGGGCCTCTGTCGGAGGAAACTGGGAGGAGTGAGGGGTAGCCCGCTGTCGTCCCTCGACACAGGGGACGCAGGTAGGGCCAGGCCCCGGAGGAAGTGGAGGGAGGGACCGGGGAAGACCAGAGACAAGGACACGGGAGGCCATGCTCCGGAGACGAAGCAGGGAGGGGTGACCAAGGCGGTGGTGCCAGAGGAGAGTCTCGTGAGACAGGAGGCGACACGAGCAGGGGGCAGACTCAGGACCAGACCTGGACGCTGCAGCAAACACCTGACCCGACGCAGCTACCTGACCAGACGCAGGGACCGGAGGAGACGCAGTGGTCAGTGTGTACAGGCTCGACCCCGGCCGACGTGTAAACGTGGCCAGGTGTCGGCCTGTCCGAGCGTCCGTGCAGTGGGTCACCCGCTGACTCGCAGGAGTGAACTGGTGAACCCCCGCATCCTGTAGGTCAGCACCACTCACCAAGTTCGTAGAGAACGAGGGGAGGTAAAGACCAGACAGGGTGCCAGAGGGGGCCGCCGGACACGGGAGGACAGTGGAGAAGTGAGCAAGGACAGGACCCCCAGAGGGGTCTGCCAGAGAGACCGCAACTGGCCGGCCAAGTGGCGTGAGTGTGGTGCGGTCTCGAAAGAAGGAGCGAGAAGCCCCCGAGTCAAGGGTAAAGGTGTGGGAGGCCGAAGCCGACGCAGAACCTGAGAGAGCAGACTCACCAGTACCTGAGGGAGCAGACGCACCTAGAGCAGCAGCCTCGCTAGCACCTAGAGCAGCAGCCTCACCAGGACCTAGAGCAGCAGTCTCAATGCCCGGGTCGGGCGGAAAACACCGGTAACAGTCACCCTCATCACTAATAGTCACAGTATACATGGCAGCAAGAATAGCATCAAAGTCAAGGTCAAAGACAGCTACACCCACCCTAGACAGCTCACCCCAGCGGGGGATCTCAGTGGCCTCAGGGAACTGGTGACGCCAAGCGTCCGTCAGGCGGCCAAAGCAGCGCTGGGTGGAGTGCGCACCCCCGCACTGCTCACCCGCGCGGTCGCCGGTGCGCAGGACGTAGGTGCACGGACCAGTACCCCCACCCCTCTGGCGTGCAGTGTACCACTCACGGAGCTGCTGAGGGGAGGGGACGTCACGAGTGCGCTGCTGCTGCTGCTGCTGCTGCTGGCGCTGACCACCACCGGAGCTGACCCTCTGCGCAGCGCCACCCCGACCAGCTCCACCTCCTCCGCCGCCTCCTCCTCCACCGCCGCCACCTCCGCTCCCTCCGCCATCGCCGCTGCCGACTGCGCCTCCACTGCCGCCACCTACACCTCCACCCCCGCCACCACCCCCACCGCCACCCCCACCTCCTCCACCGCCTCCACTGCCGCCTCCACCGCCCCCGCTAGCTCCTCCAGCGCCCCTGCCCCCCTTGCCCCTGCCAGGGCGGCGTCTCCCGCTAGGGGTAGACGCTGCCCCAACCGACTCCAAACCAGCGAGGTCGGCCGCAGCAGCAGAGGCAACAGAGGGCAAAAGAGGGGAGGGGGAACACCCCTCAAAGATGGGGGTGCGAGGGTCACCACGAGAGGCTCCTACAGCGACTATGCTCTTTTCTGCTGCTAGGAGGGCCTTCTCGAGGAGGTCAACGGTGAGAGTGGTGGGACAAACCGAGAGGAAGTGGTCCCTGACTACGCGAAGGGAGTCAGGGAGACGGGTGACTATGTAGTAGAGGGTGATGTACATGGGGGGGGGGTTCTTGGCGCAGAACTCAGCAGGAAGCGCAGCGCGGTAGCGAGTGTCACTAGTGCGGAGGTGCGTAATGAGGTCAGCGACTGTGGGAAAGGCAGCAAGGTCAGGGAAGAGGTACAGTAGCATGAGGCGGCTCAGTGCAGCAGTGGCAGGGGAGGAGTAGCGTGCAACTACAGCGTCGTACAAGGTCTGAGCACTCTTGTACTGGCTAAAGTGCGCACGCTCAGAGGTAGGTAAGTGGCGACGCACAGC